>CAMTDV010000023.1:7276264-7829406 GCA_947069175.1 Scalesia atractyloides | reverse complement strand
AGGGCCCAAATACGGGGGGAAAGCCCAAAGGTAGCCCAGCGTGGGGGTTCTTTCGTTTCCCTAAGTTAGGGGGCCCCCTTTAAGAGTTGATAAAAAAATTTTTTTTAGGATTTGTTTTCTTTGTTACTTGGAATCAATAAAACAAAAATAAACAATATTTTTTTAAAAAAATTAAAGTATGGGGTTAGTTATAAAAATTCACTTAAAACTTAGTTTTGAATAGAATATATAAAAAATAGGGGTTTTTCGGGAGAGCAAAAACACGTCCCGGGGTTTTTTGGTACCCGATAAGGGATTAAGCCTCCCACCCGGGGCGCGGAAGCATTCCATGTGGCCTAAAAATCCCTTTTTTCCTAAACACCGAAAAAACCGACCAAGCTTATCATTTTTAAAAGGGCCCTTTTTAAAAGGTTGGTGGGGGGAAAAGGGGGTAGTCATTTGGGGATGAAACCTTCATGTAAGGCCGGGGGGAAAATTATCGAGTGTGGATAAAACCCCCAAGTGAGGGCAAAAGGGTATGGTGATAAAACCCCTTTAAATATACAAGATATATGTTGTAAAACGTTGTGTGTTAATAAGAAAGCAATGGTGCATCACCTTTGGCCCAAAGAGCCGCCATTCCGACCCCGGGGCGAAGCGGGGGGGTGGCGGGTGTGGCCTACGAGCCGCGACAAAACCTGGGCCGTCCCCCCACCCAGCAGCCTTACTAAACTACTCTTTGTGTATTAAATACGACATGCTACTCATTTCTTTGACCCTATTATAAACTACATGTTAATGTTATATTATTAGCTTCGTCATTAAAAGACAAATATTATCTTTCAATCATCGAACAAGTATAAAGATTAGCTAGAGCTTTGCGTTAAGCTCAAGACATAAATAATGGCTAAGATAAATAATTATTTTACAGTCAGGATATATGTTAATCATATATGATTATCTTTTAATTAAGTTACAACATATTAATTATTTATCTAATTGTTATGCAAGCTACGATAATAAGATGACGGTTGTTCTGGCTAAAAGAATATAAGATTAGAAAAATAAACATTCCATTGTTTGGTGGCGCAATTTGCATGAATGGGAAACAGTATTATTGAATCGTCACTAAAACATAGGTAAGGATTTATTTTAATTATTAGTTATATACGAAACCAAATTTCTTATGTTATTATACACATAATTAGATACTCTATTGATGACTACTTAGGTGATCCGAATCAATCAAGACCTAATTTATTATTTATTTTTAATGGTAATCAGATACCAATTCCAATATAGACTTATCTACAAATAATTTTTATAGTTTAGAATTAACCCACTTGGCAGTGGATTTAAGAAGCCCAATACTAATATAATTGTTTTTAAATAATAATAAAACATTACAAAAGAACATATTTTTTTTCAAATTCGAACAGGTTATATTGGATGCCCTGTCAACCTAAAATGCACTTAAACCAAAGTTTAACAAACAAAGACGACAATCATCTCCGGATGCCCGTGCATGTAAAACAAAATCACATCTTTCGAAATAGTTAGACTAAGCCAAACCCATGTGAATTTGAAATCTGAAATTGACTTTTCAAGTCAAATATTGTAGTTTTTGGGGAAACTTGCTTACACATTACCCTATCCTTCCATTGTTACTTCCAATGTTGTTAACCATCTTCACCTTTCCTGCATTGTCTGGTTTACTTTAACATCCAAGAATAATAACATACAATTACTATCACAATAATCTTTACATTATGTTCATCAAATGGTCCCCAATATTATACAACTTTGATATTTTAGTTGTACTAAATAAAAGTTGTATATACCTATGAACTTTGTCTTGATACTTCTTTCACATCTAAGCAAAGACCCCACTACAACCTGCTGGCGATTTCATGTTGCTACACCTGCACAAACCAAAGCTCACTTCCCACAACGTGTTTACCTTCTCCTAAACTAAATAAAAAAATATACAAAAATAGCTAAATAACTTACAACATGATTTTACTTAAATGCCCCTCTCAACCATCTATTTATTCCCACCTTAACTCCCTCAACATTCCACCCCACTCTTCTTTTTCATCAACCATTTGTGTAGCAAAAATGACTCCATTTGGGCTTTTAGCTATGACCATTCTCTCAATGGCATGTTTGGCTCAAGCCAACAATGGTGGTTGGGTTGATGCTCATGCTACCTTCTATGGAGGTGGTGATGCTTCTGGCACTATGGGTAAAAACCAAATCCAACACTTAATTAAATTATCATAATTATTATTTTACTTGTAATATTTTTAATATTAGACAGGGTCCCTATCAATAGTTTTGATATTTGTGTGATATATTTTATATATTTGTAATAAAAACTTTTTACTGATATTTGTGTGATATATTTTATATTTGTAATAAAAACTTTTTACTGTAGGTGGGGCTTGTGGGTATGGGAACTTATACAGTCAAGGGTATGGTACAAATACAGCAGCACTAAGTACAGCACTATTCAACAATGGAATGAGCTGTGGAGCTTGCTTTGAAATCAAGTGTGCTGGTGAACCAAAATGGTGTCACCCTGGTTCTATAGTAGTCACTGCAACCAACTTCTGCCCACCAAACAATGCCTTACCCAACAATGATGGAGGCTGGTGCAACCCTCCCCAACACCATTTTGACCTCTCTCAGCCTGTGTTTCAGCAAATGGCTCAATACAAAGCGGGAATAGTCCCTGTTCATTACAGAAGGTATGTTTTAAGTTTTAAACTCATGCAAAAGGCACAAGATTGGTACTTTATGAATCTTTAAAATAAATCTTCTTGTTGTTTTTAACCTTTTTTGATCAGGGTACCATGTGTGAAGAAAGGGGGATCAGGTTTACAGTGAATGGACACTCATACTTCAACTTGGTGCTGATAACAAACGTAGGAGGAGCAGGGGATGTAACAAGGGTTGCAATCAAAGGTTCAAAGACTAGATGGGTACCCATGTCAAGAAACTGGGGCCAGAACTGGCAAAGCAATGCAAATCTTGACGGTCAGGCTTTGTCTTTCAAGGTGACCACGAGTGATGGACGTACTGTCGTCTGCAACAACGCAGTGCCCGCCGGTTGGTCGTTTGGACAGACGTTTACCGGCGGACAGTTGAGTTAGGCATTTTATCGAACATTTGGTGTACACGAAAAGAGCTCGTATTAGAGAGGCTCTTTTGTGAGCTAAGGTGGTGGTTAATGTTTTTGTTGTTGTGTGTGGGGTTAGAATGTTAGATTAGGGTTGCCGTGAAGTGTTTTCCACCGGTTTTGGGTGGTGGAATACGGCGGTGGAAGTATTTAGGTTAGGGTTGCGTTTGTGGAATTGAGAGGGTGGTTTTGTTTCACATCGTAGTTAGCAAGTGAGTCGCACCGCTTGTTTTTGTTTGTCTGTGAGCTGTTTCTGTCTTCCATAATGAATGAAAATGATGTGTGCAGAGTCAGTCTGTTATATTTTCACTCACTTTCTGTCACACAAAACGGACACGTATCTTGACTTATTGCATGCTATTAATATATACTTACTGTACAAACATTAACACATGATGTACAACTCAAATATTAACCGGCATGTTTCTTTTTATCATAGCAACTCAAACACAAAATCATTTAATCTTACCATATTTTACGCCTAACTGAAAATTAACGGGTGGTTCGGTTAAACCACAAACGATTAACTGATTTTTTTTTTTTAAAGACCAACAAAATCTTTATTTCAATAACCTTGTTAGCCTGCGACATTATAGTCTCGTATTATTTAGGGTGGGATAAGGTTAGAAACTAGTAGATTTTAGATTCGATTTTTGATTGGTATATGGATTTTAGATTCGATTTTTGAATTGCTATATGGGCATTATTAGTGTTGTAAAAATCACAGCTAGGCGGCAATTAATCGTTAGTCGGCCAGTAACTAGGTAATTTTTCGTTAATCAGTCCGTTAATCGCTCCGTCGGACCTAGTCGGCCAACAAAAAATAGACGATTTCGGCCAGATTCCGGCAAAAAACCTGTATATTCTGGTTAGTTTTCAACCAAACCATGTGAATTCCAACAATTAATCTTGTATGTAAGAGTTAAAACCTAGCTATTTAAAAATACCTATAAAAATGTGTAATGTGTAAATGTATACATAAAACTGAAAATTACACATAAAAAACCTGATCTGATTAATCTTGAGTAGTCGCTAGTCCCCACCTCACCGGCCGACTGGCGACTAGCGAATTCTCCAACCTTGAGTATTGTAGCCTAGTAGAGATAGATATGATCAGATAGTTCCGTGGTGGCACGATTATACTCCAGTGGTCCGGCAGTAATCAAATTTATTGTTTAAAAAATAAAATAAAAAATAACCTGGCTACCCTAGTAAATTAAGAGGCCCAAGGTATATACACCAGTGATACCAACTTAGATTTTTAGCCAATAGGCTGAAAGCTAACAATTGGCCCAATTCAAATCCAGCAGTTAAAAGATTTTCATTCATTTTCTACTAGAGATGGGCATAAAAACCGGTTCCAAACCCGAACTGGTAGAACCGAACTGGAACCGGTTCCAATTCCTACCCGACATTAAGTAGAACCGGTTCCGGGTTTAAAATACCCGTTGGTTCCTACCCGGTTCCATAATTTTACCATTTGAATCGGGTAGTAACCGGTTCCTAACCGTACCCGGTTCCTACCCGTACCCGGTTTCACTAGTACCCGGTTCCATCAGTACCCGGAAATGCAGTTCTAGAAGGAACCGGTTATACCGTTAAAATGTTACCGTTGGAACCGGTTATAGCCGAAAAAGTGGAGACTAACGATTCGGACGACGATTGTACCGAGGTACCCGCACCTAAGAGAAACTCATCGGAAAGTGTTGCACCTGCCACTAGTAAACGATCAAAGAAATAAAATCTTACTGGAACCGGTTCTGAGTAATTTTTTTTTGTAACCGGTTAATTTTTTGTTTTTTAATTTTAACCGATTATTGTTACTATTTTTATTTATCAATGTAAATAATAATAAAAATCAAAAATAACAAACACAATAGACAGAAACATTACACAAACTTTATTAAAACACCAAACCAAACGGGTTACATCAAACATTTGAAGAACCGGTGCCGGAACCTTCTCCCGTCTCATTTTTCTTTGCCTTCGTCACTGGGCAATGCCGCTCAGTGTGTTTCTTAAGGGTTGAGTTGGATGCGGCCTTCATAAATTTTCCGCAAGCTTTGCATCTAGCCATCTCGTGGCTGTCGGACATTAAACAGAGATCAAAATTCTTCCATATAGCTGGGTTTCTTTTCGTCTCTAAGACCGTAACAACTTCTTCGTTGCATGCCATAGGTATTTTGCAAGATTTTAGAAGATGATTGAGTTTGTAAGTTGATGATGGTGAGTGTTAAGTTTTGAAATGGTAAGTAGGGAGGGGTTTATATAAAAAACTGATTTCGACTGCCAGGAACCGGTTCCCAACGGTAACATTTATCAGGAACCGGTTCTGAACAGTAAAAAAAGTCAGGTTTTACTGTCAGGAACCGGTTCTGAACAGTAAAAAAGTCAGGTTTTACTGTCAGGAACCGGTTCTGAACAGTAAAAAAGTCAGGTTTACTGTCAGGAACTGCATCTGAACAGTAAAGTCAGGTTTTCGACTGTCAGGAACCGGTTCTGAACAGTAAAAAAGTCGGGTTTTACTGTCAGGAACCGGTTCCACACCATACCCGGTTCCATAATACCCGTACCCGGTTCTACACAGTTTCATATTCTTGGGTGTGAACCCGGGTAGGAACTGGACCCGGTTCCACACCATACCCGGTTCCAATGACATCCAAGCAGAACCGGGTCCGGGTTGGAACCGGTTCCGGGTAATAATAAAACCCGATTATGCCCATCTCTATTTTCTACAAACCGAACCGAACCAAACCAAACCAAAGCCCAATACCAGTTAATCGAAACCGATTAATTTAGAGAATCTCATAACCAAAATTGTACGGTTTTGGTTTCAGCGGAGGCTTATAACCGAATCGATCGGTATACACCCCTATTTGTTAACATCGGTCGAGTTGGTGGTTTTTAATTAACATTGTATCTGGTCCGTAATCTACCGTAAATGATATTAGTTTGTGGATTAGATAAATAGTTTACAAGTAAAAATACATCTGTAGTTAAAACCATAAAGTGTAACCAACTAAAAATAAAAAATTCATGGTTCAGTTAACCTAACTAAATTTCTTTCTCACAAAAAACTGGTTTACTAAAAAAAAGACAAATGGAATGCCTTTTTCTCATCTATTGCAAAAAGACTTGGTATCTTTTTCTCCATAGAAACTTTTACCCTAACCCACCATCTCACCGAGTCAACATGGAGAATAGACAAGTGGTTCCCTCTTTTTCATAACATGTGGAAAGAAAAGTAACTACAAGACCGATCACCACCAAAGTTTTTCAAATTATGAATGCTGAAAAAAGTACTCGTTAGGTGCTAGTTGGCCGCTGGAGTATAGCGATTAATCAGTTTGAGATTTTATATTTTATATTTTTAGTTTTATATATGGACATACATTTTTACATGTAATTTTCTTATGTGGACACCTTCAACCTATATTTTGAAGTAGATAGGATTAATTGTCGGAATTTATAGGTTTTGGCAGGAATCACTAGACTGCCGCCGATTTTTGGCCAGTTAGTTCCGAATTTGACCACTGTTGACCGTCTAACGATTAATTGGCCGATTAGATGGAAATTACTCAGTGAACCTCCGACTAACTAGTAATCGGCGACTACTCGGAGGTTGGTCGTGATTTTTACCACCATGAAAAATACATTGAGACTTAGAGATTTAAATAAAATCTAATTCGAATCCAAATACTAAAAAAAACGAACATGTAGCTTTCTACACAAATGTAATATCTGATGCAACTTCAATAAAATAACCACAACGAACTTAATATTAATATACATGTCTTAGTTGTGTTGGTTATAACTACTTTTCCCAAATAAAAGAAAAAAAATGACAAATTCTTGGTTAAAAGATGTAACTGATTATATAACTTTTCATGAATACCTATAATTATATCTCATGAAAAGATGAATCAATTAAGTATTTCTACCGATTTAGTTCTTGAGAAATATTTTTTTGGGTGATACTAAATACATCCCTCCTATTCAGTTCTTACACTCCTTTATCTCACAAATTTGAGTGTGGAACCTACCATCTTTCCTCTCACAAAGAGGGACATAACCTTTTTTTTCGAACGACCACCCTTTACTAAAAGCAAGCTCCGCTAGCAAGGCAACAAACAACAACAGAAAAGGAATTATACATCAAAGGATTTCCAACTAGACCAACTCAAAGACAAGTTCTTAGACCGGTTCTTAATCTAAAGATAACTAACGGCTTGAACTCTACACATATACCATCCACCTTGATCGGCACATCGTTTAGGACCTAGTTCTTGAGATACATCATACATGGCAATAGATATATACATACAATCAATTTAAACAGATAATTAACTTTTCTATTTTCTGTTTAAGCTATTGCTTTATCCATAAATGTTATTTTTCCTTCTATTTCATCTTCATGTAATCATAAACTAGAGTGCTGAGTACTTTTTTTTTGTAACAATAATCTTTATTAAAATAAAGTACTCAACACTCTATTTGAAGAAATGATTTCCATGCAAAAACATATGCAAATAATTTAACTATTACTGTAGATCAGATAATTCATCAAGATAAAGTGAAATTAAAATTCGCAATTGCCATAGAACAACATTGAACCATTCTTCATTTTATTCGAACCAAAATTATCATTTATACCTCGATCTATCATGCAAGATGGAGCACCCTTTCAAGTAAGTATAAAATTAATATAAATGTATTTTTTACATACTTTATTTGCTAACATAATTTTATGTTTGTTTTAAGATTAAAAAATTGATTAAAAATGCACTTCATCAATATCTCTAAATGGTAACAATTTATGAGATACTAATTATATGTTTATATTTATAGTTATAATCTATAACCATCCCGTTATGATGCAAGTCGAGATACATCATAAACACTGGCAGAACTTGAACAGAAACTCAATGAGGGCCGGACTCTCAAAATCCAGAATGATGGTAGCCAGACTCTTAAAATCCAATATTTTACATTAAAAAAATCAGAAATTTTCGATAAAATTAATACTGTGAACAAAAAATCGGTGGGGGCCGCGGCATCCCAGACCCCAGTAAAGCTTCTCCCTGATCATGATGCTTTGAGTAATGGGTTACATGATGCCTTTATCTTACTCACTATGAGTTGGTTATGGTGGATGTAAAGGCACATCTTAATCATGTTTTGCACGTCTTAGATATTGCATAATGACATGTTTATTTCATTTAGTTAATTAAAACATATTACATACTCACTTTTAAAACGCATATGGTATATCCAATCTTCTCCACGAGTTGTTAGGCATAAACCACCTTTGCACATCTTTTCAACTTTAACGAGTCGCATAATCATGTTAACTTGTGTTAGGGTGATACAGGCACTAAGCGTTGTTCTTTGTAGCTAAATATATAAAGAACACATGCATGTAAGAGCTAAGTTACACAAAGACCACATTAAGAACATGAACATACAAAATATATCGTTATTACAACAACCAACAATAAAATAGGTGAAACAAGATTTCAAAATTTAAAGAAAGCAATCTTCAACAAGCTTCAAGAAATCTCTAAAACTAATCTTACCATATTTATCTGCATCATATCCATCAATCACTATTCCACAATCGCGCTCAGATATATGTAAAAAACCCATACCATAAAGCACATTGTGTAGCTCTTTTGCATCTATGTACCCGTCATTGTTCTTATCAAACACGCTAAACACTTCTTTGACTTCATCTAAGCTTGGTTCGTCATCAACAAACAAACTCACCATTTCCTCCGACATGATAGTTTCCCTTTGATCATCAGGATCCCAAAATGTTCCTAATCGTTCCATCATAGTCTTTGGATTCACTCCCAATGCCTTCTTCTTACCCGTGCCATTCTGGACATTGTCAAACTTGGTGACATGACTTCCTTCGTGTTGTAGAGCCGCCGCGCAAGTGGTGGTTGGTGTAGCGACGATAAACTGAAAAAGAGGACGCGCAAGAATCGAATACAAATCATGTAATAAGATAAACCATTCTATACACATGTATGATACAAACAAATACATGCAAATCATTGTTAGTTTCTACTATTCTATGTTTGTTAGTATGGATCCAGGATGGACAATGAGTGAGGATCCTTTGGTTTTTGTAGGAATGAAAATGGAAATTTTGTGGAAAATGCAAACATATTAATATCCAATCGACTATTCCTTTGAAGTTGCTAGAAAGTGACACAATGCTTTATTTTTCAAAAGAGACTATTGCTGGGGAGCTTCCTGGTAATATCGTGAGCATTAAAATACAAATACATTTCGGTCCATGAAAACTACTTTTTTTAATCTAGGATGGCATCTAATCCACAAAGCATATTTAAGTAAGAAAAGAAATTAGAAATTTGTTTTAGTTTTTGTATTATGCTATGATTTCCAAAATACTTGTTTATTAATTACAAAATAAGAGTGTCATAGTCATATTGCAAGTGTCCGTAAGAAACTTGATTAACCGGGTTGACTGATAGACCTTGTAGATTTGTATTATATTGTATCACATAATACTACTCGTATTTTAGAAATATTAGATTTTAATAATCCCAACTATACGCCGTTGATCATAAATAATTTCAACTTAAAAAATAATCAACAACAGTTCCAACTATTAACATATTGGCCTCCATGAATCCTGACTAACAGAACTCTAACGCCGTTAGTGTCCGGTCGCCGGAAAAATGTTTTTGGTCGGAAAACTCCTTTTTGGCTGTCAAACTCAATATTTTCATCCCAAACCTATTTGTAACCTTATTACGGACCTTTAGGAACCTTTTTTATAGTAAAAGCCCCAATTATTAAAGTCGCCGGAAAACTGCTTTTTGGCCCGAACACTCAACATTTTCGTCCAAAACCTCTTTGTAATCTTAGATCGGACATTTCGAAACATTTTTCTGGCCAAAAACGGTTTTCCGACGACCAGAGACTAACGGCGTTAGGGTTTTGTTAGTCAGAGTCACTGGTGGCTAATATGTCAATAGTTGGGACCGCTAGTGGTTAATTTTTAAGTTGAGACTATTGGCGGCTAACGTCGAATACTTGGGATTATTAAAATCAAATATTCATATATTTTAAGATAGTGTTCAACAAAGGTATAATACAGTAAGATATAAGTGTTCAACAAAGGTATAATACAACATACATGAGTTGCATGCGAAAGAAGGTGTAATAGATAAAAAAAATACTGAATATATGGGTTGTGTTTCAGTTCAATCATCTAACTGACGACTCGCATATTTCAGATATACTATAACTTTTTTTATCCTAAGACGTAAACAAAAGAAATTCTACTTGTACAGTAAACAAAAGAAACTCTTCTACTATCAAAGGGTTGTTCGTAAGTTGAAAAATCTTTATTAGTATGTAGAAATATATGCAAATGAAAATAGGTTTATTAAATGCCTAAGTCGATCCTATTGCTTAAGAAGTTTCACATTCTTTTCCATCATGACGGCTTTATAAGAGAAACCTAACAATCGTACACTTTACAAAAATTGATCAAATCTTAAACGTGTTTCCTAAGACATTGGCTGAAGTAATCCAACCTAATTTTAAATACTTAGGATTAAAGATTTGGACTTGTACTTACAAGTCACAAGAGAAAGGAGATGGTATATTTTCAAGAAATTTGTTGGAAATGATGCCCTTATAAAGTGTGTTCCTTTCTCCTTTTCATTCAATATTAAATAATATAAATGCTTTGAATTTTCAGCCCTTTTTAATTAATTGTCATTTAATTTCTGTTTTGTCTTTATAAAAGTTTACATATATTTATTTAATATTAATAAAGCATGTTATTAAATGGATACTGCGCATAATAAAACATATTTTCATGTTTTTATAAAAAAAAAATAGTAACTTGTAGATAACATTAATTCTACAAGTAGTTTTATTTTATTAGAAAAAAGTGTGAGAAATGTATTATTTTCACTAAAAACATATTCCTAGGATCCTGAGATAGAAGAACAAGTCAAAAATAAGGTTGGTACCGTCCACACTATAACCTCAAAAATACCACGAAAAAGTAAGGTTGGTACCCCTCTCCCAATTAAAGATTATTTTTTCTCTCAGCACACAAATTTCAGTACATAGTAAAAGTATGTTTAAACACACTAATTTTATAGAATGTATGTGAACATAGTGCCTTTGGTCTAGCAATAACAAAGTATTGACTAATGTTGTATTTTCAAATGGTAAGGGTTCAATCCCTCTAGTTGACAAAAACATATAGTTTTATGGTAGAATCAGAGTGTAAGTTCTTTTTTAAAAAGATATATATGCATAAGGGTGGAGGGTCCGTCTAACTCGGAGCCATGCAGGTGACAGATACACCACCACAAGCCATGTGGATAGTGGCGAGTTTCAAGCTTTCCGAGTTACACAACCCGAGGATGATGCACACAACTCCAGGATGAAAAAGAATAAAGAGTCCGCTGCCAAATGGTAGCCGTACACGATTGCCACCTCTCTCCACCGGTGATTTCGATCATCTTCTTTGAGGTTGCAGAGCACGAGGAGGTGATGATCCAAGTAAAATTCAGGTCAAAATTTAAGATTATCTACGGTTTGTGTTATAACGGGTAAAAATAAGGTGGCATAATATGATTGGATGATGGTCTACGTCTGGTGGCGATAGGAATGTCCCCTTGAAAGAACACCGAACTAATCTGTTGATTAGTTCGTGGTTTGTGCCTCGACAAATAAAGGTTAATCTTCTTTCGTCTCGTCCAAATAGTAATCAAGATCCTGCAAAACCAACACCACACCGGAAGCTCGTTACACGTAGGAGAATATGGGGTTCTCCTTGTAACCACCATCCGGCGTGAGAATAAGTATAGGTTTTTGAGGATAATAGTGTGTGTATTGAGTGAGAGAGTAAGAGAGCAATCCTTAAACCTAGAGGTGAAGTCCCCTATTTATAGCCTGGGTGATTTGTGAAGGAGATGGGCTGATGGGCCTTGGCCTGGGATCAACAACAAGGAATATCCGTTTTGCCTCCTCTGTCACGACCGTTAGCGATTCCAGACGAGAGGGTAGCTGGCGTAAGATGAATGGATCCACTTGTCCTGATAGTTGTTTGGCCTGTCATCAGCAGTTGAGTGGAGATCATGTGGCAGTGGTCGGCGTAAGCTGATTGGTGTCACATGTGTGTCCTTGTGTACTTCTTGTCCCCTGCACGATTGATCATCGTGCAACATGATCTAATATAGCCTGTTGAGCGCCTATTGGTCCATAGCTCAGCCACTTGTACTTTGTTCGGTGTTGCCTGCGCTTCTTCCTTTCGCGCGACTCAAGAGACATATGTGTGGTCGGCGCAAGGTCGAAGGAAACAGATTTCTTTTTGAAAGATAAGTGTAAGAATTGATCTTATGTTAGTCTTGACTTCGCGCGTGACTCGAGAAACATCTATGCGGCCGGCGCAAGGTCTTAGAGTCATCTTTATGGTGGGTCTTGGATATGGTCACGCGTGCGACCTGATGCTAGCTCATTTGGTCGGCACAAAATTTGATACCACACCCATTCACCCCTCCACACTAATATGTAAAGAGATTTACAACAAACAATTGAACAAACATTCAATGCATGGTGAGGAGAGGAGAACAAGTCAAAAACAACCCCTGCCCCCACACTACCTACAGTCACGAAACAAACAAACACTGCGGCTGCAAAGTTTCTCCAACGACAAACCACCACCTCAGATGATGTTATCAAATGATCACATTGTTCCAGACTAACATTAAGGTAATCAATCTACTGTTGCAAAAACAGTTCAATTGTAGGTCCTTATTGGTATCGTGTGAACTCATGAAATAAATTGCTTTCATTTTCTTACGACTATTATAATCTTTCTGCAAATCTGAAAGTCAAATCATAAGTTGTTAACCCAAGAAAGTCGGCTGATTTTGTAATTTTTGTTGACCTAATCTGTTTTGTTTTGTTTTGTTTTGTTTGACCATACGAATGTAGATATTTAAACAGAAGCATGGTTCAACTTTTACTTACTTTGCCTCTCGGATTATGTTAATGGACCAATCAACATGATGAATCACTTATTGCATTTTTTTATTAGGTTGAAAATGAGTTATTTTATTTTTATTTGAAGTTTCCCTGTAATCTTGTACCATTGTGTTTACTTGAGGAGGTGTTGGAGCAATTTATTGTCTTTGGGATTAGAGCATATCCTGTTTTTGCCTCCAACTGTTGTTAAAATAATGATAACCAATAGTTCCATCATTTTAACTTAAGTTTGTGATACTGCTGCTATGGAATTAGCTCAAAATATTTTTCTTATTGTCATTTAACATTAAGCATGCCTATTGCTAGCTAAATACAGAGAATGCTTTAAGCAAAATTATTCTTCAGGATTTTATATGGAAATTACCTAAACAAGATCAAAGATAGAGAAATAGATGCATGTTTCACACCCTCATCTTGTTGATCTTGCAGGGTGGTTAAAGCACATAGGAAAATTGCCAGGTAACCTTAATCGGTTATAAATGTTTCAAAAATTGCAACTTCCAAGTAATGTTTGCTTTGTATTTTCTCGAAACTGTTTATTCTCTAAAGGCGTATAATTGTTCAACCCAACATGTTGTAACCTAACACAGTGGCTTCTTGATTGCTTACTTTTAGCATTATCAAGATTGCGTAAGATATGGTGAATCTACATTACAAAATTCATGCTTATAAGCCGGATGGCATAATGGAATCTTGTAAGTTCTCAGTATATTCATTGTTTAACATGAATAACATTGTGTGATTGCTGTCTCTTTTATAGTCTTATAGACTAATTGGCCCATGACGGTTTCTTTGTAGGCAATAGTTAATCAATTCAAGAGGAATTGTGTAGAGATATCTGGAGCTGATCGTATTCAGAAAAAGCTCATACTGCAGGGTTTCAGGTACATTATCAATAACTTAACAACTATTGTTTTCTCAATCATAGATTAAATCAAAGCACTCTTGTGCAATGAAGAAACCACAGAGCATGCCATTGATCTTCTTAAATTGTCAGCATATGGCAATGTTTACAGAGGACAAGATTCTGGAGGATGTAGCATGCAACAATCAGGTATCATCGTATGTTCCTATCATGTTCTGTTTGTATAACTCTCATCATCATACTCAATATATCCCACCAATATAAAAGCTAAGGTAGGGTCTAAGGAGGGTAAGATGTAGACAGTCTTACCTCAACTCCGTAGGAATAGAGAGTCTGCTTCCAATGAGACCCCCTGGCTCAATCCGCTCTCAGGTTGGGCAGTAAGGGTCGGAGAAGGGCAATCACTCATTCTTAAAACCAGCGTTCTGCCAGTAATTTTGTATCAAGCCTTGGACATGAGGCATATAATACTCAACAATCGGGACAAAGGCCGATTTGTGCATATACCCCCTTGTCTTTCGGCTATCAACGCCACCGCATGATACATGATTAGTCGTCCGCCGCTTTTAACGTTATTTTCACGAAATTAGTGAAATAATGTTAGAATTAGTGCAATTTCACTTTTACCCCCCGTGGGCCCACACATATATACATTATATGCGCACACCGCAAGCATGGCGTTGGTATAACTCTAGATCGAAAACTGTATTTGGTTTTGTTCTACTTTTTACCCGTTACGCTACAACTTGAGTTCACAAAGGTGTTATTCCCAGTTTAAACATATGTGGTATCTTTGGGGTTGAGTAAAGAAAGACTAAAGTCTTTTTTTTTTTTTCGGTTTTGTTTCATAGGTGATCTATGATAAATCATAATGTAACTCATGTCCACTGCAAAAACTTGTCCAATATGTCCACTACTACTTCCCTTAACAACTTTACCTTTTCTTTATATAAACACATTCACTTTAATGGAATACCTAAGACAAGCACTAAGCATTAGAAATCAATCAAACAAGTGGGAGTTTGACTTTTCTGTTATAGTGATTATTGACCTTTTGGCAGTTGTGTACTTGTGTTAATCTATGTCCACATAGGTTTGCAAAATTCCCAAGCATATATTGATTAAAAAATGCCATTTTTTTTCTCATTTTTACTGCTTGATTCCCCCTCCAGAAGCAGCCATGAACTTGCTTTTCCGATCGACGACATCCACATGATTAATAAACGTAATCGGATATTATGATTATTATCCGAGCTTGTGAGATAATGTTACAACTGAGTGGCCTATATCTACTGATTTAGTTCTCAACTTGAAGAGAATTCCAAAGTGTAGTATACTTAACTTTCCTATATGTGAGCTGTTGATTCGGTTATATGGTTCATTTAAAACCGTCACATTAAATCTGGACCATTGTAGTTCCACCACTACTTTATAGAAAGCAAGAAAGCAAAAAGGTAACAATGCCCATTACAAAAGATATAGATATATAAATGGCATTTTGGGTCCACATAACAACTCATGCTACACAGAAAATGTGGCCACAATTTGTTCAGGACCTGAAAATATCTTCATCTTTTTCATGGCTGCTTCTCTTGATTTTGATGTGCCCATAAAGAATAACCAAGATTTACGCCTCTTGAGTCGATATAAAGATATCGTGATAGATACCCTAAATTAATGGTCCAACGCTTTACCAGGTTGTACCGTACTACCCATGACAGCCTTCGTTAACGTTAATGGTAGCTACAACAACTCTTATTGCAGGAAAGTAATTGCAGAAAGTTTACAAAAATCTGGACATCTAAAATTATACAAAAGAACACTTTTACTCCTATAATTTGCTATTTCTTACATTGTATTTACAGTGCCTTTTTTTAAGCTTATAAGCCACTTTAGGCCCTTTCTTGAAAGCAAACTGATCTAGACAAAGCAGCAGGATTCGCCTGTAACACTGGGCACGGTTCGGTGGCTGTAGTTTTCTTCTTTTCATCACCTTTTGATTGAAAAGCCTTGAATAGATCACTTCTGCCGCTGTGTTCGTTCTTGATTCCAAGTGTCGCCCATATCGAACTCTTTGCGGCTTCATCTGGATCGTCTATTCTAAGCGTCTTCGGAATCAGGACTGTATTCCTCTGTTTCTTTGACTCTTCGTTTGATCCATTTGGTGTTATTGGTTCCTCGTCTGATGAACGTTTTCCCAAGATTGAACCGGATGGAGGTAACCACGAAACAGTGTTCCAGTAAGGTGAAGGGTATACTGGAATCGGAGGGCAGATAGGTGGAAATTGAATCTGTATAGGTGTGTTTCCATGGGTTATAAGGCCATGACCCCCCTGGAATCCAGTGAACCGAATGGAATCCGTTGCTATCTTGAGTTTTCTCGGCTACTGAATTGGAAGAGCACTCGTTTCGGTTTTCTTTACCACTTAAACCAGCTCCATAATGGGGCAGATTTTGAACGAAAGAAAGGACTTTTGATGAATTTCCGCCATCAGCGGCGAACTCAATATGATTTGTTGTTGCTGATTCTAAAGCTTCTTGAGAAATGATGTAACGGCAATGCGAGGGTTGGGTCTTTTTCTTCCTGCGACCGGCTCCAACGGGCATGTTTCTCATAGTGCCTCCAGCAGTCCAGTATCTCTGACAGCTTTTGCAAAAATGGCGAGGCTGGTTAACGTTTGAATTGTTGAAGTAACAAAACTTTGTGTTCATGCTGTCACAACGTGGGCAAGGGAGAATTTTGTCTGGTTTTTTCAAACTTCCGGGTTGCAAATTCATGGTTTCACCATCAGTTGACTGAGGGTTTTCTGACATAACATCTTCATCTATTGAAGGTGTTTTGGGATTGTCATCCAGTTCATCTTTTTGCTCATCCTGAAAATTTCAGAACAGTAAATTAGTAAACTTTAACTAATATTTAATGATCTTTAAACATTCAGTTGAGTAAAAATTGAAAATTGAAATCAACCCATTAATTCTTGTACAATTTTAGGAGGTGGGTTGTAATCAGAACAGTGAATGAGTAAACTTTAACTAATATTTTATCTTCACCCATTCAATTGTAAAACTTGAAATCGACCCATTACTTATTGAACAATTTTAGGAAGTGGGTTGTAATCAGAACAGTAAATGAGTAAACTTTAACTAATATTTTACGATCTTTAAACATTCAGTTGAGTAAAAATTGAATATTGACATCGACCCATTAATTCTTGAACAATTTTAAGAAGTGGGTTGTAATCAGATCAGTAAATTAGTAAACTTTAACAAATATTTTATCATTTTTATCCATTCAATTGAGTAAAAATTGAAAATTGACATCGACCCATTAATCCTTGAACAATTTTATGAAGTGGGTTGTAATCAGATCTGGAAAAAGATTAAAACTTACATGTGGTGTAAAGAGTCTTTCTGATGATGAACAAGGTTTCTCTGCAAGATCTTCCGGCACGGTTGCGATGGGCGGAAGAGTGGTGGTTTCCGGCAAGCCAATCTTCTTGCCAAAGAGTATGATACCGGGATCCGTCATGGTTGGGTGGTGACAGGTGGCGGTTGTCGGCGGCGGCTAAGAAAGGTAAAGATAGTATTTGATTGTAAAAATCTAAGTAGGAATAAACATATGATATAGGGGGGGTTGGGGGGAAAGGTGGATGCCACATAAGCAAATAAGAAGGTTTGTGAGCCACAAGTTTGTTGTGGCCTTGATACGTTGGCAGAATGGATTCTTTTGAAAGTGGGGGCACCCAAAGACTAAACGGGCTGAAAAAGATTTGGCACAAACTTATTGGTTCTTACTCGGATAATATCGTACTTTATGGTTGATCTTTATATACCTTTTTTTTTCTCCTCCTGCTTGCTCTTTTTTATATCTTTATACTTTTTTAGTGTAAATTACATCTTTATTATAGTGAAGCTTGAGCTCGACCTTGTTTACATTTAACATCTTGTTTGAAGTTTTTGTTAGTCGATTTGAGTAAGTCACAAATGGTTTGTTTCGTTTATACCTAGTGAGTTCATTGCTTTTGGATATCCATGATAATTGGGTACTATATACTAATTTTAACGTTATTTTACTAATTTCGTGAAAATAACGTTAAAAGCAAGGACGGTTTATAATGCATTATGTGATGGCGTTGATAGCCGAAAGACAAGGGAATACATGCACTAATCGGCCTTTGTCCCAATTGCTGAGTGTTATGTGTCTTATGTCCAAGGCTTGATTCAAAACTATTATCGAGCTGGGGGTCTCACTAGAAGCTAGGGATGAGTATTTGGTACAGTACTGAACCGTACCGGGTATATTCGGTACCGGTACCTACTTTTCCCGTTTTTCGGTACTGGTATTTACGGGTAAAATATCGGTAAATAACGGTACCAGTACAAAACCGGTATATTCGATACCGGTACCCACTTTTCCGGTTTTTTGGTACCGGTACTTTAGGTACCGGTACCAAACGGATATCGTGCTCATCCATACTGAAAGCAGTCTCTCTATTCATACAAAATAGAGGTAAGACTGCTTACATCTTACCCTCCTTAGACAATATCTTAATTTTTCTAGTAGGATTTACTGAGATGATAATGATAATGAGTAATAAATATCATGTGTGTCATAACTAAGTTAGTCGGGTTGAACCCATTTAACAGTAAAGTTTAGATTGTAAAGAAACTTTTTGGTAAATATATATGTATTTGTCGAATATCACAATTATTGGTCTGTTTACTAGATTAATCATAGTTTGAGATTTTTACTTTATTTAAGAATATGTCGTGTCAAATTTTGAGATCTTGACGTCCCAAGAACAATTTGTTTTTCTTATTTTTTGTATCAAAATTTTTGTTTTTAGCGTTATTTGATGGTTATATCTATGATATTTTCGATTAATTTAATTGGTTGAAATATGCACAAACTTATACTTCATAAATTAATATAAAGGAAAAAAAAGGTAATAACACGTCTCTTAAATGTATATTAAAGAGGTTATGTACGTGGCATGATAAGGTGACATTGTAAGCATCTTTCGGTATTTATGAGCCTCCGAATTCATTTATTTAACATTAAGGTTATGTTTATGATAGGATTAATGAATAAGTTAATCATCCATAGTTTTCCTAATCACTTTTTTCTAATTGTTTTTCAAGGTGGTCGGCTATGCAGGCTTACTTTATTATTTGGATCCAAAAAGTCCAATTTTTAAGCCCCACTTATTACTTACCCAAACATAAAAAAGTTCTCTCTCTCTTATATGAAGTTTACTTCATAAATTGATTTTAGATTTACAAGTAAAGACGTTTATTTTTTTGTGTATAAGAGTATAGTTAAAATGCTGGGAAATGGTTGGTTAAGTAGAGAATAAAGTGTTGTTGAGGGGGTAACTTTGTAAAATAGTAATCAAGTTTTAAAAATATTCTAATTAGGTCACTCAAGTTTCAAAAGTGTTCCAATTAGGTCACTCAACATTCATTTTTTATTAAAATTAAGGGTTTTTCATCCATTTCATAGGTAACGTGATGATGTGATTTTTGTTTCTTTTTCCCTTTCATTTGATGCTAACGTCCAGTGATGACGTGGATTTTAACTTATTTTTTAATTTTTAATTTAATTAAAGTGTTTTTATTTTTAATAAATAACATTTCATATATTAATATAACCCGACCCTAGCATCTTATGCTTCATTTTTCTCCTGACATATGGAAAAAATGACATGACTCGATTTGAATGTTAAGTTATCTAATTGGGACAAAAACGATACGAGTGACCTAATTAGAACACTTTTGAAACTTGATTACTATTCTGTGACATTTTCCCTTGAGGGGTATATATAGGAGTGATTACTTTATAGGTAAAGTTTGATTTGAGAAGAAATTTAATTTGAGAAGAAAAAGAAGAAAATGCATAATGGTAAAACATTAAATAGTTTATAATTCCTCTCATTAATTCTGTAATCTCTCATTAATAAAGCAAGAACATTTTATCCTACACATTTCAAAATTTATCCTACATATGTCTTACATTTACCAGAATTTACCCTACACATGTAAATTTACCCTACACAATTTAAAATTTATCCTACACATACTAAATTTTTCCTACACATGTCGAAAATTGTCCTACACCATAAATTATTTTATCTTGAAAGAGTATATGAAAAAAATGAGTTACAAGTTTAATTAATTAGCTAATTAATGACAATTATAGATTTACTTATATGCCCTTTTTCATAATATTAAATACACACACTAAATGAAGTAAATGAAGAATTTCTGTTGTTTTAAAAGTTATTATTTTTATTCTTACAAAATTTTTCTTCTCATTTAAACCCTCCCCTATATATATATATATATATATATATATAGGGGAGGGTTTAAATGAGAACGCTAAATATCGCGAAAACCGTGAGAACTAATGAAAAAACCACGAAAACTTGGTAAAAAACAATTCAAATTCAAATTTCTTTTTACACCTATCATTATTATTTGAATACAATGTTAGAAATTAAATTTACACATTTAAATTTACGTGAATTCATAAATAAAAAAATTTACACATGTGTAACGTTGTCATTTACACATGTGTAAATTTGTTATATTTACACATGCGTAAAAAATTTAGTAAGAGTGATTTTAAAAGGATAATTGAATTATTTGATGTTATAAGTTCTTTTTTGATGTTGTATTTTAATTACAATGAGGTTTGTATAAAAAAAATTCGATTTTGATTGGTTTTCATTCGTTCTTGCGGTTCTCACAATATTTAACGTCATCAAGATAACCTTCCCATATATATATATATATATATATATATATGTTTCAACTCAGATAAGATAAGAAGATTGGTAAATCAAGAAGTAAGACAAGATATTTTCTCAACTATAAACCTTTGTTAATTTGGTCTTCATGTTTTAATCAAAAAAGGATTATGTTGACTTTAAATGCCTGATTTTTTTTCTTACTTTTTATCAAATAAATCAATCTAAAAACTTTGGAAATTTTTTCTATATCTTTTTAACAGCCAAATTATATAAAAGAAAATGAACCCTACTGGAAAGCGACTACCCTGGACAAAAAACAATCACATGGTGAGGAGAGGATTTTAAACCACTTGATCCAACCAAAGTTCAACATTCGCTTCCGACTAGAAATCCATAAAAAAGAAACGTTTACAATTGAATAAAAATACTATCCAACTTGGCACTGTTTTTGTCATATAGTGCTTCAATCAAAGCTCTCCAAAGAACCCACTAACCCATAAGGTAGCATTTGGTATACAGAAATAAAAGGTGGAATAGAGAATGGATCATTGTGAGGTAATAAAGAAAAAAAGTCTTTGGTTGGTCGAGTGAATAGAATCATCCATTACATATGGCATTCCATTCCTCAAAATCATTCCATTCAGTCTTTCTGTTCTTTTTCCATTCATCACCCTTTGACCGTTCATTAACAAAACCACAACCCACCAAAGTTGCCACCACCCAACACAGTTGTCGTCGCTGCCCACCATCGTCGCCACCCACCGTTGTCGCCACCCACCGCCCTCATTCACCATCGTCGCCACATGCCACCACCTCCACTACCGCCCACTGGGGACACCACCACCATCAAAGCGAGCGCCGTGACTCTTGTCGCCGCCACCTACCGCCGCCGTGACTTTTATCACCGCCGCCCACGCCGTCATCACCCACTTCCGCTACCACCACCACCGGCTACCGTCACTCATCAAAGATTTTATTCCTTCGTCTATTCTTTCCTAGAAAACAACACAAAGTAATGATTCATCTCATTCTCACATGGTAACCAAACAAGACATGGAATGGTAATGATCCATTCTATTACATCGTCCATTCCATTACATCGTCCATTTAATTCTCGCGTCCATTCATTACGCCATACCAAACTGACCCTAATAGCTTCGCGAACCTCTTTCTTCACCATATTACTCATCTAGTCCCAATACTATAATACTTTGTCTAATACCCCAACACAAACAGTGCATGAGCGACTTTGTTTGAAAAATAAAAACATATAACATAAAGATAGTAGGTCTTTATTCTTCTCTGCCTTGCTTCCATCCGTCACGCGCCACATACTATCACCAGTTTTTTTTATTTGGGAGCAAGGAAAGAACAACAAGAATAATAGTTTGAGTCGTCCCTTTGATCTCAGTGATTAATCTTCTTTCCATATTGTTTGTTTGTTTGTTTTTAAGTTTTTTAATTTTTAGGTTTCTTTTTCAATTTAGAAATTCAATTCACTTCTATTCTTTTCTTTTTAAACACAAAACACGTTGTTGTGTGTTTCTTCAATTTGTAAATACAATGGATGATATGATCATGAATACGTTTCCGTGCTTATTTTTGTGTACATATTCAGTTTATCTACGTTTTGACGTAATTTGTTTAAAAATGGTTCAGGTCTTTACTGGAAAAATCCAAGTTACTTTACATTTAGACCCGCCGCATCGCGCGAGAAATTTACTAGTTCAAAAAACAAATATCAACAAATTTCTTTTCTCTGTTTACAAGACCCTATCGTCACCCTTTTATTTTGCTTTTCATCAACCCCACCCTTGCTTCATTTAAACACTTCCATCTGCCTCGTTCTTTCTAACCCTAGATGCCTAATTCCTTTTTCGGTGACAACTCGGTGTTCCCTACCGGTGACACTAACTAGGGTTTGTTCCCCTTCTTTGAACAACACATTTCCTTGGGGTTTTGTTTCCCCTTTTCGTTCTTTTATCGGATTGTAGAAACAACCACTATGCTATGGTGACAGGGAGGAAAATAGTAGGGTTGCTTGTTTGTAATAGCGATGTCTGAAATCAGATCTAGGGTTTTATATTTGCTAGGGTTTGCAATGGCGGCAGCTAGGGTTTCGGCATAGACGGAGGCGTCGACTAGGTTTTGTGGTGATGGTTGCAGGTGCGACGACTAAGGTTTGAGGTGGTGGCTGTAGGTGTGTTGACGTCTAGGGTTTGGGTTGTGGTTGTTGTTTATGGTGTTTAGTGGTGGTCATAGCTAGTAGTAGGAAGGAATAAGAAAAGAAAACCAAAAGCTTGTTGTTTGTGGTGGTGGTTTGGCGGTGGCCGACCGCCCCTTATACTCCCAACCTATGATACCAAGTTAAACTTTGTAATCAGACTTGTATTAGATTGTAATTGTTTTATTAGGCTTACATGAGGTGGGTGT
The DNA here is from genome assembly GCA_947069175.1 of Scalesia atractyloides. Classification (NCBI taxonomy): domain Eukaryota; kingdom Viridiplantae; phylum Streptophyta; class Magnoliopsida; order Asterales; family Asteraceae; genus Scalesia; species Scalesia atractyloides. The sequence goes on along the minus strand of CAMTDV010000023.1, from coordinate 7,806,149 downwards.
TTATATAGAACACCATATTACACATCTAGTCTCTATACTATAATACTCTGTCTAATACTTAAATACCTAAAGAATTCCCTATAACCCCTGCGTGCTCACCATGCATAGCTTTAACCCACAAACTTCCTATACCAAGACCACTTTTATCTTTATTTGCAAGCACCAAAACCCATCTAATCCAGGACCTTTTTTCGCGAATCTTCCCCCACCCCAAAAGAATTTAGAACATAAGCATTGTAACCTCTTATTAACTTAAGACGAAAACAAACTGGAACCCCTAGATAAATAAACGGGACTTCTACCTCAATAGACAACACATTCTCTTTCCAATTCGACATTTCACTATAAAATTTGTCAAAAATAACATTCTAACCCTTGAGAATTGGTCATACTCAACCTAATTGAAACTTGATGTCCTAAAAGTGGTCTAATAAAAACAATTGAAATTAACCTAATTTTAGACTCAAAGTTATACTTTAGACTCCTACTAACCGGCAAGTGGACCGATCAATTATAGAAAAGCTTAAGTAAGCCCGGATATCGAACCCACGAGACTCTCTAATTACTTTGACGACTCTATCTAGACTAAATTGACACACTTATTTATATTTTTTGGAATGGTTTTTAAATTGATTTATAATGCGATAGGGAACCGGGATCTTAATTTACTAAATCCTAAGGAATACCTAACAGGACTCCCGACCCTTCTCGGGAAGACACCTATGATATCCTAAGGGTAGTTGAGCTTACCGGTTTATAAGACTTCCTTTCGATTATCTAATAATTTAATAAACTGTCTAAATTAGCTATCTATCTCTTCATAGGAAGCCTAGACTAACTATGACTCTTGATTTGATTTAACCGACTTGAATATGGTACGTAAACAAAAACTGGATTTTTCTCAAAACCTAACTCTAGCAATTTACCTAATTAATTCAGTTAATAAATTATTATTTCTCAATAATTAAATTTAGTATAATGATAAGATTTAATTATATATTTTACTTTATTGTTTTTTCGGTTTATTGGCCAATTTTACCGAACGATTACCCGAACCCGTTAAGACCCGACGATCAACACAAACCTATTCTATGGAAGACATCCAACTAGATTCATGTAAAACAATCAAATAATCAACAATTAACCTAAAAATGTAAATACACCAAATCAAGTAATCAATGTTCTTTACTTTATTAAAAATCCCATTAAAACATTATCAAATCAAATACAGATCCAAACTTTCATAATAAAATAATCAAAACCTAGGTAGCATACTGAATTTAGCCAAGTATCATAGTCTTAAACATGATTAAAACAAAGTTAAAGACTGAATTCATCAAGATCAAGAACATGTAAACTAGAAGTTAAGAAATTTAGCAATATAACCCGTGATTTCTTTATCTCTAAGTTTCTCGCTTCAATCCGATGATTCCCAGCAACTTCAACTTCAAACTCAAACTCCAAATCTCCATAATTATTGTTCTCCAACTCCAAAGTTCGTCCAATTATGTTGTAATTAGAGTTAAACTCTAATTAGCATACTTATCTTTCTCAAAACTGATCAATTTACGAACTTTCTGACCAAAAACCCTCTCGCCACCCGCGAGAGGGTTACAGATGCCGGTCACGGGCCGCGACCGGGTCTTGTTTTTCCGGGTAATTATCACCCTCTCGCTGGCTACGAGAGGCTTTAGTTAGGGCATTCGCGGGCCGCCAGAAGATAGTTTACCCATTTTTCGATTAGTTTCTTCTCTCGGTTTCCAACTATGATCCGGCTCGGTTTCTTTCACCATTTCGGCTCATTTTTCCGTCTTTTTTCAGCTACTTTCACAAACCAAGACCTGCGAAATGTATTTGGATTAAAAGTAGATATATTCTTGACAAACCAAAACGAATATGAACTAAACTAATATAGACTATACACGATAAATAGATGTATTATTCAATACATCAAAACCCCTAGATAAATAAATGGGAGTTTTCTAGTGTACACCTCAAAATAGTTTCGAAGTTCTCAACATCTTAGAAGTCCATCCCTAATAAACTTGGCTTGTGCAAGCTTATCTTTAAACCAGGGTACAATTTTTAACAAATAGACTTAGAATGTTCAATATACATGTTTGGTAGAGGGTAATGGAATGGACGACGTAATGGAATAGATCATTACCATTTCATGTCATGTTTGGTTACCATGCGGGAATGAAATAAATAATTAATTTGTGTTGCTTGGTTGGCAAGAAAAGACTAAGGAATAAAATCGGTGATAGGTGGCAGGGGCAGCAGTGCCGAAGGTGGTGTTGGCGGGTGGCAGCGGCAGAGGCGATGGGTGACGGTGGTGGGTGGTGGAGGTGACGGTGATGGGTGGCGATAGCAGTGATGGGTAGTGGTGGTGGTGGGTTGTGGTGTTGTTAGGGCGAAAGAAGGGATGGAATGAAGAAAAACAAGGGGGTGGATGGAATAGATTTGAGGGAATGTAATGCCTTGTGTAATTAATTATGTTGACCAACCAAACGTCCCTTCTTCATTCCCTCTTAATGGTACATTCCATTCCGCCTCTCATTCCTGCATTTGGTATGCGGTAAGTGTCACACCCGGTCGTAAGCGGAAGCGCGCGGTGTGAACTTGATTAGTTTTCATAGCATACGATATAAGTAAACAACTATATGAAATGAAACATGCACAATGTTCATCCATTGCCATCATTTAAAAGTTACAAGTCATAAGTATTTAACAACAAAAGACAACACAAGTTATAATATTTTTGCAAAAGACTTGTTCAAAATATAGTTTTTAAATACCAAACTTTGCATCCTACATCTCATCGAGGATAAGATTTATGGACCAAACCCTTCAAACGGATGACATCGCTTTCTTGACAACCATTTCCTTCGTGATAACCATTGAGCCAAAATCCACTTAATTTCCTGAAATAAATGTAAGTTTAAAACATCAACAAAAGTTGGCGAGTTCATGTGTTTTGAGTTCATAACAAATGATCTTAAAAACATTTGAGAGTTCGTATAACAATGTGGTATGTAAAGCGTCAATGAACTTATGATCATTAATGTTTTGCAAGGATATTAATATGTGTGACGACATAGGAAGCACTCAAACCTAGACGATTTCAATCCGGTCCACCCGGCTGGACCACAAAAGCACTACATGCGGCCACACAAGGGCCCATGAGTGGGGCTCGCCTACACCCGATAGATCTACCACTCTTGTTCCATGGTCTCATAAAAGATTAATGGTGCTTAAGAGAGACCCTATTCGCACATGATCTAATATTTCATTCCATAGCTAAACCATACCATCGAAACATGTATTTCCCCCGAGAGTTGTAAAAACCGAAAACATTTAAGAGAAAAGGGAGACATGAACTCACAGATTTGCGTCCAAAAGATTGTGCTAGCAAACGATGTTCCAAAAGCGTGAGTCAACCTACAAGTGCTCTAACTCATTAGACACTTTGGTCTCTTCTAGACCTTATACGCATTGTTCATCTTGAACGTTATTGTATTTGAGATTTATATATTTGGAACACATAGTGTATTTTAACATGTTGGCACTTGTTTAGCGTGTATGCTTTTAATATATATATATATATATATATATATATATATATTGTATTCATAGTGTGTACGAACGGGCCTCGTAGTTTTCGTGTCTCGCACGAGTATAAGCGGGCCTAGCCCATGGAAATCTTTGTGCGTCGCAAAAGTGAGAGTGGGCATAGCCCATTTGAGTCTCCGTGATCCACATGGTGTGAGTGGGCCTAGCCCATTAGTGTCTCTGTGCCACGCACGACTTATGTTCGTTATGTGTGATATATATATTCTTCAAATATGTATCTTTAGAGTCTAGTGAACCTCATTCATGTCACACCCCGACCCGCAGCGGAAAAGGTGATCGGGGCATGATTGGGTTATCATCAAAGCTTATGACATTTATTTTAACGTTTCATATTCATTAATACAATTTAATGGAAATTTACAATCATAATTACATCATGACCTAAACATCAATCTAAGCTTCTTTGTTTTCTTCTAAGGCATTTCTTATGTTTTCCTTGCTTCATCCTGCTCACCTGTATCATGTGTAAAAATGGTTTTTGGATCAACAAAAAGTTGGCGAGTGAATCCTATGGAAAACATTTGATTATAAAATAGAGTGCACAACCACACATGAGTAAAAATAGATGTAAACTTATACACCAATCAATTTAATATTAAACAATACACACATGAACAATAATGGATCGTTTAGAGGCACGCGTTGCTCAACTCGTCTCTCACGAGGAACTGGTGGGCCTAATGAATGAATTGCACAAACTTGACAATATGAAATACATAACTACAAACAATATAAACTCAATAATACACACATGAACAATAATGGATTTGTTTTGAGGCACGCGTTGCTCAACTCGTCTCCCACGAGGAACTGATGGACTTAATGAATGACTTTCATATAAGTTGACAAAATGAAATACATAACCACAACAATATAAACAATCTAAGTTTAGATCACAATATGGTATGACACAAGTTTAAATAAACGAGTTAATTATTTTGTGACACATGACACACCCCAAAACGTGTAATTAAAAAAGGGGAGTTCTAAGATTCACTCACAGTGGGTGCGTTCGGTTGATGATGTTGAATGTACGCGAAGTGGTTTTAACCACAAGTGTAATTAACCTATCTAAATAGCATTATGGTTCGGTAAGTAAACGGATTTTATTAATCCATTTTAGTAGGATTGTTGGGTGTATTTTTGTGAGTTTAAGGCTATTTTCTAACCTTAAAAATGTTATTTTTAAGTATTTTTAATTGATTTTTAATTAAAATAAATAAATAAAAATAATAAAAAAATGTTGACTTTTTTGACCGTTGACCGTTGACTGTTGACTTTGACCGGTTCGTATGTGTGTATGTGTGCGCTGGGTGAGGCTCGAACCCGAGACCTCCCGTACGCGTGCACGCAGCTCTACCAACTGAGCTACGTGTCTAACCCGAAATATTTCTGTTTTTAATTATATTTATATACTAATTAGATTAAACTGAAATTCATTTATTTTTAAAAACGATTTAATGAGTCGGACCGGTGCGCTCCACAGGTCTCGAACCCAGGACCTGTGGGTTGAGTTAACACACAGTCCACCGCTGGACTGTGTGTCCAACTTGTTAAATAAACTGATTTTTATTATACTTAAATACAAACTAAGTATTTTCATTTCTGACTTAAATAAAAATCTTGATAATTGTCCGGACCGGTGTGGTAGTCCGGACTCGAACTCGTGACCTGTGTTTTAAATGCGCACACAGTCCACCACTGGACTGTGTGTCTATCTTGGTTATTATTCCGGTTTTTATTAAACTTAACATCTTGCGTCTTGACTCCGGTTCGGTTAAAAAAGAGCATTTTTATTAGGGCGAAGGTGCGCGGAACAAGATTCGAACTCGAGACGTTTACGTGTTTAATGTGCACACAGTCCACCGCTGGACTGTGTGTCTAACCCGAGTTATAACTTGATTTTAATTATACATATACACAACTGAAACTTCGTCTTCTTCGTTGAATTTAACCAGAATCGGAAGTCCGACTGGTTCGATGTTTTAATCATGTTCTTTAGTGTTTTGAGGTTAATTACAGGTGAGATATATAAAAAGAATGAAAGATTTAAGTGTAAAGTATACCGACTGGACTCCTCTGTTTCTCCGGCGAAACTTCGGTGACAGCAGAAACTTCCGGCGACGTGTGTCCTGCGGTAGAGAGTCTTCAGCAAGCTTGAAATGGATGTGGGTGACTTCGGTATAAGCTCTGGGGGTTCAGTAAGGCTCAGAAGTGAAGGGTTCGGTTTTCCGGCGATGTGCAGAAGTTTTCCGGCGAATGGAATTACGTCGGGTAAAGGTGCGGTTTTGAGCGAAAAAGCTAGCAGAGGTTCGAGGAGGTATTTATAAGGCAGGTTATCGATGAATTTGGTCCAATTTCCGACTTGATTCGTCGGTTAGAAACTCTCCGGCGGTTATAACTTGTGTCGCGGACTCAGGCGTCGGTTATAACCGATGTAGTGATTAAGGTTTACGTTATAACTGAAGAAATCGTAAATTCTTGGCGAGTTAGTCGGGATTTCCGACGACTGAAATTTGGGCGCGCCGATTTTGAATTTGATAATCATTTTATGATTTAATTGTCTTCAATAGTGAACAAGAAATACAAGTGGGGCAGTGGTTGGAGAGTTAGAGTGTTAAGTTGTTGTTGACCCGGCTGACTGGCCCGGGTTCGAAACCCGGCAGCACCATTTTATTTTTATTTCGTTATTTTTAACAGTTTTTCAAAAACAAATTATATATCCCCATATACTTATTAATTATGTATCGTTTAAAATTATTTTGGGCATTAAATAAGCAACGAAATTTTTAATTGATTGTTCGGTTAATAAACGGAGCGGGTTTGGTAAATCCGATTTTTGACGGATGTTACAGTATCCCCTGCTTTTTAGAAATTCCGTCCCGAAATTTAAGTAGTGATATATTTGACTAAAAAAATGATGGTGTTTAGTTTGACAGTTACATGCTTAGAAAAAGTAAGGGTTTAAGTTTTTTGTTTGAGGCGGTAACGTTCCTTGTAAGGGTTAAGTATCTTGTTACAGGAATCGCTTTTTGTTGCCTTCGGTGAAAATATTGATAAGCGGAGTTGATTCGCTAAATATGATATCATGCGCAAGAGTTTTGATTTGTTTGGAAGGATATGGTTATATCCTAAGGCAAAACTTCTAATACTACAACTTACATGGAACTTCTCATAACCATCTAACAATACCTCTGATCCTTTGACAAGAATACTTATATATAGGAAGTACCAGCGGCGTATCCACCATATTCTTGTCAAATTTTCATTGGTTTTATCAGTAAGTTATGATTGGTCTTATGATGTAACTTTAGAACATAAATAACACAACAACCAATATTTGAATCCACATTCTGATAGCATATAGGTTTGAATGGTGACAGTTCCTCTCTCGTTTGTTATGATGGAGAGGTTAGTTTATGTAGAAATAGAACACAGTCCAGTTTCTTTAAATGGCGAGATGATATGAATGTAACACAAATTTCAACCAAGGCAATACTAAATCCTACATGGAACTTCTCATAACCGCCTGATAATGCCTCTGATCCTTTGGCAAGAATACTTATATATAGGAAGTACCAGCGGCGTATCCACGATATTCTTGTCAAATTTTCGTTGGTTTTATCCGCAGTTATGATTAATTACCAAGAAACTACTAAATCCTACATAGAACTTCTCATAACCGTCTGACAATGCCTCTGATCCTTTGACAAGAATACTTATATATAGGAAGTACCAGCGGCGTATCCACCATATTCTCGTCAAATTTTCATTGGTTTTATCAGTGAATTATGATTAGTCCTATGTTACTCTACAACCAATACAACAAACACAAAAATACTGAAAATAAAAAAAATGTCTGTGCGATCAAGGCTCAATCAAACGGAGCCGATCGTATTGCATGTACTGAAAATGAAAATGTCTGTGCGATCAAGGCTCAATCAAGCGGAGCCGATCGTATTGCATGTACTGAAAATAATAAATTTAATCTAAACAACACTCACACAAACAGCTTATACATGGAACCTATCATAACCGCCTGATAATACCTCCGATCCTTTGACAATAATACTTATATATAGGAAGTACCTGCGACGTATCCACCATATTCTTGTCAAATTTTCATTGACTTTATCCACAAGTTATGATTAGTTCTATGTGACTCTACAACAAACACAACAACCACAAGATACTGATAATGAAAATGTCTGTGCGATCAAGGCTCAATCAAACGGAGCCGATCGTATTGCATGTACTGAAAATGAAAATGTCTGTGCGATCAAGGCTCAATCAAACGGAGACGATCGTATTGCATGTACTGAAAATAATAAATTTAATCTAAACAATAATCACACAAACAGCCTATACATGGAACCTCTCATAACCGCCTGATAATGCCTCCGATCCGTTGACAAGAATACTTATATATAGGAAGTACCAGCGGCGTATCCACCATATTCTCGTCAAATTTTCATTGACTTTATCCGCAAGTTATGATTAGTTCTATGTGACTCTACAACAAACACAACAATCACAAGATACTGATAATGAAAAATGTCTGTGCGATCAAGGCTCAATCAAACGGAGCCGATCGTATTGCATGTACTGAAAATGAAAAATGTCTGTGCGATCAAGGCTCAATCAAACGGAGCCGATCGTATGTGGGCACGCCAGGTTCAACCTCATAATGAAATGGGGAACATGCTCAACGCTCATAATGTAATGGGGAGCGGCGGCCTATGAAATTGCATGTACTGAAAATAATAAACAATAATTACTCAAACAGTTTACACATGGAACCTCTCATAACCGCCAGATAATGCTTCTGATCCTTTGATAAGAATACTTATATATAGGAAGTACCAGCGGCGTATCCACCATATTCTGGTCAAAGTTTCATTGGCTTTATCCTTAAGTTATGATTGGTTCTATGTGATTCTAAAACATAAAGAAAAACATAAAACTAAACGATTGGAGTTGAATCTGGTTTTTCGGTGAAGAGGACTAGTTGGGTATCTTCGTTTGGGCCGTCAGTATCTTCGACAGGATTGGCGTTGATGTTGAAAACTCTTCCCTTGCTGGTGGCCTAATGATTGGATTTTCCTGATTTACTTGGTTAACTGGGTTTGACTGAGCTTGAGTGTTGATGATGCTAACCAATCGAGGGCACGTGTTTTTAAAGTGGGTAGGGTCGCCACAATTGAACAAGCTCGAACATATGGGAACATGGGGTATTGAGGTTGATGATAGGTTTGGATCATGTTTTGAGTAGGGGGAGAGATTTGGTTTTGAGGGGTGCGGCAAACCTTGCTCAAATGACCATAGCGTCCACAAGTTGCACATAGTCGACAAGGTAAGGTAAGGGGATGGTGATAAAAACAGTTGTTGCATCGAGGGTGAGGTCCAAGATATGGTTTCTTATTTGAGTAAGTTGAGTTGGGTGCCACTTGAGTGATTGGGATAGCTTGGATGGGTATGGCGTGTGAATTGGTTGATTTCGTTGGATAGTAGCGAAAAGTTGTCCGTCTCTTTTTCTCTTAGAATTGGGTTGAGAAGGGGATTCGGTTTGGGTGTAATCGGAGGTTTCAGTCGATGCTTTATCCTTCTTCTTCTCCTCCTTGAAGTCTTTGTTCCGGATTCGGTTCTCGGTGAGCGCTGTTGCTAGCTCCATTGCTGCTTCCAAAGTTGCAGGCGTGGTACTTATTACAGAGTCTTGAATCTTTGACGGAAGACCACGAATGTATTGCTCGATCAAACGGTAGAGGGGAGTGAACATGTTGGGAACCATTTGATGTAACTCGAGGAATCTTTTGTTGTACGTGGTGTGGTCGCCTTCCTTTTGCTTCAACAAATAGAACTCATCTTCTAATTTCTTGATTTCGCTCCTTGGGCAAAATCGTCTGGTCATGATTTCCTTTAATTCATTCCAAGTTAAAGTCATAGCATCTTCAACACCTCGTTTGGCCTTCTCTGTATTCCACCAAGTAAGTGATATTCCATATAATCGACCGGTAGCATATCGCACTTTGCGACCATCGGGCAATCGCAATTTAGAAAAGTGTTCTCCATCTCTTCAAACCAATGGAGGAGACGGTGACGCCTTCAGTCCCTTTGTATTTGGGAGGGTCGCATGATTTGAAATGCTTGTAGGTGCATTTAGTGGTATTTGGGGTAGGGTTGATAACGTGTTGATCTTCTTGATTGACAGGATTAGAGGTAAGTGGTTGTTGGACTTGGATTACAATGTTGGGTATTACGGCAGCCATTTGTTGAGCGATTAGGGCAGCCATACGCTCGCGGGTTTTTTCTGCTCTCATCTTCCTATGGGCGTGGTTAGAAGACATCTACAAGGAATACATGTCAAGAGTATGAGTTGGATGCTTTTGGGATCATGGGTCGCACTTAGGAATGAACATTCATAAAATAATTATAGAAAAATAAATCTACTACATCCATAGGATGTCTTGGGCTTTGCTCGTCATTAGGCCCTACATGCCGCCATACTTCACCTTCGTAATCATGTGGGCCCCCATGAATACCGGGTTTTTCATATGGTTCGCATGTGTTAGCATGGTTACGTACACTAAAACCCGGAGAAAATCGAGAAATATATATATAACGTGTGATATTCGGAATGTGTCCAGGTGTAGACACGGTGACACCTCAAAGTGGGGTTAGTTCGAACGACGTTTGGTGTGGCATGCTTTGGCCTAATAAGTCCTTCGTACTCTCATCGTTAGTCCCCAGGTAGGCAAACTGGTCCGTTATATTGGATTTATACGAATGCCAACCTAGACAGGACATTTCGACTACCGGTACTTGTACCCTTCCAGTTACTACATGCCCGTCGCAGAACTTACTTTGATGAGATTTGAAAATTGCAACAAAATCTTTGAATAATGAGAGTATGAAAATGATTTGAATATATGAACATTGAAATATGTATAATAAATGTGTATGTAAGTATGTATGTTTGACTGTAAATATAAACAAATATGAAACAAATAAATATCATAAGTTTGTATGTAACCACCTAATCAATTAAAATTTAGGCAGACTATAGTATAGGCTCTAAGGGTCTAATAACCTATCCTATATCCCTATAGTCATGACTCTGATACCAATCTGTCACACCCCGACCCGTAGCGGAAAAGGTGATCGGGGCATGATTGGGTTATCATCAAAGCTCATGACATTTATTTTAACGTTTCATATTCATTAATACAATTTAATGGAAATTTACAATCATAATTACATCATGACCTAAACATCAATCTAAGCTTCTTTGTTTTCTTCTAAGGCATTTCCTATGTTTTCCTTGCTTCATCCTGCTCACCTGTATCATGTGTAAAAATGGTTTTTGGATCAACAAAAAGTTGGCGAGTGAATCCTATGGAAAACATTTGAACAAGTTTATTTAACTGATTATAAAATAGAGTGCACAACCACACATGAGTAAAAATAGATGTAAACTTATTCACCAATCAATTTAATATTAAACAATACACACATGAACAATAATGGATCGTTTAGAGGCACGCGTTGCTCAACTCGTCTCTCACGAGGAACTGGTGGGCCTAATGAATGAATTGCATAAACTTGACAATATGAAATACATAACTACAAACAATATAAACTCAATAATACACACATGAACAATAATGGATTTGTTTTGAGGCACGCGTTGCTCAACTCGTCTCCCACGAGGAACTGATGGACTTAATGAATGACTTTCATATAAGTTGACAAAATGAAATACATAACCACAACAATATAAACAATCTAAGTTTAGATCACAATATGGTATGGCACAAGTTTAAATAAACGAGTTAATTATTTTGTGACACATGACACACCCCAAAACGTGTAATTAAAAAAGGGGAGTTGTAAGATTCACTCACAGTGGGTGCGTTCGGTTGATGATGTTGAATGTACACGAAGTGGTTTTAACCACAAGTGTAATTAACCTATCTAAATAGCATTATGGTTCGGTAAGTAAACGGATTTTATTAATCCATTTTAGTAGGATTGTTGGGTGTATTTTTGTGAGTTTAAGGCTATTTTCTAACCTTAAAAATGTTATTTTAAGTATTTTTAATTGATTTTTAATTAAAATAAATAAATAAAAATAATAAAAAAATGTTGACTTTTTTGACCGTTGACCGTTGACCATTGACTGTTGACTTTGACCGGTTCGTATGTGTGTATGTGTGCGCTGGGTGAGGCTCGAACCCGAGACCTCCCGTACGCGTGCACGCAGCTCTACCAACTGAGCTACGTGTCTAACCCGAAATATTTCTGTTTTTAATTATATTTATATACTAATTAGATTAAACTGAAATTCATTTATTTTTAAAAACGATTTAATGAGTCGGACCGGTGCGCTCCACAGGTCTCGAACCCGGGACCTGTGGGTTGAGTTAACACACAGTCCACCGCTGGACTGTGTGTCCAACTTGTTAAATAAACTGATTTTTATTATACTTAAATACAAACTAAGTATTTTCATTTCTGACTTAAATAAAAATCTTGATAATTGTCCGGACCGGTGTGGTAGTCCGGACTCGAACTCGTGACCTGTGTTTTAAATGCGCACACAGTCCACCATTGGAATGTGTGTCTATCTTGGTTATTATTCCGGTTTTTATTAAACTTAACATCTTGCGTCTTGACTCCGGTTCGGTTAAAAAAGAGCATTTTTATTAGGGCGAAGGTGCGCGGAACAAGATTCGAACTCGAGACGTTTACGTGTTTAATGTGCACACAGTCCACCGCTGGACTGTGTGTCTAACCCGAGTTATAACTTGATTTTAATTATACATATACACAACTGAAACTTCGTCTTCTTCGTTGAATTTAACAAGAATCGGAAGTCCGACTGGTTCGATGTTTTAATCATGTTCTTTAGTGTTTTGAGGTTAATTACAGGTGAGATATATAAAAGGAATGAAAGATTTAAGCGTAAAGTATACCGACTGGACTCCTTTGTTTCTCCGGCGAAACTCCGGTGACAGCAGAAACTTCCGGCGACGTGTGTCCTGCGGCAGAGAGTCTTCAGCAAGCTTGAAATGGATGTGGGTGACTTCGGTATAAGCTCTGGGGGTTCAGTAAGGCTCAGAAGTGAAGGGTTCGGTTTTCCGGCGATGTGCAGAAGTTTTCCGGCGAATGGAATTACGTCGGGTGAAGGTGCGGTTTTGAGCGAAAAAGCTAGCAGAGGTTCGAGGAGGTATTTATAAGGCAGGTTATCGATGAATTTGGTCCAATTTCCGACTTGATTAGTCGGTTAGAAACTCTCCGGCGGTTATAACTTGTGTCGCGGACTCAGGCGTCGGTTATAACCGATGTAGTGATTAAGTTTTACTTTATAACTGAAGAAATCGTAAATTCTTGGCGAGTTAGTCGGGATTTCCGACGACTGAAATTTGGGCGCGCCGATTTTGAATTTGATAATCATGTTATGATTTAATTGTCTTCAATAGTGAACAAGAAATACAAGTGGGGCAAGGGTTGGAGAGTTAGAGTGTTAAGTTGTTGTTGACCCGGCTGACTGACCCGGGTTCGAAACCCGGCAGCACCATTTTATTTTTATTTCGTTATTTTTAACAGTTTTTCAAAAACAAATTATATATCCCCATATACTTATTAATTATGTATCGTTTAAAATTATTTTGGGCATTAAATAAGCAACGAAATTTTTAACTGATTGTTCGGTTAATAAACGGAGCGGGTTTGGTAAATCCGGTTTTTGACGGATGTTACAGTTCACATATATAAATACGTTCGTTTCGAGTGTGTATATTTGTTCCACAAATATATGTGTATGTATTTTATAGAGATAAGTGTTAAAATATTTATTTTTAACATCGTATATACGTTGATGTACACGTACGATATTCTTTGTGAGAGTACACTTCAACAAGTGTATTTGAGCACATCACCATGTACTTGCGTATTTTATACGTATACACATACCGTATCTATACTTGTATTTGTATATTTTTGTTATTGGTATTTATTTCGTATTTGTACGTATTCGTGTACGCGTACACTCCTTGTTCTAAGTGTATTTTCGTACGTATTTCATACGTATCCGTATACATGTATAATTGTATTTTTACACTTAGTGATTGTTTTCTTTATACTTTCCGGAATTATTAGTATTGAAATATATTTATATTTCTAATGTCTAAAAATATATTATTTTTAGAGTTTCGACGTATTAACCGAATATATTTATTTTCGTGTTGAGAGTGACCATAAGTCATCCGCGATATGTGTACGCTCGTGTCGTGACGCTAGTGCGATCGTTGTCCATGACGACACGTTTAGTTCGTTAGAGCGGTTGTTATATTTTTCGTGTTGGTTTCGAATATATATTATTCAGTCCATATATATATATATACATATAGTTATTCTATGGGTTGTCCGACGTTAATTTGTTCGATGTCCGCGTTTTGTTTAAGAGTATAATATAAACACATTTCATGGGTGTATATTTGGTGTAATAATTTTCCCCAAGTATGGGTGTGTGTGTATATATATATATATGTAGTTTCATGTCGGTATTCATACTTGTGAGAATTTATAAGTTCACCATGTGTGTTATGTTTTGTATTTGAGTAGTATTCCCTAACTCTAATACATACAACTAATACACAAGTATTATACACCAAGTGAAGTATTGAAAATATATAATTTTTCTCAAAAATTATATTCACATATATATTTATTATTTCCATTCCTTTTAACTTAGTAAAAAAATATATTTAAGTGTTTAATAAAACTCTTGGATGATTAAGACTTAAACATTACCATTAAGGTTTGTCTAATCACGATTAAGATTACTAATCACAATTAACCATTTTAATCACCTTCTAATTACTCCTAAATCGAGATTACATTTTTAGAAAATTTCGTCATAGTTTCCCCGAAACTATGAAAACTATGGCGTTTTCCACGTTTATTAAACATATCATTAAGCGTGTTTAACCCATAATCATCATCAAAACTCAACAAAGTTATAAAAGCACCAACTTTGCGTGCATGAATCATCCTTACATATATATTTCCATAGACTTTTTATATATATATTTTTAACCACATCTTTAGAATAATATCTTTATATATTTTCTAACAAGATTATTAAAAATTATTAAAACTTATCATTATTCTCATACTTTAAAGTTTAGTTCCTTTGTCTAAACATACTTATTTAGGCTAATTTTTAAGATGATCTTTCTGTAAATCATGGTGTTTAATCTTTATAAACGTTATTTTCATTATAATTCTTCTTCAAGTTTATATAAAAATCTATGGAACTTAAAGATGATGATCTTGTTTAGATCTAAACATCATCATATATTTAGTCTAATAATACAAGATCATACATTTAATATAATCATCACATAATATATAATTATTATAGACTTTTTAAGTTGAGTTTAGGGTTCTTAAGCTTTGTTTTCTTGAAGTTTAAGATGAACACTTTGTACTTTATAAATCTACATATTATAACAAGCTAAAAAAAGAATGATAAAAGATGATCTTACAATTTTGCAATGTGATTAGTGTGTTATAGGATGAAGATTAAGAAGATAATAAAGCTCTAAAGTGATCCCTAATGATCATCCATGCTTGCAAGTTCCTTAAATCTTCATGAAAGTGTGCTAGAGACTTGAAGTATTATGTTTAGGATTCGAAAAAGTATGGATATGGGTGTGTGTGTTGTCGTGAATGAGGGGAAGAAGGAGGAGGTTTTGTGTTGATTTTTTTTGTTACAAATAATAAAGGATATGGTGAAGAAAATATGTTATAATCCCTACAATCTTTTCTAGTCAACGATAGGATCTTTCATATGCCATACTTTGTTTCATCTAAATCTTGGTGTGATTTGAGAGGGTATGGTCGAATGGGGGTATGGTTATTATTATTATTATTATTTAATTATTATTATTATTATTATTATTATTTAACATATAGAACATGTGCACATAATTTAAACTTGTAGATATTTTGTTGTTTATGTTAATTAGATTGATTAGAGAGTTAAGGGTAGTTTATGATGTTAAGTGTTACTAACTAGTTCATTAGACTAGTTGGTATTAATTCTTGGGTGGTACGAATACCACTAGTTCGCTTATCGGGTCAAGACTGGATAAATTGTGAAAGTTGTGTCGTAATACCGGGAGTGTTGTCTCGAATATTTATTTGATACCATTGTTATCATGACGTTTGGCATTATTTACAAGCCTTGTGGACATCATGAATTATGAATTTTTGATGTTGCGGACAATACTAATACTAGTTTTGGCGCTGTTCGGACAATTTATAACTACATGTATTTTCCGGAAGTTAAAGTGTTTTAACATTTTGTGCCCCTAGATTAGGTTTTTAGTATATACATTTGCGACGATACGCTTTCTTATCGTTTGTTAGTTGTTCGGACAAATTTTTAGAACTAGCTGACATGAATAGTGTGCTAAGTGATAGTGCTTTTCAGCATTTATCTAACATATTCGGACATAGTTTTTAGTTTTCTCGCGACGCGACGAACGTGACATTACCATGTGTAAATTTTAACCATGTCCTACGAACGCTAACCTTTATATGACCTAATCATGCATTAATTAAGTCGATAATGAACACAATTTAAATAATAAATAGTTGTTAAGTTGTATGGATTTACCATAAATTTTGCTGGTTGTCACAGTAATGAGATGGACAAATGAATGAAATAGATCATTACGATCCCATGGTAGGGGTGTTTATATTTGATTTCGATTATCAGGGTTCGAATTCAAGTTGATTCGCATTCGAGTCCAGTATCGAATACGAATTTATGATTTTCGATTCGATTCAATTCGAAACTCGAATATAGTTTATATATATATATATATATATATTAAATACACACACATATAAACTTGGCCAAAGTATGAACTACATCCATAAGTGATAAGTTTATTATTCATAACATTAAACAAACATACTGACAAATAGCTCATACTACTTGTTTTTACCTAACTTAAATCGCTACTAGTAACAAACCTATCTTTTAAATTTTGGTGTTTTGATATGTTAATAGTTAATTAATTTTGTAGATTATTATATTTTATGTTGACTGTAATTATTTTAGTACTTTAAAAAACGAAAGTAAAATAATTAATTGTTTAAGGTGAATTTGAATTAAATAGAATTTATTCGAAGTTTCAAATACTAATCGAATTGAATCAAACACGAATTAAGGTAAAAGAATCGAAAAATGGGATTCGAATAATAATTCGAAAATTCGTTATTTGATTCGATGAGCACCCTTATCCCATGGTCTTGTTTGATTACCATGTAGGAATGGAATGAGTCATTACTTTGTGTTATTCGGTAGACGGGAAAAGACGAAGGGATAAATGGGCAATGACAATGATCGTAGATGATGGCGGTGGTAGTAGCGATGGGTGGCGGTGGCACAATTTAACAAAAGGATATTTGTAATTTTAACCTTTTTAACAAAGGTTAGTGTTATGGTTCAAACATATTACAAAGTTAAAATGATATAACTCTAGCATATATCCAACATTTTAAATTTAAATCTGAAAGCACATAACTTATTGAGTAAAATTCTATTTTGTTATCTTTGGTTTGGTTCAGATATCTATTTTGCTTCAATAATTTTAATTTAATTTTTTTCTCCTTTTCGTTACTCAATTGGTTCAATCTCTTCCTTAGCTTACACTCACACTCATAAACTGATTTTTTATAAGAGCAAACAAGTCTTTTGTATACGGTGTTTGGTGTAAGTTTAAATTACTTAATTAGATTAGTTAATTTTTTTAATAAATTCTAATTACATATACAATTTGTATACCTAAAAAGGGGATATACCCAGTTGCCTTAATCTAATTTTCTATTAAAATATGCAAATTTAAAAATATATAAATCTCTTTATATGTATATTTAGCCAAAGTGTCCTATTAAATATATTTTTATGGTAAATAACACCTATTTTTCTTTATCTGATTTTCTTTTAACATATGCAAATTTAAATATATAAACATTTTTACATTGCACACAAAACTGTGACGGTGTATACCCAGTACTTTGTACTAGTTGAAAAGTGATATATGCTCAAAAAAATAATTTTTCACATCATAAAATTTAATAACAAATAACAGTTAATATTATACATTATATTATACTATTATACAAAAAGTAACACACACCCGTTTATTTAACACACATTTCCCTTAGATCATTTGTTTACACATACCCTTCTTCTTTTAATTATAATCTGTTGGTTCTTTTAAGTAAAAAAAATAATTGCATGCTTCAAGTACCATTTACTTTTAAATCATCCACGGCCGTTTACTTTCAAAAGACAAAAAAAATATGCATGTTTAATTAAAAAGAAAGGAAAAAAGAACCAATATATGAAACATTGTGCTGGTATATGCATGAATCTTCAAAAAATCACAAAACTGCAATTTACAACGAATTCATATATCGCTTCTGTTAATTTAAACTTTGAGAAGTGAAAAGACACAATGGTTTGAACGGGTGTTTTTTGACTCATATAAATGGAACCCCTCTCATTTAGTATTGGCATCCAATTTTCATATACCAATTAAACGACAAACAATATACGCTAGTTAACGTAAAATGACTAAAGTCTTTTTAGGTGTATATGATTTTATTTATTTAATTTTATTAAGTATATATCATCTTTCAACTAGTACTAACTACCAACTATAGTTTAAATTTGCATATTTTAAAAGGAAATTAGATAAAGGCAAAAGAATACTCATTTACCATAAAAATCTATTTAATAGGATACTTTATGCTAACAATGCATACAAAAAGATTCACATATTTTAATTGGAAATTATATAAAGGCAAATGGGTATATACCGTTTTGTCTATACAAATTGTATATGTAATTTGAGTTTAAGAAAAATTAACTAGTAGGATTAAGTAATTTAAACATACACCATACAACCTATGTAAAAAGACTTGTTTGCCCTTATAAAAAATCAATTTTAAGGGTGTGAGTGTAAGATAGGGAAGAGATTGAACAAGTAAGTAACTACCCGGAGCAAAAAAGTCAAATTGAAACTGTTAGAGTAAAATAGATATCTGAACCAAACCTAGGAAAAAAAATAGAACTTTACTTTAAACTATTTTACTAATTTTAAAATTTAAATCTGAAAGAACAAACTATTTGACTAATTCAAAAAACACGTGTAAATTGTTACCACGGGTTGCAATTTGATAGTGTCCAAGCCCAGTTTGCAATTTTTAAACTGTCCAGGCCCACTTTGCAATTTTGGTTATATAATCTAAAAAATAATTTTGCCAAAACGTTGAAGTTTGAATTTCGGAGTAGGGATGAGTTTGGTATCAATTGGTATTGAAAATATCAGTATTGAAAATTCTAAAAAATAGGTACTGGTACCGAAAATACCTAGTACGGTTTGGTACTGGTACCATTTCGATACCGATATTTGAGATAAATATCGGTACCAAAAACGTCAAAAGTCGGTACCGAAAATGTTTAAGTTCGGTAAAATCAGTATCGGTACCCGGTACCATTTGCTTATTCCTAACTTGAAGTATTGCCAATTTCAATCCAGAGCTAGTCTTAAGAATTCAAGTGTCTTGTTCGAGTCCAAAAAAGCAAGGTTTTACTATTAAAGTTTTTAGATGTAACTTTTGGGGTTTGACAATACCAATTTTAGACTAGTCAATTTTTAAGATAAATAATATAGGTCATCTTCTTCATCTTCATATATGCCCGAATATGTGCCTCGGAATAAAATGTGCCCTAACCGGAAGTCCTCCCCGCCCACCCCAGAGCCTGCTATGCGCCAATCAATGTAGATGTGTCGGGCAGGACTACTTAACTCTCTCCATATAAAAGTTTGTGATCCTCTTCATCTCTAAATTTTAATCTTCTGTCTTTTTTCTTTAGATTTTGTATGCCTATCAAGGGTTGAGTAATTAAAATTAAGGTCATAAAAAAATACGTTGTATAATTGTTGGAATTTTCTTTTTTTGAAACACAGTTTATTATATCATCGTTTAAAATGGTTTTCGTTGTGCATGATCTCGTAAAAGATCATTTAAATAACAACCTCTTCGTGATTATTATTGAAACCTGAAAATCCAAGTGTTGACAAATTTTCTTTTGAAAACGCTTTCCAGTATTCCTAATGCTAAATTTAATTCAGTATGTAGCGTGCTGGGGATAAACAAAGCCACGTCGGCAGAATAACCCCCCTCCCCATCTACAGACCCCCTTTTCATTCTCACTCATTTTCTCATCCTCGACGTCTACCCTCATGTACTTTTGCCATGAAGACCAGTGTCCTCCTTCGCCTTGACCTTAATCCACGGACTTCGGTGGGACTCCCATCGTAAATGGTCTAACAACTAACATTTAAGAGCAACTCCAGTGCATCTCTCTTTCAAAACGCCTATAAACGTGCCTATTCAGTTGTCAAACCATATTTCTATCCATCCTTCAAACATAAAACGCCTATAAACGTGCCTATTCAGTTGTCAAACCATATTTCTATCCATCCTTCAAACATACCAGTTTTCTTTTAACTGCTTTGTCCACTTTCAAACGCCCTTTAAAAGTTTAAAATAATACACACATAACACATACGTAGATACATTCAACTTGCATTCTTGTGCCTTTTAAATTACATACATTTAAGTAGACACTCGATTGATTCAAATGTTTACTTCATTTGTCTCGACTTGACTTTTTTTTTCTTTGAACGACCAACGAATCCTCTAAACGGGCTACTGGCGAAATTCATCACATCATGATGCACTCGCATCCGAATCGAGGAAAACCCTCACCTAGGGCTGAAGCCCGTGAACACTCGCCCCAAGGCACGACAGTGCGGTGAGTAAAACCCACTTAGTTCAAGGATCGAACTAGCTATCGCCGTCTACTCGCTTAGTCTCCCATTATCACCAGGTGCCGTCGAAACTAAATGGTGGGGGCAGGAATCAAACGTGGGTAACTTGAAACATAAGGTCTCTCCCTTACCATTACACCACCAGGACTTCAACTCGACTTTAGTCACATATTTTTAATTAACATTTAAGATTTCAGTAGATAGTTTATTTGACTCGAGTACTCGACTACACAATTGAAATCAAATAAGTTTTGATGGGATAAGTTGGTGGATGGGCTTTAAAAGGGGACTATAGTTTATTCTTGCTCCAAATTACTTTATTTCGGGTGGGCCCCACACAATACTAAGGGTTTGTATATGCCCCTGACTTAAGAAAGGTGGCTTATCGTTATTTCAACAGACAATCGATGCTAGTTGAAGATTAGACGATAACTTAGTTGAAATATTTGGTTAATAATAATTTCTCTGAAGTTAAACAAGTTGAGCTTAATCTTAAAAGGATTGTCTCTGAAAATATGAGTGTTCTATACGGCTATAAAAATGGATCCCCTAACATAAAAACGTATATGTTAGCGTCCCTCATGCCCTAATAATTTGATTCTAATTGAGATTCGTGATAATGCCAATTGTAGAAGGCCATAAGTCCATTGAATGAACTGAAGTTAATAATCGAGCGGGTCCTAACGAAAAAAAAAAGATATATCTGTATTCACCGATTTATACATCAATCATTTTTATCAATCGGTTGAGCGTAATGCTTAGTTTGATTTTCTTTTACTAAAATAATTTCTTAATATACTTTTAGGATATGAAATTTAAATAAACTTAACTTTCATATATAATATATATTATTTATGTTTCATTGCACCAAGTCACCAACCACCCTTACATAAGAACCTAATATTAGAGTTAATTAAATTTGTCGTGATTTGTTAACACGACGTCACTTGACACAAAATTGAGGTAAATGGTTTTGGGTCGTAAATGGGTTCACACGTTAATAAATAATAACATGACTAAAACATGTTTGAACGAGTTCAACTTGCGTAACTCGTTTATGACACACATAACATATTATCGAAATAGATGATTTAGCAGGTCAGCGCGACACATTTATAAAAACGATGTAGTTTTATAATTTTAAGGATGTTGTGCTTTATTATTTAAGGATTTTATAGATTGTAATTTTTTATAGCTTTCATTTTATCATGTTGGTTATTATTTTTTATTATTTGCTGATTGTGTTAAGCAAATCATGTATATATAGCTTTTTTAAGCATCTCATATCATTTACGTTATCGAATTGCTTATATTTAATCATGTTAAGCAAGTTATTTTGAGTCTTTTATTTTGTTGAATTTGTTATATTTAACTATGCCAAACGTTTTATGTAATCTATCTGATTATCAGGTATGTATATGCTAGTATTAAAGAAAGTGATCTATTTATTTAAATGTATCTTGTTCGACTTTGATAGTTCTATAAGCGATCATTTTTTTGAATGACCAACTAAATCACTAGATAAGTATCCTGAGATGCCCTCAATCGAGCAAATGTATCCCCTCCTCCATAACTGCCAAAGTTGGATGCATACTCGAGCCACCAATTCCGGGGAAAACCCGCCCGCCCGAAGGTCCACTGCGGTAAAACCCGGTTCGGCTCGGTTTTGAATTCACGACCTCCAGAGAGGCCTAGTTCTAAACTTCATTACCACCACCAATGTCCTTTAAAGAAATGCTAGCAGGAGTTGAACTTAAAACCTTAAAAAGAAAAACCAAATGACTAATCACATATCAAGAGAAAAATAAAGTTATCTCGCACCCAAGTATAGAAAGTTGGAGATACGTATTAAATTAATTAACTAATATAAATAGCCTTTGGAGCACCTGATTGGATTATAAGTTAATAAAAATGTGTTCACCTTTCACGTCTTCAACAACCAACAAGGCTACACCACTTGGTCAAAAACAAATTCGAATTCTATTCAAGTATTAAGAAAAGGGAGGTGACGTGTGTAACTATATTTCATCCTATTAAACCTTCGATTAGTTATACATTTTTTTTTGTAATTTATTTGTAGTTGTTTCTTTGAATTTTATAAACTAAACAAAAAAATATATTCAAAAGACAAGATAAAACTCCACTTAAACAAGAAATCAAAAAACTATTATATTATACTATGTATTAACTAACATCACTAGCTACAGTTTGTATCATATCTCCTCTGAATTTAATTACATAAATGCCATGGTGTCTAGGTAATGGAAAGATCTATAGTGATGGGTAGAAAAATCAATTTAATTAGAATACACAAATATCCTTTTTTTGAATTTAATTACATAAATGTCATAATGTATTCTGAATTCAGTAATACAGGTACAAATGTCAATTTAAAAGGATATACAAAGAGCTCTTTATCATTCACATTGGAGTTTCTATCTTTATTTATTTAATTTAATTAAAAAATACATTTTTATAAATTAAATTTACATTTTTAAAACCTCTTACATCTAAATCATACTCATAATCACTTATTTTATTACTTCTTTCTTTTTTCTATACACTCACAATAAAAATATAATGGCATTGATATGAGCCTCTAAATATAGAGGTTTACTTTAATATTCATAGAACTTTCTCTATTATATAGATTCCACTGTAGTTTTGTTTTTGTTGTTTCCTCTATTTCTTACTCTATATTATATAGAATGTACTAGTATAAAGGTTCTAATGTGAATGCACTAACTTCATATATGTAATCAACAACTACTAGTTATTACATTATTTGTTGTTTATGTAATTAGACCGATTATTGGTTATTACATATGTAAAAATGTGTAATTGGACCGACCTGAACAGACAAATAGTAATTGATTGAATGCTATCTTCTTGATTATAAATATGTGTATATAGGGGCGGATCTATCCATAGTCGTGGGTGGGCGGCCACACCCTTTGGAAAAATAATTTGTGTATATTTTTAGCAAAAAAACTCGACCGCATCCCTTGAAACTAGGGTTGAAAATCTCATCCACACCCCGCACCGTATGTATATAAGTATATTTGTAAAATATAGTCCGCCACCTGCATTTTAAAGAAAAGGCCCATTCAAAGGAAAAAAAAAAGGTAATTAGAATTCTTGGTTGAAGACATTTGCCATTCAGAAAAGTTATTTATGAAATATAGTTCACAAAAATCCTCACATCGATAGGTCAGGAGCCTTGGAGGTTCTTAACAGTTCCACGCTTGTAACGGAGGATAAAACAAAAGAGAGATTAGCCCACACCACAGCTCCGTGGGCACTCGCAGCATACAATCTTATTCCCCACCGACGGCCCTAACTACTTAAACCCCTTCCCCTTTGCCGTCACCCCCATCTTTCCTCTTTCTCTCTCGTAACATCCTTTTTTTTAACACAGGTACATCTATACGTACACGCTTTCTGTATCTATTCCCCCCATTTCTGTATTTCTCTATATCATTTACTTTCTAAATTGCAGATCTACAAACTATACCTTCCGATTATTCGATCTAGTGCTTGTTTGTAGTAGTGATTTTCTCCGATGTTATTGAATTCTGATAGATCCTTAACCTTAATATGAACTCATAATTCACAGTAATTTTGACACTACTGCTGTTAAATTTTGTTTCACGCGATCTGAATCGTGTTTATGCTTAGATACACATTCAGATAATTGTGAATCTGTATCCGGAGTTTGTATGTGTCTGTATGCAATTTGGAAACAGTTTTTATTTTTCGGAAACAGTTAACTAAAAGAAAGTTTGATGTGAATTGTGAAGGCACATGGGATTTGAGTTATGAAAACAGACTTAAAACAGTGTTTATATTTTGAGCTTCAATTTAAAACATGACATTTGTTTCTCTTGGCTATAGAGATGATGCTACTGCTGATAGATACCTTATTGATTGTTTTGCATATCAATCAGTTGAGATTAAAGCCTTAAGTGCCATCGGATTATTAACGAACTAGAATAGTAAATAAAAATAATGCAAGCCATATCCCTGCATGATTCAGATCATTAATCTGTGCCAGCTGAACTAGAAGTGTTGTCCTACAGTTTTATCTTTGGATTTAAGGTGTTTTATATGCTGCAAGTTGTCATTGTGATTACCTGTTGACGAGCGTGTATATAAACTGTTGTGTTCTTCAAGGTTGAAGATGGCAGCCAGCTCAGCAAGTGCGCTTTCTATTGGATCGATAGCCTATGGTTCCAAAGCTAGCTCACTTTCACAATCAAAAGCCTACGGAATGAACTTCAACTCACGAAACCGTCTGAACGATTTCCATGGCCTCAAGGCGGTTGCATCTGTAAACCATGACTCCAGATCATCATTCTTGGGCAAGGAAAACACTGCAGCTTTTCAAAAGTCATTCACTCGGAGAGCCCAAAACCAGAAAGTAACATCACCGAACGCCTTTCAAGTTCAGGCTTCATTCAAGGTGGCAATTCTTGGAGCTGCTGGCGGCATCGGCCAACCGCTGGCCCTTTTGGTGAAAATGTCTCCTTTGGTCTCGGACCTCCATCTGTATGATATAGCTAATGTGAAAGGAGTGGCGGCTGATCTCAGTCACTGCAACACTCCCTCACGAGTTCGGGATTTTACAGGAAACGATGAATTATCCAACTGTTTGAAAGATGTAGATGTGGTGGTCATTCCTGCTGGTGTTCCAAGGAAGCCTGGTATGACCCGTGATGACCTCTTCAACATCAATGCCAGCATTGTGAAAACATTAGTCGAAGCTGTAGCTGATAACTGCCCTGATGCTTTTATTCATATCATCAGCAACCCGGTTAACTCAACAGTACCGATTGCAGCTGAGGTGTTAAAACAGAAAGGTGTATACAATCCCAAGAAGCTTTTCGGTATTACCACTCTTGACGTGGTCCGAGCAAACACATTCGTTGCCCAAAAGAAGAACCTGAAACTCATTGATGTTGACGTCCCTGTTATCGGAGGCCATGCGGGAATTACCATTTTACCCTTGCTGTCAAAAACAAAACCTTCAGTTACCTTCACTGATGAAGAAGTGCAGGATCTCACTGTTAGAATCCAAAATGCTGGAACCGAGGTGGTTGAGGCCAAAGCCGGTGCAGGTTCTGCAACGTTATCAATGGCGTACGCAGCTGCAAGATTTGTGGAGTCATCTCTTCGTGCACTCGATGGAGATAGTGACGTCTATGAGTGTTCTTTTGTTCAGTCTGATCTCACCGAACTCCCGTTTTTTGCGTCAAGGATCAAGCTCGGGAAACAAGGTGTTGAGGCTGTGATATCGTCTGATCTTCAGGGTTTGACAGAATATGAACAAAAAGCTTTGGAAGCTCTTAAGCCCGAGCTTAAGGGAAGCATAGAGAAAGGTGTGGACTTCGCAAACAAGCAAACAGTGACCGCTTGAAGTTTAATGTAACATAGAAGCAATCTAGTGAGTAATGAGTCAATAACAAAGTTGCGGCCCGATGTCAAACATTTATCGCCAGTTCATGAAGTTTTTGTAACAAGTTTTTTGTAGTAAGTTTTTAAAACCATATCATAAATGCCAATGTCTAATATTGCGCATAATCCAACTCAAAACTTATGTCGTAACAACAAACATTTCTACCAGAAATCATTACATGAACATCGACCTTCCCTGAAATGATGAAAGCGTGTACGATCTCTAATAATAACTTCTCTACTATAAACCGCCGAGAGCATCTTCGCGAAATTATGGCAATCCGTGCATATTCGCAAGTCTTTAGCCACTCTAATTTTAGTCCCGGGTGGAGTTGCTAGAACTCCAAAAGCCATGGCTAGTTTTTCACTGTGATATGATAACCTGACGTCGGTTATTTCAGCATCGTAACCACCGATCTTCAGTTGCTTCTCGATCTCATCCAGTATCTCATAAACTTCACTAATCCGAGGGTGTGAAGTATCATCAACTTTGAACTCGTGAATTTCCCCTTTTAGCTCGATCGTACTAGCACTCGGGGTTGTTTGGATCCCTTTCTCTTTCATCAGTTTCCTCAATTCTATTACTTTCTCCCAGTTGCCGGCAGACGAGTAGATATTTAAAAGTAGGATGTAATCGCCTGCTTCTTGAGCCTTGAGTTCGATCAAATGTTCAATCACTCGTTCCCCAAGTGTGAGATTACCATGTATTTTGCAAGCCCCGAGCAAAGTTCTCCATATTGTTGCATCCGGTTTACATTTCATGGAAATGATAAGCTCATAGGCATCTTCAACCAACCCCACACGACCCATGAGATCAACTATGCAGCCGTAGTGGTGGATATTGGGCACCAATCCGAACTCTCTCTGCATATGATCAAAAAGCAACCTTCCTTCATCGAGCAACCCAGAATGGCTACAACCAGAAAGCAAAGCTGTGAATGTTTGCTCATCTGGTGAGATACCCATTCTCTGCATTTCTCTAAAAACATTGATTGCTTCTCTTCCAAGCCCGTTGCTCGCAAAACCCGAGATCATCGCAGTCCAAGAAACAACATCCTTATTAGTGATTCCTTGAAATACTTCATAGGCTTTGTCTAGCTGTCCACACTTCGAAAACATCGCCACAAGAGAATTGCATATGTTGAGAGCATGAATATAACCATGATCTTTAACATATCGGTGAACGCGCTCACCGAACTCGAATGCACACATGTTAGAACAAGCCTGAAGAACTAGCAAACACGTAACATCATCCGGATCACACCCGTGCTCTCCCCTCTGCATTCTATCAAACACGTCCAACGCATCACGTGTCCTTCCATTTCGCGTATAACACGAAACCAACACATTCCAAGCAACAGTATCTCGTTGAGGCATTTCATCAAACACCTTGCACGCATCCTCACCCTTCCCACCACTCGAATAAAACTCCATCAAAGTAGTGAGCAAAAGTGTATCAGAACAACACCCGTCTCTCAAAATCCTCGCGTGAACCTGCAACCCCTCGGAAACCGAACAACCCCTTGTACAACATTTAGTAATAAAGGATAAAGATTGAGAATTGGGACTTTTACCTTTCCGCATCATATCCCTGTACACGTAAAACCCTTTTTGCGGATACTTGCTCATTGCATAAGCTCTGATGATGGTGTTGTAGTGTGCGACAATGGGTCTTGAAATTTGAGAGAATGTACGGAGGGAATAGGTTAGATTTTGAAGTGGTGGCAGTGATATGCGGTTAAGAAAAGGGACAGAAAAGGTCGTGTTCTGAATGAGGGATGTGCGAAGAAGGTATGCATGGATTTGAAGCAGTTGGGTTGTTTTGGTGGTGGATTTGATGAACGAAATCAGTGATTCTAAGTGGGTTTGGGTTGAGAATGAGGGGAAACGAGAAACGGTAGTTTGAGAATGCATGGTTCAAGTTGGGGGTGATCGTCCCAATTGATAAACATTCAAATGTCAAATATAAAATCACTCATCAAAGTTGAACAAATAATCAAATCGTAGTTCTGGTTGTGATCACGGGAAACAAATTACCCGACCATGAAGTTTAAAGAGTGAGAAAATTAGGTTGATGGTCGCCTTGATTCCTATTCATTTTCTCTTGCGTCACCGACCCATGATTTGCACACCAACAACATAAGTTCTGGCCTCCTACACAAAACAACCCTGGAGAAACTCTTAAGAACCATCTCCCAAATTGCAGACGTGAACCTTTTCTATTAAGAACATCACTAAAATAAACATGTTGGACCACCTTTTGACTCAAAGTAGTCATTAACTTTTAGCCCATCGAAAATAAACAAATCCAAAACCAGCTAACTAGAAAACTCAAAGAAGCTAAGCTAACTAAAATTTCGCCCTCATAAAAAAACCTTGAAACATAAACATGTGTGCTAAAAAGTATGGTGAATATTAAATTAAAAGCTAGCGTTTACCAGACCTAAATATTAGTTAAAAGTAGATGCTAATTTAGCATGTATTAATTTGATTGGTTGTTGGTGTATTGTATTTTTCAAGGTTTGTTTGATTACACACTTAACCAATCAAATTAATATATGTGTAAAAACCAATGGCTAAAAAATAGAGGCTAAATATTAATTAAAAGTTATTAAGCCTTTAGATAAATATTTGCTAAAAGTGAATGCTAATTTTAGCTTTCATCAAATATTTACCTGACTTTTAAGCATGTATTGATTTGATTGGGTGTTGGGCCCGTCATATTTTTTAAGGTTTGTTCGGTCATATTTTAGTATTCTCAGTCGGTACAGCTTATTTGATGTGTTCCTATTGTGTGCTTTTGAAGATATGTAAAACTAGAGGGGTGTTCGCATGATGCGTCGAAAAATGCAGACCCTGATAGTCACATAATATATTATATTTTTTTAAATTAAAAGCAATACCATACTCACATCGAAGAAAAGATAGTGCTTATTGTTAGGCGTTAATTTTTATTACTATGTATTACATATTCTTTTGGTCTGGATCACTGATCCTTAACAGATGGTATAGGAAGTCTGAGGATTGCGATGATGAGGTATGGTCCCAAATGACCATACCCTTGACTACATTTCACAAGGATAACCTTGCATGCAACATGCAATGATGCGCTTTCCTCGGAATCAATAGGTCGTACAATGAGCCTTGCGCACTCAGCGCAACGGTGAATTAGACCAGTACAATCAAGTCACACAACGAGCCTTGCGCACTCAGCGCAACGGCAAGTTAGACTAAACTATACAAGTCACACAACGAGCCTTGTGTACTTGGCGCAACGACAAGTTAGACTTATGCGCGCAGACAACTAGACCCTACGCAAAACAACCTCTCTCTAAGCTACGAATCCTAAAACCTTGCAAGGACAAGACACACATGAGAAGCATCTCATAGTCTTGGGACAAAAAGATATACCCCTGACATCCTGCGCTGGCAGGAAAAACCTTAACAGCTTCGCAGAAGGGGTAAGCACTAAGAGGTGTTGACCATACCCAAGGGTACGAAGTGGCAGAACTGTGACCAAAGGTTACTCGGCAGGTTGCGTGTGACAGTGCCCATGACCAGTGAGGCAGATGTCAGACCATACACCAACCACGTCTCTGCCAGTGACTGTTCCACCTTCTCCACTTTTGGCTGGCAACAGGCCTGACACCAGAAACAGCTGCCTTTACACGTGGCACCACTCAACATCCGACAAAGCACACCTCCTGACAGGGGACATTAATTCTCCTACAGGGAGCATTTAATGTCTGACGTAGAGGGACAAAAAGGATGTCTCTGGCGGTATAGACCGGGCCCAAGGCCCACCAGCATTTCTGCCGAACATTCATTTTTCGGCTATAAGTAAGTATCAGATCTCCAGGTAAAACACATGCTCTTCACAACACACACAAGCTTACGCTTATACTTACAGTTGCTTGCGTACCATCCCAAATATACTTATTCTAACGCCAGAGTGTGATCACGGAGAAAACCACCCTTTTCCCCGTGGCAAGACTAACGGCGCTGCTATTTTGCAGATCAGCTTGAGCGAGCTTACACCGAAAAAGTGAAGTGATAGGATAACCTTTTATGCAGATTCACCCTGGTTGTAACTTATATACCCCCGGATATCACTAGGTTCAAACGATAATTCTTCATTGGCGCCATCCGCTACTTTCTCACTCTTTCCAGGTTTTTCCTCTCATTTTCACCTTTTCAAGCCTCATCTCCATATGGCTGATTTTCCATCAAGCACCCCACGAGGTCCTTGAGGCGAAGGCAAGAACCCAGTTCATGCCTCTCGTATCGACGGGCAAGTGAGGGAAGACTCTTCCGAGGATACCAGAGCTCAACACGGCTCTGGCCGAATAAACATCCCGGTCACTCCCTAAGCTCAGCTAGAGAATCCCTTTGTACCGATCACATCGGTCTTACCCCCGGGCGAGACCCCGATGTCTTGGTTCATAAAGTCTCAGACGGCCTTGAATTCAGGGCCGTCTATGCGCAACTCTTTGCGCAGACAAACACCCCTGCTGCCCCAGTGCAACCCGCTGTCCAAGTACACGCTTCGCCCAGGATTTTGAGTTACGACTCACCAGTGGGGGCGAGCGTACCGTATAGTCTCCATCCCCAGGAGACGGAGTACACACAACCTCCGCCTAAACCGGAGTCTCGTTCTCTTAGGCGAGCATCTGTTCAGTCACGGTTGGGCCCGCGTCCCCAAGGGGAGCAGTACACCCAGCGTGAGGAGGACAGAACCTACGGTGAAGGAGATAGCGCCAGCGTTTTTCACCGGATACCCAAGAATCATGCGGCAACAGATCCGCTCCTCGCGGCGGTTACAACCCGGAGGCCGAGCATGATTACAACTTGATTTACCGACCGGCAGACGCAGTCGAGCACTCCAAGTTCAGCAAGGAGATAGCTCTCGCACCGCTGGAGCATGCAAAGCTGCCCTCCAATGTCGGGAAATACAACGGGCTGACCGACCCGGATGACCACCTGCGTCTCTTTACCGGCGCAGGACTGATTGGAGTATGGACACTACCGATGTGGTGTCACCTGTTCGTCCAAACCCTTACAGGTGCTGCACGCAACTACTTGAAGGACAAGATCCTGGCGCATTTCAGTCAGCAAAGGCATTATGTCAGAGACTCCTCTGATGTAATGAATATCTGGCGGCGGGACGATGAAAGTCTCGAAGACTTCATCTCCCACTACAACAAAGAGGTGTTGGAGATAGGGGATATGCATGAAGACCTGATTCGTGCGCAGTTCAACTACGCCGTACGCTGTGACGAGATAATCAAAGTCTTGTCAGGGACTACAGGTCTCCCCAAGAGCTGGGAGAAACTTATGGCAGCGGCAAAGGTCTACGCGCAAATGGAACGCAACCTCAACAATCGTAGGCCGCCTCTACCTCACCACCGCCCCCAAGACCTGAGCAGGAGTTTTGGGAAAAAAGAATAAAGGGTGGAGGGACCACAGCCAAAACCCTCCCCACGCACCAGTCGATGCTCGCACGACCATTAATAAGCTCGCCACCCAGCGAGCAATAAAGCAAGATAATTGAGACCGTTAGTGGACCCCACTGACGAAGACACTGGCGGAGGTCCTCAGCACAGAGGACCATCAGTTCAAACAACCACTGTCGATACGCAATAAGAAGGGTCAAGACCCCAACCTCTTCTGCGATTATCATAAAGACACGGTGCACACAACTGATAAATGTATCTCCATGCGCATGGAGATTGAAAAGGCGCATACACACTTAAGCGCCTAGATGGAACAAGTATCCCTAGGACATGGAATGCGCAACAACTAAGACGGTGCTGTAACATCCGTCGAAAAACGGGTTTTCAAAACCCGCTTCGTTTATTAACCGAACAATCAATTTTAAATTTTGTTGTTTATTTATGACATATTTTAATTTTAAACAATACATAATTAATAAACAAATTAGAAGATATAAATTATAATTGTAAAAAAATAAGAATAGATTAATTAAAAAGGAAAACCGGCTGCCGGGAGTCGAACCCGGGTCAGCCGGAAATCCCCAATAACTTAACTTTCCCACAATCAACCACTCCGCCACTTTAGTTATTTGATATCATATCAAATCAATTAATTCAAATAATAAAACACGGAAGTCAAATCCAGTCAAAATCGCGCCCAATTAGCAGTCGTCGGAAATCCCGACGACTTCGCCGATAATTAACGTTTTCGTCCAATTTAACCGAAGAATTTACTTTGACGACGGTTATAACCGACGTCTGAACCCGCGACACCAGTCGTAACCGCCGGAGAACGGCTGACCTTGAATTGAGACTAAATTCAGACCCCATACATCTTGATTCCTCCCTATAAATTCACCCATAATCCACTGGTAGCCTTTTCGCTCAAAATCGCACATTTTCTCAACGAAAATTCACTCGCCGGAAAATACCTGCAAGTCGCCGGAAAACCGAGACTCACATCCACACGGTAATTCTTTCGACTCTTTCTGTTTCGATCATTTGATTAATCGGTCACTAACACAACTCCACCATCAGAATCAATCCCAGTCAACGTTTGTCGAAATTCCTACCTTCGCCGGAAAATTTCTGAAACTTCCGGAAACACACCGAGAACTGGTATGACCTTTCAAACTTCTGTTAAACTTTGTTTAAGTGCCTCAACTTCATAAATAATCGAACAAAACTGTTAATTGATTTTAACAGCCGGAGTTCACTTTCAGAACCGACGGACCTCTGCCGGAATTCTGTGAACAACACTGATCGGTACATCCTTTCCCCCAAACTCTCTCCATTCATTACCTTTAAATTATTATAATGTTTGAAAATCAAATATGACATGAATCGGTCAAAACAGTCGGAATTTGTTTTCTGGGTAAAGTCTAACGAAGAAGACGAAGTCGGGTTATAACATAAGATTAATTAAAATCAGCTTTATGAACGGGTTAGACACACAGTCCAGCGGTGGACTGTGTGCAACAAATACACATGTGACGCGAGTTCGAATCCTGTCCCAGCCTTACTCTCTCGAAATAAAAAAAAATTGCCTTTTTAACTGAACCGGGTTAACTCACAAACCATGTTAAGTATAATAAAAACCGGATTATTAACCAGGTTAGACACACAGTCCAGCGGTGGACTGTGTGCACGTTAACCCACAGGTCCCGGGTTCGAGACCTGTGGTCAGCACCGGTTCGATACATTTAAAATCCTTTTTAAAAATAAATGATTTTCGGATTAAACTAAATAGTATATAAGTATAATTAAAAACAGAATTATTTCGGGTTAGACACGTAGCTCAGTTGGTAGAGCTGCGTGCACGCGTACGGGAGGCCACCGGTTCGAACCTCGCTCAGTGCAAAAATATAACCGACCGAACCGGTCAACGGTCAACAGTCATGGTCAACGGTCAAAGTCAAAAAGTCAACATTTTTTATTATTTTTATTTATTTATTTAATTTAAAAATCAATTAAAAATACTTAGAAATAACATTTTTAAAGTTAGAAAGTAGCCTTAAACTCACAAAAATATATCCAAAAATCCTATTAAAATAGTTAATAACATCCACACACTTACCGTACCTTTTCGTTATTTATTTGGTTAGTTATCTCTCGTCGATCAATCCTCTAAACTCGTGCGCATTCAACACCTTCAAACAAACGCACCCAATGTGAGTGAATCTTTACCAATTCCCCGTTTTAATCACATTTTGGGGTGTATCATGTGTCGCTATTTAGTTATTTTAATTAAACACTTGTGCATCAATCATATTCATGATCATGTGTATTCAATATGTAACCGTTGTTTGTGTGGTTGAAGTTTAGATTTAATTTATCATTTCAGTACATACATTTCATAGGCCACCGCTCCCCATTACCTATCAGCGTGAGCTGTTCCCCATTACCTATGAGCGTGAACCAGGCGTTGCCAACATAAGATCGGCTCCGTTTGATTGAGCCTTGATCTCACATACATTAGCATAGGCCGTCCGTTCCCCATTACCTATGAGCGTGAACGGGACGTTGCCAACATGTACATTGTCATTCTTATTTCATGCTTAAGCAAGGTGGTTTGTGATCGTTATGTTTACATGCATTTGTTCATATATGATTATTGCCCAATTTTCCTAAATTAATTACAATAATGAATCAATAACAAATGTTTTTAACAAGGTTCACTCGCCAACTTTTGTTGACCCAAAATTTCCCATTTTTACACATGATACAGGTGATCAAGTTGAAGCAAGAAACATATAGGGCGGCTTAGAATGTAATTTGAATTTAATAAATATGAAACATATTAGTAAACATCATGAGCTTTGGTGATAACCCAATTATGCCCCGACTCTTATTCCGCTGCGGGTCGGGGTGTGACAGATTGGTATCAGAGCCATGACTATAGGGATATAGGATAGGTTATTAGACCCTTAGAGCCTATACTATAGTTGCTTAGAATTTTTAAATTTTTGTGTGTTACATGCAAAATTCATGATGTTTATATGCTTTATGTTTATTGTTACATTCAATGTTATGCAAGCATGTTTATAAGTACATAATTATTATACAATGCCTATCATAAATCATATTCTCATAACATATCATATCCATGGAAGCACACACCTCACAATTTATAAGATTGTTGCAACGATTTTTGTGTTTCAAATCACATCAAAGTGAGTTCTCATGACGGGCATGTAGTAACTGGAAGGGTACGAGTACCGGTAGTCGGAACGTCCTGTCTAGGCTTGGCATTCGTATAAATCCAAAATAAGGGACCAGTTTGCCTACCTGGGGACTAACGATGAGAGTACGAAGGACCTATTAGGCCAAAGCATGCTATACCAAACGTCGTGTGAGCTAACACCACTTTGAGTTGTCATTGTGTCTATACCTGGACACCCTCCGACCATACATCTCGCAAACATATTTTGTGGTTTTCATTCGGGTGATGCGAGTGTTAAACCGCCAATACCAATGTGAATCCTACTAAGCCAATAGTCATGGGGGCCCACATGACTATACCGGCAATAGTATGGGGGACATTTGAGGCCCAACATGAGCAAACCCAAGACATCCTATGGATGTAGTTGCATTATTGATATTTATGTTAATTTCATTTTCTTTAAGACACATGACACCTAAACACTCCATAAACTCACCATCTTCCTATGTATGTTCCTGTAGATGTCGGCTAGGCAGCTACGTGGATGACGAAAGTCAGGAAGGTCAAACGAACGCTTGGCCACTCAGATTGCGAAACAAATGGCCGCGGTACTTCCTGATATTGTAATTCAAGTCCAGCAAGCTCTCACCGCAAATCCTGTCAACCCACCCAATCAAGAGGATCAAAACATCGACAACCCTTCCTCCAAGAAGTGCTCCTACAAGCACTTCAAGTCTTGCGATCCCCCAAAGTTCGAAGGGACCGAAGGTGTCACCGCTCTCCTCCACTGGTTTGAGGAAATGGAAAACACCTTCCTAAATTGCGATTGTCCCGAGGATCGCAAGGTACGTTACGCAACCGGGAGATTATTTGGGGTAGCCCTGACCTGGTGGAACACCGAGAAGGGTAAAAGAGGAGTTGAAGACGCTATGGCCTTAACCTGGGAAGAGTTAAGGGAAATGATGACAAAACGCTTCTGCCCAAGAAGCGAACTCAAGAAGTTGGAAGACGAATTCCACTCGCTGAAGCAAAAGGAAGGGGATCATACTTCCTACAACAAAAGATTTCTTGAGCTGAACCAGATGGTTCCTAACTTGTTCACCCCCGTGTACCGTTTGGTTGAACACTATATTCGAGGCCTTCCCTCGAAGATTCAAGACTCAGTCCTTAGCACTTCGCCTGCAACCCTCGAAGCCGCCATGGAATTAGCCACCGAACTTACCGAGAACCGCATCAGGAACGGTAAATTCAAGGAGGAGAAAAAGAAAGCCCCCGTTGAGGGCCAAACTTCCAACCACCCCACCTCCTCCTCAAAATTTTCAAACAAGAGGAAGCGGAATACCAGAAATTTTGCTGTCACCCAAACCAATTTCCCTATCCCTGCTGCCCCCATCACACAAGTTGCTCCTTCACTCGCACCATACAAAAGGCAATACTCTGGCCCTTACCCAAAGTGTACCCGTTGTCAATACCATCACTCCCCCGAATACCCCTGTCAATATTGCACCGGCTGTGGCCGTGCAGGTCACACCATCCAAGCCTGCCGCTCACTGCAACGAATGAACCGCAACCAACCCACTACTCAAACCCACCATCAAATAATGGGTCAAACCCAACAACCCCTACTACCACCACCTACACAACATACAACCCAAACCTACTATCAACCCAACTACCCCATGATGCAACCCATGCGGGCTTGCTACAATTGTGGAGACCCAAACCACGTTAGAAACACGTGTCCACGCTTGGTGAACATCATACATGCTCAAGCTCAAGCAAATCCGGTGAATCAAGCTAACCAAGCTCCTCCACCTACTAGAGGAAGAGCATTTAACATCAACGCCAACCAAGCTAGGGCCGACAACAACGTGGTTAACAGTACGTTTCTCGTCAATGGTAGTTATGCATCCGTGTTATTTGATACTGGCGCGGATAAGAGTTTTGTGTCCTTAGAATTTGAACCCATCCTCAATCAAACTCGTGATAAACTTATGGAATCCATAACGGTAGAAATTGCTGACGGAAAACCAGTCTCATTAAACTCCATTATCCGAAGCTGTACTCTTACTCTAAACGATCACGACTTTCCTGTTGACCTCATTCCTATGAAGTTGGGAAGTTTTGACATTATAATCGGCATGGACTGGCTCAGCCAACATCATGCTGAAGTGGTATGCCGCGAAAAATTCATTCGCATTCCTCTTGCAGACAGTCAAACCCTACGAATTTTTGGAGAGACCCCTTCGAAAGGACTCAAACTGATGTCCTGTCTTCAAGCCCGAAAATATCTTCGCAAGAATTATGTAGCATTTCTAACTCACGTGGTCAAGAAGGGAGACAAAGAGAAGAAACTCGAAGATATACCCGTAGTGAAAGATTTCCCGCAAGTTTTTCCCGACGACATCGCAGGACTTCCTCCCAAGAGAGAAGTCGAATTCCGCATCGATCTTATACCTGGCGCTACACCCGTAGCGAAATCTCCTTATAGGTTAGCCCCATCCGAGATGCAAGAGCTGGCCAGTCAATTACAAGAACTGACCGACAAAGGATTCATACGTCCTAGCTCATCGCCTTGGGGTGCACCTGTTCTGTTTGTAAAGAAGAAAGATGGGACGTTTCGCATGTGTATCGATTACAAGGAACTCAACAAATTAACGGTCAAAAATCGTTATCCTTTACCTCGCATCGATGATCTCCTAGACCAACTCCAGGGTGCCACTTGTTTTTCAAAGATCGACCTTCGTTCCGGCTATCACCAACTCAGGGTACATGAAGAAGACGTCCCAAAGATCGCCTTCCGAACTCGTTATGGTCACTATGAATTCATGGTTATGCCATTTGGTCTAACCAACGCTCCAGCCGTCTTCATGGACCTAATGAACAGAGTTTGCAAACCCTATCTCGATCGCTTTGTTATAGTCTTCATCGACGATATTCTCATTTACTCAAAGTCTAAGACTGATCATGAACGACACCTTCGATTCATCCTCACATTCTTGAGAACCGAAAAGCTTTACGCTAAATTCTCCAAATGCGAATTCTGGTCGAAAGAAGTACAGTTCCTTGGTCATGTCGTCAATGACAAGGGAATTCATGTCGACCCCGCAAAGATCAAAGCAGTACAAGAATGGCAAGCGCCACGTACCCTAACCGAAGTAAGATCTTTCCTTGGTTTGGCTGGTTACTATCTTCGTTTCATATCCAATTTCTCTCGTATCGCTGTACCACTCACGGCTTTGACACTTAAAGGAAAACCCTTCGCATGGGGACCTAAACAAGAAGAAGCCTTCCAAACCCTTAAGCAAAAGCTTTGTGACGCACCTATCCTCACGCTCCCCGAAGGTTGCGATGACTTTGTAGTTTATTGCGACGCATCAGGACAGGGATTAGGCTGTGTTTTAATATAAAGGGGAAAAGTGATAGCCTATGCTTCTAGGCAGCTTAAAACTCATGAGAAGAACTACACTACTCACGACCTAGAACTTGGAGCCGTTGTGTTCGCTCTTAAGATATGGAGACATTACCTCTATGGTACCAAGTGTGAAATTTACACTGACCACAAGAGCCTCCAGCATATCTTTAACCAAAAGGAGCTGAATATGAGGCAACGAAGATGGGTTGAACTTCTTAATGACTACGACTGTGAAATTCGGTATCATCCTGGCAAAGCAAATGTGGTGGCCGATGCACTCAGTCGAAAGGGATATGCGAACTCCATTCGTCTTCTATGTTCGCAAATCATGACCAACATCAAAGACCAAATCCGAGAAGCTCAACATGTTTCCATAACAGAATACGACATACGCAATGAGTTATCTTGCGGAGCAGAACTTAAACTCGAAACAAAATCTGACGGCATTCTGTATTACCTAGATCGCATATGGATTCCTGATCACATTAACCTTCGCGATACTCTTATGAAAGAGGCGCACAAAACACGATACTCCATACACCCAGGAGCCGACAAGATGTATCAGGACCTTCGATACACCTACTGGTGGCCTGGCATGAAGAAGGATATTGCTGTTTTTGTTTCCAAGTGCCTTACCTGTTCTAAAGTGAAAGCTGAACACCAAAGACCCTCAGGACTTCTGGTCCAACCTGAAATACCTGTATGGAAGTGGGAAAACATAACCATGGACTTTATTACCGGGTTACCTCGCACTCCTGGTGGGTATGACACTATATGGGTAATCATTGATCGTCTTACAAAATCAGCTCACTTCATTCCGATTCGCGAAGACTTCAAGAATGAGAAACTAGCTCGTATCTACATCAGCGAAATCGTAAGCCGTCATGGTGTACCGTTAAGCATTATATCAGATCGTGATGGTCGTTTCACTTCACGAACATGGCAAGCTGTACAAGCCGCTTTGGGTACACGATTAGATCTCAGTACCGCTTATCATCCCCAAACTGATGGTCAATCTGAACGCACCATTCAAACTCTTGAAGACATGCTTCGAGCATGTGTCATAGACTTCAAAGGGAATTGGGACGCTCACCTACCATTAGTTGAATTTTCATACAACAACAGCTTTCATTCAAGTATCGGCATGGCACCTTTCGAAGCGCTATATGGTCGTAAGTGCCGATCACCTATATGTTGGCACGAAATTGGAGAAGCTCAAATCACCGGTCCAGAATTAATACAAGAAACAACCAACAAGATTCATCAAATCCGAAACAACCTTTTAGCGGCACAAAGTCGTCAAAAGAGCTATGCTGACAAGCGATGAAAGCCCTTGGAGTTTAACGTTGGCGATCAAGTACTTTTAAAAGTATCGCCGTGGAAGGGAGTAGTTCGTTTTGGCCAAAAAGGCAAGCTAGCACCACGTTACGTAGGTCCTTTCAGGATACTCGAAAGGGTAGGACCTGTAGCCTACAAGCTTGACTTACCGGAGGAACTCAACAGAATTCATCCCACATTCCACGTATCGAACTTGAAGAAGTGCCTCGCCGATGAAAATCTCCATATTCCTCTAGAAGACATTCAAGTCGATGAATCTATGCATTTCATTGAAAGACCAGTAGAAATTATGGACTTCGGGGAAAAACATTTAAGAAGAAACCGCATCCCAATTGTCACGGTACGCTGGGAGTCGAAACGAGGACCTGAGTTTACTTGGGAACGTGAAGACTCAATGCGCGAGAAATACCCACATCTTTTTCCTGTAACTACTACTACTACTTAAATTTCGGGACGAAATTTCTAAAAGTAGGGAATACTGTAACATCCGTCGAAAAACGGGTTTTCAAAACCCGCTTCGTTTATTAACCGAACAATCAGTTTTAAATTTTGTTGTTTATTTATGACATATTTTAATTTTAAACAATACATAATTAATAAACAAATTAGAAGATATAAATTTTAATTGTAAAAAAATAAGAATAGATTAATTAAATAGGAAAACCGGCTGCTGGGAGTCGAACCCGGGTCATCCAGAAATCCCCACAAACTTAACTTTCCCACAATCAACCACTCCGCCACTATAGTTATTTGATATCATATCAAATCAATTAATTCAAATAATAAAACACGGAAGTCAAATCCAGTCAAAATCGCGCCCAATTAGCAGTCGTCGGAAATCCCGACGACTTCGCCGATAATTAACGTTTTCGTCCAATTTAACCGAAGAATTTACTTTGACGACGGTTATAACCGACGTCTGAACCCACGACACCAGTCGTAACCGCCGGAGAATGGCTGACCTTGAATGAGACTAAATTCAGACCCCCTACATCTCGATTCCTCCCTATAAATTCACCCACAATCCACTGGTAGCCTTTTCGCTCAAAATCGCACCTTTTCTCAACGAAAATTCACTCGCCGGAAAATACCTGCAAGTCGCCGGAAAACCGAGACTCACATCCACACGGTAATTCTTTCGACTCTTTCTGTTTCGATCATTTAATTAATCGGTCACTAACACAACTCCACCATCAGAATCAATCCCAGTCAACGTTTGTCGAAATTCCTACCTTCGCCGGAAAATTTCTGAAACTTCCGGAAACACACCGAGAACTGGTATGACCTTTCAAACTTCTGTTAAACTTTGTTTAAGTGCCTCAACTTCATAAATAATCGAACAAAACTGTTAATTGATTTTAACAGCCGGAGTTCACTTTCAGAACCGACGGACCTCTGCCGGAATTCTGTGAACAACACTGATCGGTACATCCTTTCCCCCAAACTCTCTCCATTCATTACCTTTAAAGTACTTATAATGTTTGAAAATCAAATATGACATGAATCGGTCAAAACAGTCGGAATTTGTTTTCTGGGTAAAGTCTAACGAAGAAGACGAAGTCGGGTTATAACATAAGATTAATTAAAATCAGCTTTATGAACGGGTTAGACACACAGTCCAGCGGTGGACTGTGTGCAACAAATACACATGCGACGCGAGTTCGAATCCTGTCCCAGCCTTACTCTCTCGAAATAAAAAAAATTGCCTTTTTAACTGAACCGGGTTAACTCACAAACCATGTTAAGTATAATAAAAACCGGATTATTAACCAGGTTAGACACACAGTCCAGCGGTGGACTGTGTGCACGTTAACCCACAGGTCCCGGGTTCGAGACCTGTGGTCAGCACCGGTTCGATACATTTAAAATCCTTTTTAAAAATAAATGATTTTCGGATTAAACTAAATAGTATATAAGTATAATTAAAAACAGAATTATTTCGGGTTAGACACGTAGCTCAGTTGGTAGAGCTGCGTGCACGCGTACGGGAGGCCACCGGTTCGAACCTCGCTCAGTGCAAAAATATAACCGACCGAACCGGTCAACGGTCAACAGTCATGGTCAACGGTCAAAGTCAAAAAGTCAACATTTTTTATTATTTTTATTTATTTATTTAATTTAAAAATCAATTAAAAATACTTAGAAATAACATTTTTAAAGTTAGAAAGTAGCCTTAAACTCACAAAAATATATCCAAAAATCCTATTAAAATAGTTAATAACATCCACACACTTACCGTACCTTTTCGTTATTGATTTGGTTAGTTATCTCTCGTCGATCAATCCTCTAAACTCGTGCGCATTCAACACCTTCAAACAAACGCACCCAATGTGAGTGAATCTCTACCAATTCCCCGTTTTAATCACATTTTGGGGTGTATCATGTGTCGCTATTTAGTTATTTTAATTAAACACTTGTGCATCCATCATATTCATGATCATGTGTATTCAATATGTAACCGTTGTTTGTGTGGTTGAAGTTTAGATTTAATTTATCATTTCAGTACATACATTTCATAGGCCGCCGCTCCCCATTACCTATGAGCGTGAGCTGTTCCCCATTACCTATGAGCGTGAACCAGGCGTTGCCAACATAAGATCGGCTCCGTTTGATTGAGCCTTGATCTCACATACATTAGCATAGGCCGTCCGTTCCCCATTACCTATGAGCGTGAACGGGACTTTGCCAACATATACATTGTCATTCTTATTTCATGCTTAAGCAAGGTGGTTTGTGATCGTTATGTTTACATGCATTTGTTCATATATGATTATTGCATAATTTTTCCTAAATTAATTACAATAATGAATCAATAACAAATGTTTTTAACAAGGTTCACTCGCCAACTTTTGTTGACCCAAAATTTCCCATTTTTACACATGATACAGGTGATCAAGTTGAAGCAAGAAACATATAGGGCGGCTTAGAAGAATAAACCAGTTTAGATTATGGATTTGTTTTAGTTAAATTTTTCCTTTCCTTGTATTGTATGAATTTGACTTGGAACTTTGAAATGTAATTTGAATTTAATAAATATGAAATATATTAGTAAACATCATGAGCTTTGGTGATAACCCAATTATGCCCCGACTCTTATTCCGCTGCGGGTCGGGGTGTGACAGGTGCTACATGTAAATCTGCAAGTCCATTATCTCTTGTCTATTCTAAAATACGGCACTTGCGCTCAATTATGTAATAAAGATAAGAGTTACCTCATTCATTTTTATCTTAATGTTTCGTTACAAATGCGCGGAACCACTTTGGGTGTACGCAAAAACACCTTGGTGCACAATGACTCATAAAACATAAGTCACTACCTA
This sequence comes from Scalesia atractyloides, assembly GCA_947069175.1. Classification (NCBI taxonomy): domain Eukaryota; kingdom Viridiplantae; phylum Streptophyta; class Magnoliopsida; order Asterales; family Asteraceae; genus Scalesia; species Scalesia atractyloides. The sequence goes on along the minus strand of CAMTDV010000023.1, from coordinate 7,763,412 downwards.
TGAAGCATGCATAGGAGCTGATATCCACGCGCGAGTTCATTACCAGTTTCATTCGCTATACCTATACAAAGTTGGTCCATTTCACGCAAATTTTGTAACAAAGGGAAGAAACATTTCACTAAAAGATAAAAATATGTACATAACCGCGCTACGCGCGGCGCGAACAATGATCCTACAAGATATTACATTAAGGATCCTACACTAATCTTCTTCTTCAGCAGCGACCTCAGCGTCTTCCGGAAAAATATCCTTCAAGCGGTCGACGAAGTCATCATGGGTAAGCGCCTCGCTTACCAATTCCAAGGCCGGGATATCAAGACGGTTATACCCCTGCTGTGCCTTCTCGAAGACAGCTCCGGTATTAACTCCATGAGTGGAGGCATGGCTACAATCCCATGAAATATCCAAGGCATGAGTGACTTGTCGCGCACACTCAGCATAGCCTTGCGCATGCCCATGATGGTGCGCAGCAACCACCAGCTTAGCCATTGCACCATCCAACTCTGCGGAGTTCACAATGGAATTGGCAATCTGCAAAGTCAAGGGAAAGGTTAAAATCATCACATAAGGGCCAGAAAAAATAAGCGAAATACTTACATGACCAATCCCATGCTGTTGAAGCCACAACATGTTGTTGGAGAGCGATTCCACCAACGACTCGGAGATGGCACAGTAACTTTCAGAATCCTCCAATTTTTTCTCGCCCGCCTCCACCTTCGCCTCCGCCAACCGCAGCCTACGAAGAAGCTCGGCATTCTCCACCGAGGCTGCTTGGAGAGCTTTCCTAGCGCTCGCTAAGGCACGCAAGCTTCGACCTGTTTGTTCGCAATAAGGTTAGCATCACAACTTAGTGGTATTAAAAAGGAATGGACACAAAGACAAGGGAGTACCTCTTTTTGCTCGCTGTGCTCGCGTTGCACATTGGCTTGTGCAGCCGAGGCAACCGCCGCCTCCTTCTCTTTCCTCTCGCATGCCTCATCAGCGCGCAACTGGGCCACTTCATCCCTCAGGGATTTCTTCTCCCTGTTCTCAATTTCATAAGCCTCCTTCCATAACTTGCGCTCCTCAGCAAGTTTGGCATCCGAGGATTCGGCTCGATTCTTCCACCCCTGTGCAGACCACCCTTTATTTCGCTGATTAATCTCCTTTCTCTAATTTCCACACAGGAGTGTGGATCTCTTCAGCTTGAGCGGAGGAGAATGACCTATAATAATAATCCCCCGAAGTTTCATCCGGGCGGATGGGAGACAAATCAAGGGCGACAGATCCCGCGCCACCCCCGGGTGACGGTTCCTCCACATGCCCTTGTGGAGCATTGTTCTTAACATCTTCTGCGGACGCCGCTCTTGACGGCCCCACCTCACCAACATTAACCGCGCTAACCAGATGCGCGCGTTCGGCTCCCCACCACAACGGGTTCTTGCACAACGAACCCCGATTCTTCCACTTCAACGGAAGGTTCCATAAGATCCACCCGTGATTCCTCAACAATAACCACAGGTTCTTCAATATCCAGCTATGGTTGCGTTAATGGAACACCCGGAGTTTCCAAAACCGGGGAACCCACATTAGTACCCATACCAAGACCTTCCACCTCCACGTGAGGCCCCTCCCTCACGCCGACCGGTTCTTCTGCCCAGCAGTAGAACTCCCTCCTTGACCACCGGCCTGGGTCATTGGAGAATCAGCGTCCCCGACGCATGTGCCGGAATCCACAAAAACCGGCTCATCCCCCACTGTAGAACAACAAAGGTTAGTCATACACAACATAAAATCCGGAAGGAAGTATCGAAGGGTACCGAGAATTACCAAGGGATATTCTAGAAGTTAACAACCCCAGATCCGCCCGCTTCCCAAATTGTTTCCGCGCAACCTTTTTAGGTGGTTGCGCGGAGAGGTCCTACTTCGGACGCCTTTTTCGCTTCAGAGGCACTTCTGGGACCTCCTCAACATCCTCCTGTCTAGCAGGTATGGCGGTAGGAATAACCGCCTGCTTCGGTGCAGCCCTCTTCGCACTTACAGGTTCAAGACCCTCACATGAGTCAGAAATGACCACATAAGCTTCCACTTGTCGGTGACAACGCGCTTACCTTTGGGAGGGCCTGCCCTGGGTTGAGTTGCCTCTCTCTCTACCACTGCGCTCGACCCTGCGCGTCATTTCTTTTTGGGATTTGGGCCAATGCCCAAATCTCCCAGAGCGCCTGCATTTACAGAGGAACAACAAATAAGTCAACTTGCAACGATGCACAATGGAACAATCAATACTCACCAGTTGGTAGCGGGGGGGCCTACAGGTCCGCATCCTTGACCAAGGCAAAATTGCCAAGGACCTGCGCGTACCAGGTGGGCTCATCCTGCCCCAAGCAGAGCTTTTCCATCCGCCCTTCCTTCCTCTGGAAGGCGACCAAGAACAATGGTGCTCTTGCAAACAAAATATATACATGATCAAGCAATCGACAAGTCAAAACCAAGGAAACCCAAGGGGATAAGAGTGCTTACTGCATTCGCCCTCCACATACACTGGTCGAGACCGGCGGTCGGGTCCCCACACAGGCTCATCCCCACCGCCAGCAGTATCTTCTCCGACAACTGATTTGCCGGGATCTCCTTCAAATCACAATACCAGGGGTCCAATACTGGTATTGGTAGGGTCTCTCCCGGAATCTCATCCGGCCCTCGGAACGCCAAAGACACCGGTATAACATCGGCCTTCACAAAAAAGAATTTTGCTTTCCAATCATGGAAGGACTTGGGGGAGAGAGCAAAATTTTCCGTGCCTGCGCACGGTGCTGAAAAGAATAAAACCCCATTGAGCAATGGAGTTGATAAAATATACGGAACCGGGCATCGGCGGCTGTCTCACCATCCGCCGGCAACCGGGCATCCCAAGTGGGAGGAAACTGGAAGCTAGACACAAGTTCATCAAACGCCTGCCGGCTCAGCTTACAAGCCGGCAAAGGAGGCGGAACACCAGCACCAGAGGCAACCTCAGGCCCTCTGGATGCCATCAAAGACAAAGAAAACAAGAAATTTTTTTGAAAAAAACTTAGAAGGACTCAAGAACTTAGCGAATTCAGAGAAAAAGTTAGAAGAAAATTTGAATAAATGAAGAAAACCCTAGCCGGAGCACCCCTATTTATAGTGCACACATTTAATGCGCTCGGAGAACGTATCTCACACGTGGTAATGGCAACCAATCACAAAGGGACGCGTGGCGAGCAAGTGGGTAAAGACGGTTAACGTGCGCACGTGGCCACCACGCTCTCTACCAATTCATTAATGAATGGTAGACGAAGCGGCTAAGTGCACGCTACATCTGTCAAACGTCTTTTCAACTCCCATTTTTTCTCACCAACCCACCTGCAACGTCAGAAGATCAGATTCTTGAATTCCATGGGCTTGATGACAAAACGTTTCCTTCACATAAACGTTTCCTTTCAACGCTTAACAAATGTCGCCACCACATTAACAGCGCAAGCAACAACTCTTCTAGTCCAGCACTCCTCCCACCTTACAACATGCGTGTAGGAGCAGCACCGGACTGGGGGGACTTGAGGAGGTATGGTCCCAAATGACTTGACTATATTTCACAAGGATAACCTTGCATGCAACATGCAATGGTGCGCTTTCCTCGGAATCAATAGGTCGTACAATGAGTCTTGCGCACTCAGCGTAACGGTGAATTAGACCAGTACATTCAAGTCACACAACGAGCCTTGCGCACTCAGCGCAACGGCAAGTTAGACTAAACTATACAAGGCACACAACGAGCCTTGTGTACTTGGCGCAACGACAAGTTAGACTTATGCGCGCAGACTACTAGACCCTACGCAAAATAACCTCTCTCTAAGTTGCGAATCCTAAAACCTTGCAAGGACAAGACACACATGAGAAGCACCTCATAGTCTTGGGACAAAAGGATATACCCCTGACACGCTGCGCTGGCGGGAAAAACCTTGACATCTTCGTAGAAGGGGTAAGCACTAAGAGGTTTGACCATACCCAAGGGTATGAAGTGACAGAACTGTGACCAAATGTTACTCGGCAGGTTGCATGTGACAGTGCCCATGACCTGTGAGGCAGACATCAGACCATACACCAACCACGTCTCTGCCAGTGACTGTTCCACCTTCTCCACTTTCGGCTGGCAACAGGTGTGACACCAGAAACGGCTGCCTTTACACGTGGGACCACTCAACACCCGACAAAGCACACATCCTTACAGGGGACATTAATTCTCCTGCAGGGAGCATTTAATGTCTGATGCAGAGGGACAAAAAGGTATGTTCAGTACTTCTCCTGAACATACCTTTTTCGGCTATAAGTAAGTATCGGATCTCCAGGTAAAACACATGCTCTTCATAACACACATAAGCTTACGCTTATACTTACAGCTGCTTGCTTACCATCCCAAATATACTTATTCTCACGCAGGAGTGTGGTCACGGAGAAAACCACCCTTTTCCCCGTGGCGAGACTAACGGCGTTGCTAGTTTTGCAGATCAGCTTGAGCGAGCTTACACTGAAAAAGTGAAGTGAGAGGATAACCTTTTATGCAGATTCACCCTGGTTGTAACTTATATACTCCCGGATATCACTAGGTTCAACCGGTGCTTTTCACGCGGATCCTTACTATTGTTTGCAGTAACTAACAATTGTATCATTTGTTTAAAACTTATTTTCGTAGGTACATAACGAATTAGACTTAGTCAAAGCTAGTATTTTGGGAAATATGCTTTCTATGCACACAAGTTTGGGAGCATGTAGCCATTATGGAGAACATAGGATACTTGAATGATTTTCGCATTGTTTGTTATGTATTAGTTTCTAGTTTTATAAGGGAATGATGAGCTCGTTTTAGATAGATATCACAACACAACTCACACACAGCTATTCTAGAAAAACTCTCTGTAACACACTAGTGATCACTTGTATTGAGCTCCATCATCATCCAAAGTTGTAACCTTTTTTCTGTGAAAATATAGTTGGTGATCGGTAGTTTCCATCACCCGAGGTTTTTTGTGTCGGAGATCTTATTGAGATCAAGGGCTTTTTCCTCGTATAAATCATCGTGTTCATCATTGTTTACACTTCACATTTATTCATACAATTTTAAAACACATTTGCACTATACCTCACAATCAAAGTTTGGTTACATTATCGTTACACTGATTTTTGACCAAAACAGTTTGGCGCCCACAGTGGGGCAAGTGGTGCTTCAATCCTAAGAAATTTCATTCATTTCCATCAACTACACGGCTTCTTAGGGAAAATCCACTTCAAGTGCCATGCCGGCGGTTACCTCATCCCAAACCAGTTCATCGTTGCTTCCCATTCCTCTAGCATTCCAGAAAAATGTTGAAAATGCTTAGAAAAAGACATCATCCATCTTCACCGGATCAAAAACCTCTGCTATTTTTCTTCTACAACTACTAATAATGATATTTTTGTTTTTGGTGTTGCAGATGAAAGGCTACATGGAACAGCAAGACAAAACCAACCAGAGGATCCTTCATGAAATTGATGGATCAAGAAGCAGAAGAGACTGGCAGAAGACCAGTCTCCACTGATACCTAGATCATTGGATTTTGCTACTCCATCATCAACAATCTAGCATTCAAGGGGATCCAATGTCCAGATTCAAGAATCCTCCAATCTTCAGCAAGGATCACTAGCAATGACGCAGGCTCAAGGATCCTACTTCCAATCTCAAGGATCATCTATCCTTCGGCGAGGATCAATGGAGACCACTTAGCCTCAAGAATTCTTCTACGAACCTAGAGGGTCATAGGGAATGTACCATCCCTAAGGATCCTACATTCAGCATCAAGGACCCTCAACTCGGATTCAAGGATCCATGGAGTATCCATCAAGACCTTCAGCACCAATGTATCCGGGATCCAACATCTTTCAGGATCAAGGATCCTCAAGGAGTCAACCACTCAGAAGTTCTGAAGTTCACGAAGGGGATTTCATCCCTATGTAGACCATTGCTTCTTCTGGTCCTACCATTAAGCTAGACATATCTTATCATAGATACACTTCTAGGATACCAACTTCAAACCAGTCAGGAGGTAACAATTTTAATACATCTTTTAATACTAACTCTGGTTACATGCAGGATGAAGGGATTAACCAAGCCATGGCCAGAGAGTTGCAGAAACTCAAGGACATGATATCCAGCGTCCTAGTAGTGGTCACAAAGTATCTCGCTTTGCACCTCTCATGTGCAGTGCTGAGATTCCAGACGGAAGTCACATATACACTTCTTCTTGTCCTACCATTAAGCTAGACATATCTTATCATAGATACACTTCTAGGATACCAACTTCAAACCAATTCCTGAGATTCCAGACAGAAGTCACAAAGTATCTCGCTTTGCACCTCCCATGTGCAGTGCTGAGATACCAAAACGTTTTCAGACTCCCAATATGAAGTTATACGATGGTACCACAGATCCAGAAGAGCATGTGGCTCAATACAGAGAATGAATGGAGATTAACCCCATTCCTGGGAGATTGAAAGAAGCCTGTTTATGCAAAGGCTTTGGATCCACACTCACTGGATCAACACTAAAATGGTTGCTAAGTCTTCCTCCCTATTCCATAACTTCATTTTCTCATTTAGTTAATTTATTCAATAATCAGTTTTCTTGTAGTAGAACCTTCAAAAGATTAACTAGTGACTTACATAGGATCACCCAATCTCGTGTTGAATCATATAGAGATTATGTTACTAACTTTGGTAGAGAGTCCTTGGAAATCCCAAATTTAGACATTGTCACTGCTGTGGAAGCGTTTAAAAGGAGACTACAAAAGGATTCTCATTTCTATGATGATCTTGTTATGACACCTTGCAGGAACTTAGATGAAGTAAGGAACAGGGCCCTGAGGTTTATCCGACTAGAGGATGACAAAAGGATCCAAGACATGCTATCAGATCGTCAAAACAGGAGAAGCAAGGATCCTTCTACAAGAACAATCGATCCAAGCAATATTCCAAGCATGACAATCAAAATGTTCATTCAATTGAACAAGAGGAAGATGAGGAGAAAAATCCTCATATATCTGAATATTGTTTTTCTTCTAACAAAGTGAACTGATCCTTGCTTTGTAGAATCTAGGTGAAAAGGCTAGATGGCCCAAGAAGAATGAAAAGTCTACATCCAATAAGGATAAATCAAAGTGGTGTGCATACCACGAAGACTTCGGCCACCTTATCGATGAATGTATAGCGCTCGGAAAGGAGATAGGCTACCTTCTCAGTAAAGGCTACTTAAAAGAGTTACTCAGAAGTAAGAAATCAAGGATCTAGGATCCTGAAAAAGTGCCCGAAAGAGCTCCTGCACCACCGGTAAACGCTCAAATCATCAACTTCATTTCAGGAGGCTCTGATATATGTGGAACCTCATTCTCTGTAGCGAAGAGGCATGCTAAAGAGATAAACTGGAGAATGGAGACGAGCCTATCCGAACCTCCACCCTGGTTCAGCAGAAAAGATGAGGATGATCGTGTTGATATACAGGATCCTCATCATGATGGTTTAGTCATTAATTTATTTATATCTAATCACTTTGTTCGCAGGATCCTTATTGATGGAGGGAGCTCCGTGAACATTATTCAACTAGATGTCCTCAAAAGAATGAACATCACAAAAACAGAAATAGTTCCAAGATCATATGTCCTTCTAGGATTCAACAGCGAGACAAAGAACACGTTGGGGGACATCAAACTCCCAATTTACATTAAGGGGTAAACTCTGTACAAAATTTTTGTGTCGTTGACTGTTTGTCCTGTTGTAACGTGATTCTTGGCAGGCCTTGGATACACGATATGAAAGTTGTTCCCTCTACTTATCATCAATGTGTCAAGCTACCGACACCTTGAGGGGTAGTGAAGATAGAAAGTGATTAACAAGAGGCAAAGAACTATTACACCTCTTCTATGAAACCGACATCACAACCAAGAGTGGCATAGCAATCATAGTAACCTCCAAGGAGTGTCCTGGAGGCAACAAAACAAGACATCAAAGATGTAATATTGGATTCTCGGGATCCTAAAATCAAGGTCCTAATAGGATCCGGGATCCTTGATAGTATAGAGCAGGATCTAGTATTTGTCCTGATGAGAAGAAAGTCTACATTTTCTTGGAAACACAAGGATATGACAGGTATATCTAAAGATATTATAACACAAAAACATGGAATTGATGAATCTTTCAGGTCAATTCATCAAAAAAGAAGAAAATTTGCACCTGAGAGGAACCTTATCATCCAAGAGGAGGTAGACAAACTCTTGATGGCAGGTATGATTAGAGAAGTTAAATATCCAAGATGGTTAGCCAATGTAGTGGTGGTTCAAAAGAAAAACGGAAAGTAGAGGGTATGTGTCAATTTTACAGACCTAAGTAAGGCATATCCCAAGGATCCTTTCTCACTTCCACACTTGACTCCATGGTGGATGCAACAACAGTACATGAATTGCTAACTTTTATGGATGCTTCATCTGGATTTCAACAAATTCAGATGGAACCATCTGACCAAGAGGATACAACATTCATGACTCCTTCTGGCTTATACTGTTATATTGCGATGCCTTTTGGACTAAGAAATGCAGGTGCCACCTACCAAAGACTGGTCAACAGGATGTTCAAGGAGTAGATTGGAGATACTATGGAAGTGTATATAGATGACATGATGGTCACGTCCAAGAGAGCAGAGGATCATCTCAAGGATCTTGAAGTGGCATTCAATATCCTTAACCAATACAACATGAAGCTAAATCCTTCAAAGTGCCATTTTGGTGTCAAAGCTGGAAAATTCCTAGGATACATGGTGACCAAAAGAGGGATTGAAGCTAGTCCTGAACAGATAAAAGCAATTATGAACATCAAATCCCCTGCCAATGCCAAGGATGTTCAGAGACTGATAGGAAGGATCGCGGCCCTAAACAGATTCATTTCAAAATCCTCAGAGAAATACATGGATTTTATGACATACTGAGGAAGAATAAGAAATTTGAGTGGACCGAGAAGCATGAAGCAGCACTCAAAGCTCTAAAGGATTATCTATCCTCAGCACCAACCCTGATGAAACTAGAAAATGGTGAACCATTATCCTTGTATTTAGCCGTTTCAGGTAAGGAAGTAAGTGCAGTGTTAGTTAAGAATCATGAAGGCCAAGAACATTCGGTATATTATGTAAGTAAAAGCCTTATTGATGCTGAAGCCAGGTACTCTCATTTAGAGAAAATAATTCTTGCATTGATTATGGCTTCCACTAAACTTAGGCATTATTTTGAAACTCACTCTATTATTGTGAAAACTAACTTCTTTTAAGAATGTTCTCAGGAGACCTGAAATGTTAGGTAGAATGGCGAAATGGGGTACTCAAAGTTGGTGCATAGGACATTAAGTATGAACCTAGGACTGTCATCAAGTCTGAAGCTTTGGCAGACTTTGTGGCTAATTTCAGTAGTGATCTACAAAGGGAAGCTGAATTAGAGGTTCAACAGCTTGTAGAGACCAAAGATCCTTGGATACTTTTCACTGATGGTGCCTCGAATGTCAAAGGAACCGGGCTAGGAATACAACTTAAATCACCACAGGGGGACATAATACCCCAATCCATTGCTTGTGAATTTCAGACAACCAATAATGAAGTAGAATATGAGGCACTAATAGTAGGTTTGAAGTTAGCTAAACAGATAAGGATCGGTTATCTTTAAGTATACATAGACTCATTGCTAATTACTAACCATTTCAATGGCTCATATGCTGTGAAAGGGGAGAAATTAATCAAATATTTAGAAGTTGTTAAAAAACTAGCAAATGCTTTCGATTCTTTTAGTTTAACAGAAGTCCCCAGAGAAGAGAATGCAGAGGCAGATGCCTTAGCAAACCTAGGATCATACTTGAAAAAACCAGAGGACGTGAAGGTACCTATCATCCATATTCTATCACCTGCATTTGAGGAAAATGAAGCATCAAAGATAGTTGAGGATACTGCAGTTGTACCAAGTGATGTGCAGCCAAATTCAGGATCATGGATCCTTCCAATTGTGAAGTATGTTTGGAGTGGGGAAATTCCCATCGGAGAGAATCCCAGAGCCTTCAGGATCAAGGTATATAAATTCACTATATTAAATAACATGTTATATAAAAGATCTCTTGCAGGTCCATATTTGCGGTGTATTGAGGATCCAGAAATTCATGAAGCCTTGAAGGATTTTCATGAAGAAGACTGTGGAAATCACACTAGGGGCAGAGCATTATTCTCGAGAACCCTCAGAACAGGTTACTATTGGCATACAATAAAGAAGGATACTATAGAGTATGCAAGGAAATGTGATGCTTGTCAGAGGCATAGCAACATCCTACATCAGCCAGCAAAGCCTTTATATCCAGTAATTTCCTCTTGACCATTCATGAAGTGGGGAATGGATATAGTAGGCAATGCTAGCCATGATTGATTACTTCTCCAAATGGATAGAAGCAGAGGCTTTTGTTCAAGTCAGAGAAAAGGAAGTCATATCCTTCATTAAAAGAAACATTATTACTAGATTTAGAATTTCTTCTGAAATTATTTGTGAGAATAGATCCTAATTCATTGGGAGTAGAATTACTAACTTTTGTGACAGCTGGGGGATTAGGATGATAACATCAACACCAATCCACCCAAAAGCTAATTGTCAAGCAGAATCAAGCAATAAGATCATCATCAACAACTTGAAGAAGAAGCTTGGATCCAAGAAAGGGAAGTGGCCGAAGAGCTACCGTATGTCCTTTGGGAAGATAGGACAACTCCAAAGAATGCCACAGGCTAAACTCCATTCTCCCTAGTATTTGGAACCGAGGCAGTGATCCCTACAGAGAATGTGGTTCCTACAGCCAGAACAAGCATCCGTGATCCTGGAACACATGCTGAAAACCTGACCTAAGACCTGGATACTATAGATGAGCTTAGAGCTTTAGGAAGAATAAGGATGGCCAGTTATCAACAAAGGATGGCAGGGGCATACAACAAGAATTTCAGGATCAGAAGATTTCAAGTTGGTGATTTGGTACTAATGAAAGCATTCTAGAACATTACGAACCCAGCTGATGGTAAGTTAGTACCAAAATGGGAAGGTCCCTACTTGATAGAAGAAGAAGCTGGAAAGGAAGCATATCGCTTATTTACTATGGATGGTGATCTCCTACCAAGAGCTTGGAACATACCTTTACCTCCCATTAAATAAATCAGATACTTGTTCTTCTTATCCCATAGCCTGCTCATGCCGATCATCAGAAGTAGGAATTGAAATAAGCAAGAGCATAAGACAGAAGCAACATACCATCACCTCCCATTAAATAAATCGAATACTTGTTCTTCTTATCCCATAACCTGCTCATTGTAACATCCGTCAAAAACCGGATTTACCAAACCCGCTCCGTTTATTAACCGAACAATCAGTTAAAAATTTCGTTGCGTATTTAATGCCCAAATTATTTTTAAACGATACATAATTAATAAGTATATTGGAATATATAATTTATATTTGAAAAAGTATTTAAAATAATGAAATAAAAATAAAAGGCTGCTGCCGGGTTTCGAACCCGGGTCAACCGAATTCAGCACAATGCCTTAACACACACGCACTTAACCACTCCGCCACTTGTGATGTTTGTTGATTTATTAAAACATTTAATACATATAATAATACTGGAAGTCAAATCCAGTCACTCAACGTACCCAAATCCGCAGTCGCCGGAAAATACGCGATTTTCGACCGTTTTCCTTTGACTCCGGAATCAAGCAAGTATAACGGATGACAAGCGCCGGTTATAACCGAAGACTTGACTCAATTGCATTCATGAGTCATAAAATTCATAACCGAAAACTTAATTTCACATTCACGTAAAGATACCTTCAGTCAGGAAAATCCCAATTTGTTATTCACTCGAATCAGCCCTCAATACACTCGTAAACCCCTCTACAAGTCCTTAATCGGCAAGAACAAACTCGCCGGAAAACTTCTGCAACTCGCCGGAAAACCGAACCCTTTCACCTCTGTGCATTACTCTAAAAACTAAACACCCAGAGCTCATACCGAAGCCACCCGCACTCATCTCAAACTCCCTGAAGACCCTCTGCCGCAAGACACACGTCGCCGGAATAACCTGCTGACATCGGAGCTTCGCCGGCGAAACAGAGGAGCCACTGTTCGGTATATCTTACACTTAATCTCTCATTCTTTTATTAATCTCACCTGTAATTAAGCGCAACACACTAAAAGATCATGATTAAATCGTCGAACCAGTCGGACATTAGTTCTGGTTAAGTCCAACGAAGAAGACGAAGCTTCAGTATTGTATATGTTTAATTAAAATCAAGATATATCTCGGGTTAGACACACAGTCCAGCGGTGGACTGTGTGCAAATAAAACACGCTTACGTCCCGAGTTCGATTCTTGTCCCACGCACACTCGCCTTAATAAAAATGTTCTTTTTTTTAACCGAACCGGATTCACTGCAATAGATGTTAAGTTTAATAAAAACCGGAATAATAACCAAGATAGACACACAGTCCAGTGGTGGGCTGTGTGAACGTTTAAACCACATGTCACGAGTTCGAGTCCAGACTACCGCACCGGTCCGGACAATTATCAAACTTTTTATTTAAAGCAGAAACGAAATTATTTAGTTTGTATATAAGTATAATAAAAATCAGATTATTTAACAAGTTAGACACGCAGTCCAGCGGTGGACTGTGTGTTAACCTAAACCACAGGTCCCGGGTTCGAGACCTGTGGAGAGCACCGAGCAAGTCATTTAAATTGTTTTTGAAATAAATGATTTTCGGATTAATTCAATTAGTATATAAATATAATTAAAAACAGAAATATTTCGGGTTAGACACGTAGCTCAGTTGGTAGAGCTGCGTGCACGCGAACGGGAGGTCTCGGGTTCGAGCCTCACCCGGCGCACACAATTACACAATAAAATCGGTCAACAAGTCAACAGGTCATCAGTCAAAAATCAACATTTTTTTTTATTTCTTTTATTTAATTATTTACATTAAAAATACTTAAAAATAACATTTTTAAGGTTAGAAAATAGCCTTAAACTCACAAAAATATATCCAACAATTCTACTAAAATTGATTAATAAAATCCGCTTACTTACCGAACCATTATGCCATTATCTAGGTTAGTTTCACTCGTGGTTAAAACCAACTTCGTGCGCATTCAACATCATCAACCGAACGCACCCAATGTGAGTGAATCTTACAACTCCCCTTTTTAATTACACGTTTTGGGGTGTGTCATGTGTCACAAAAATTAACTCGTTTATTTAAATTTGTGCCATACCATATTGTGATCTAAATTTAGAATGTATATATTGTTTATAGTTATGTATTTCATAATGTCAAGTCGTATGCAAATCATTCATTAGGCCCATCAGTTCCTCCCTCGTGGGAGACGAGTTGAGCAACGCGTGCCTCAAAACAAATCCATTATTGTATATGTGTGCATTATTTAATATTATATGATTGGTGAATAAGTTTCCATCTATTTTTACTCATGTGTGGTTGTGCACTTTATTTTATAATCATTTCAATAAACTTGTTCAAATGTTTTTCATAGGATTCACTCGCCAACTTTTTGTTGATCCAAAAACCATTTTTACACATGATACAGGTGAACAGGATGAAGCAAGGAAAACATAGGAAATGCCTTAGAAGAAAACAATGAAGCCTAGAATGATGTTTAGGACATGATGTAATTATGATTGTATATTTCTCATTAAATTGTATTAATGAATAGGAAACGTTATAATAAATGTCATGAGCTTTGATGATAACCCAATCATGCCTCGATCACCTTTTCCGCTGCGGGTCGGGGTGTGACACTCATGCCGATCGCCACCAGTGCAGTCTCTTTATTTGCCCTGATGGGCACGGGCTTACGGGCCAACACATCATACCAATTGGTCTTCTCATATAAGATTGGCTTGCGGTCATCAATCTTAGCATCCAAAGAGTGGATGATGATAGCAATCGAGATGACATTCACATGAATATTGAAGCACTTCCAGTTATGGAGACTCTGCAGAGCTCACCCGCATGCGGCACAATCCGAGTGCGCAGATTGAAGGAATACCGGCTCGTTCGCCTAGTTAGTTTGTAAACCACATGGAACATTTCACATATGGGCTTAATCTTCAAGGCCTTGCAACATCTTGAAAATGTGTCATCTGACACATGACCATGGGGTGCATTTGTGATATATGCACCCCATATTGGGTCAATAGGGAGGCAGGAACTTTGTGATCGGAAGCCAGAAGTTACTGGTATGAAAGAGCTCTCAATATAGCGTGATCTTACCCGCAAGAAGTTTTACCACCATACTACCCAGCGTTGGATATTAAGCCTCCCACTCCTTGGGGAACTAGTAGTTGTGGACGAGGGTATCAAAGGTCTTATATTTTCATTTGATGGAGATTTGAGACACATCTAATAGAGCAGCAATGTGCTTACCCTCTTCTTTGCTCCCTGAGTCGGGTCCTACGAAGACGCCATTAAACCCTTTGAGAAAGTTTGTACAAGAGAAATCAAGAAGAAACCGTGGAATAAAAGGAAACAGCGTAAAAATGTGGTCTCTTCGCCCTTATATAGCCGTCACATTTAATACGATGGAAAGACATGCCCACTCGAGTGGCCCAAACAACCAATGGGCTAACGCCATGTCAGGAGGGAAAACATGCGATAGCTCAAATAGGGCGTGAGACCCACATGTCTTTGTGAAAAGGAAAACGCATGGTGCCCGAAAGTATGTCACATGTCGTTAACAATGTCAGACGTTCTTTCAACACCACAAACTCCATCATATCCAAAAGGAATCTTTTCAAATTTCAAAGAGCTTTCGCAACCCACAATGAAGTGAATCACAACCATCGGCGAACAGAGATAAACTCAAGTGTTTAATCAATGGTGGACTAACACTCGGACACCCGCATATAAATATCATTCGTGAAAATTCTAAACAACAACAAATAGTCATCTAGCCAATCATGTGTCGTGGATTCACACCCTCTCAACATCCATTAGCTGTTAACACAAAAGAGACCACAAGGATATCCTAAAAGCGACCTATGGCCAGCAGGCAGCAGATGCACGCCCTCCTCTGCCACCACTAATGGCAGTAGAGGGGTCTTGCTCAATCATCTCCCACCATTCTGGCTATAAAATACTACACTCTATCAAGGTGAAAACATTCTACACTCTTAACTCTCACTTTATAAATTACTCTCTCAAGAACAATACTTATTCTTAGCTGGAGGGTGGTTACGAGAAGAACCCCGAACCTCTCATTCTTGTAAAGAGACTCATGGTATCGTTTAGTTTTGCAATTTGATCCATTTAGAGAACTTGTAAAGATAGGAGTCCATTATCCTGTTAAGCATTATCTAATCCACCCGGTTTAATTGGTGTTTCTTCATGCTTGGTTATAACATTTTAGTCTTTTTTCCTCCTTCACCTACAAAATAAATACAAATAAAAGTTAAAAATTGTATAAAACTATTGATGCATTATAACATATTAAATGGAAACCTATTTTTTAACTTTTTTCTTCACACCTTCGACTTCAACTTTTCCATCATTTCTTGCTATTCTCACACATGGTTCCATCAAACCTCACTCACTTCTATGTTTTTTTATATGATACATCAGGTTTGATGCAATTATATGTGAGATTGACAAGAAATGAGAGAAATATAAACACCCATTATTTATCGAACTCAAGGTTGCATCTTATTTTTTTTTACCGATTTTCATAATTTTGCCACTCATATGACCAAGTTGATGACTCATTAATGAAACAACTACGAATCTTATTAATGCCCTACAACTCCTGTATGCCGCACCGACTAAAAGTCTATATAATCATTATTGCCCCTTTAAACACTCTAAAGACCTAATAATGGTGTGCATGATTCGGTTTGATTTTATGGTAAAACCGAAACCATACCGAAATGTTAGGTTTTCGGTTATTGAAAATCATTCGGCTTTGTTTTTTTTGTTTTTGTTCTAGCATTGGTTCGGTTTTGGAAAAATAACATAAGATTCAAAAAACAAAAAGTAGAGAATTTAAGATTTGAATAATCTTTCTTAGATGTTTACATTTAACTTATTATATATAACCTTTACATAAATCTAACTTCTAATTTCTTTTTAAGTTTCTTCAAGGCTTTTAATTAATATCCTTACATATAATACTTTGAAAATCATTTAGTTTTTAAGTTAAATTTTGTTATTTCTTGTAGGCAATGGATAAATCATTTCAAGATAAATAAACATTTAATGTTTTTTATAGATACTTAGCATTCAATAATAAAACTAAGTGTAAAGTATAATTTTAGTCCCTGGGGTTTATACCCAATTACATGTTCAACCCTAAATTGAAAAGAACGAACACTCTAGTCCCTATGGTTGTTATTTGCTCGCAATCAAGTCCGTCTCACTAACTGCCGTTGGTTGACCGTCAAATAACGCAACGGTGGGAGGGAAGAAAGGTAATTTCACCAAAATATGAAACCTTTCCATCCTTTTAATCCTCAAACTTCTTTCATAAGCTACAAACCACTCCTCCTATCCCCCAACCCCCCCCCCCCCCCGCTATCAATATCGACAACTGAAGATCGCATTAACCGGTGATACAGAGCTCCGATCATCAAGAAGATGAGACAATATGTTGTTATTCTTATCACACTCCACATTCTCCCTACGACATTGTCTTAATTTTGCATTAGCACTTTGATTTCGTGAGTCGTGTCTTGTATAAAACTTGAAATTTGGTTTGTTTATCTTTGAATTCGAGTGGGAATCAGGGTCTAGGTCACAAGGCAACACATTAGGATCCAATACCGGGTGCTGATGAGTACCGGTAGGTGCTTTCGGGTTGACCTTTATTTCCGTCGTCGCCTGTGAAGTCTTTCAGCTTATTTGTTGTGCATATATGATGTATATCTAATAGTGTAACTGTAACTGTTGTTGTTCGTTAGTTTGGTCTGGTCATTTTTGGGTTTTAGTCATTGATGATCAGTGTTAGTTATAATAGTTTAACTAGGTTACTTGGGTTGGTCAAGTTTTGGGTCTGTGGGATTAGTGATAGGGGTAACCCATGTTTTGAATATGTATGAATGTTCTATGACTTATGAAGGCTTTATCAATGATGATGAACGACCGATTTGAATGCTTATACTGTATGCTACATATGAACATGTATTTGGTTGAACAAAACAGTGCATTTAACTATAATTGAGTTTTGATGTTGAAACATGTTTGAATTTGGCTATATGTCTTTTGATGTTCAAACATGAGGACCAAATATGCTTGATTAACATAGAGGTCAACTAAGGTTAAGTATGTTGTACCAAGTGTAGTAAGGTGTTTGGAAATTCAGTAAACAGATGCTACAAATGTGTTCTTACTAAGTCAAACCCATTTGAAATAAGTATTGTTAGTAACTGTAGTAAACAAAGGTCAAAAACAATTTTCTAATTCAGATTAAGAAGCCAAACCCATTTGAAGTTAAAAAGGTCAAACCCATTTGAAGTTCAAATAGTCAAACATGTTTCAAATCAGGTTAAATGTGTTATTATGGGCTATTGTTGTTGTTGTTAATACATTCATATTGAAGGTAACTAAAGTTATCGGTGCTTAGTTGGTAGATTAGGAAGTGTTTTGAACATGGAAGGAATATATGATTTACACGTTCGGGGACTGAAATTGTAAGTAAATTATCGGGGTAATTTTGTCTTTTCACTGAATTACAAACGGTCAGTCAGTGGGAGGGACTTGATTGCGAGCAATCGGCAACCACAACGACTGGAGTGTTCGTTATTTTCAAATAAGGGTTGAACGTGTCATTTCGTGTAAACCCCAAACACTGAAATTGTACTTTACTTTAAAACTAATATTTCTTAAGTTAACATATAAAAAAACATTAAAAATTATTTTTAGGTTACTGATTTGGTTCGTTTTTTTTTCGGTTTTCATAAATGCGAAACTGTAAACGAATCGTAAATTTTGGTTCCTTTTTTTCATTTTCTGTGCGATTCCGCTTTTTTGTTCAGTTAAATCGTTTTTATCTGGTTTCGTTCGGTTTTTCTGCTCACCTCTACCAACATCCACAAGACTTGAAGTTTTTAGAGAGACAATTTTAAGGACATATACAAGACCTGTGAAAAATCCTTATAATGTTATCATTCATATTGATGTGGACATTTATAGCATCGGTCCTCTCGCACTACTAATATTACCCACTTTGCCTCGCACTACTAATATTACCCACTTTGCCTTGAAAGAACTCATGGATTTATTTTTAATACTCAAAAGAAAAGTTTATTTTCTATGTAATAAAGCTTGTAGAATGAAGCATGGATAAATAAGTGTTAAGGAATAATAAAACTAAAAGAATAAAAAGAATCGGGCACATGGTTTGCGTAAACAAGTATATTTTTTTACGTAATTGGGTCTAAGTATCACCTAATTTATACCCACGAAATATTTTTATTTCAATCTTGTACCTGAATACTCATCTCGAGTGTTTCATATAATCTTGTTGGGCTCAAGTTTTTTTAATCCCTAAATTGGCTAGCGCCTTTTCATCCCATTCATCAGTCTTTAAGCTTTCTTCAACATGTTATGTGTTAATCCACTTGCATATCAAACTTCAAATAGAATTTCCATGAAAATTTCTTGATATCGATCAGAAGAGTCGGCTATTGGGTCGGCCAACCTATCCGACAGCCCGAGGCCCAAATTTCTAAAGTGCGAAGTTTTAAAACGTGTTATATATTATACATAATATAAATATAAATACTTTAAAGCATCACCTAATATAGCTCGGTTGGTAAGCGCGGTGCATTGTATCGTTGAAGTCTCTAGTTTGATTATGTCATCTTAGGGGTTTTTTTTGCTTTTGCTTTCCAGAACTGAAACACTATGGCCTTTGGACTACTGGTTGACTAGCCCAGTTTCGATCCTTCCCTTTCAACAATATTTTTAATCTTTTTTTCTTAATTCCACGTCAACTGATGCATATTGGACATTTATATATAATATTTTAGTTATCTATTATGTTTATCCTAATTTTTATATATAATATTTTAATTATCTATTATTTTTATCCTAATTATAGGTACTTCATTTAAAAGTGACTACTATTATAAAATGTAAAAGTAAATATAAAAATGTTATATGTGATAATACAATATTACAACTTTAGTATGTTACATTTTATACATATACTTATAAAATACCTTTTGGGCATAACATTTATTATTTATATCTTCCCATATCGTACCATACCGAACGTAAACAAGATTTGATCAATACCAATGATAGAGAGGGGGTCCAAATTTTTTGTCTCGGGCCTCTTTTTAATCGTTTTTGAGGATGGCTCTATCGATCAGGACTTGGTGATCTCTAGTGACAGGACTCTAGCATCGCTTGTTGAGATATACAGCTGGAAGAAAGAACATTCCATCAGCCAAATACTAGTATAAAAGTGATCAAATTATTAAATTGGTTATGAGATACGGTTCTAGACCCACATCTTATGGCATAGGATCTTATGGCTATAAGTCAAAAGATCCGGGCCCAAGAGATGCGGTTCTAGACCCACATCTTTTGATAAATTTAAAAATAAAAACAACTTTTACCCATGTATTCAAGAGGTGTTTAAGCTAAAAAAATATTTTTTTGGTTCATATTCCAAGAAATTTTATTAATTTTTTTAATATAAACATAAGATACGATTTAGAGAGAGAAACCATATCTTTTGAACACCCATACCATCTTTTATTAAAGGTGTAAATTATTCGTAAATGTCGAGAGGTCCAGCATACGTTGTCTTAACCGGGTCCGCGCTAGAGAGCCCCTATATCCCCAATTTAAACCATTCAATGAGAAACCCCTATCTATCAAACTCGAAATTAAGACCCGGAGAGGAAAACTTACCCGAACCCATCATAGGTGGAACGACTTAAATACTCGTGGCAACCACTAGAGCACTAGTAATGGTTCCGTACCATCTTTTGATCACCTATCTACTAGTGTAGTACCTAGTGTCATAATGACAATTTACCTAGAAGACCTGATTTGAATGCGAGGAAAACAAGGACACCAACTCATTAATCAGTCTACATTCATACTGTGACAACAAACCTCTGGTGATTTATATACTCATTTGAAAAATACTGTGACAACTAACCTCTGGTAGTTTATATACTCATTTGAAAAAAAAAGATGTATCACGAAAAGAACATGGATGAAGAAAGCAGTTGGAAATCTCTAGGATTAGAAGATTGTTCCGTCTAGTTACTATAGATACGTCCTCGAATTAGAATAAGATTCTAATCGTTTTGACATGAGCATACAAGAATATTGATACCGCTTTTAGCTCAAAACATGACAAGTGATACCCGAGGGACGTGTTTACTTATTCTCTTTTGTATGGACTCCAGCCAACGACTTCAGCTGTACCAAAAAGAATAAAAAATCACAAGCAGATGCCTTAAAGAATGAACAGGAAAGAGTAGGTAAAGTGTTAATTATTTCTCCACCAAAAACACCCACAGCCCAATTTAGGGTTTCCAAACACTACAACACTAAGAGAGGTGGGTTTTCTGAGGAATCAAAAGAGAGATAGTGGAGTGGGGCATGCCATGAATCATAATGTTTAGGGATGGTTTATTCTTTAGATGACTTTTATTTTATTGAGATTAAACAGCATCATTTTGTGTAATTTTCCAAAACTAATAAAGAAAACAAAATGAAAACTTCAAAGTGATCAAAGATGCCTATCCGTACGATTGGGCACCCTCAAACTCAAGCAGCAAACCTGTCCGAAAAACATTTCACTTGGGAAGTTTCCCACATGTCCTCTTACCGAAAGTTAACCAAATACAAGAACAAGGTACATTGGTTTTATGAAACGGTAGTGTAATACATGTTAACTTGGGAAAAAAATATTTTTTTTATTGAAATACATACAACTAGTCACTCTTTTGGATAAATTACCACAGATAAAAATCTACAAAAGTTGGGCCGAATAGTTGGTTGAAAACTTATGGTTTAAACGCTAGTTGGTTGAAAACTTATGGTTTAAACGCTTTTAAAGTTCTTTATTAAAAAAGGCCCAAACTATTGGCACACCAAGGCTGCCTATTTGCACACTTAGAATTTATATACGTTGCGTATAGACCTATACGCTGCGTATAGACTGTATGAATTCCTGAGCCTGATCAGCAATCATAGGCACAGACAACAAGAGTTTATATACGCTGCGTATAGAGCTATACACGGCGTATATAATCCATCAGAATTTTGTTTGGTTATTTTGGTGTATTTGTGGTATAAATTCTCACCCGGTTCCAACGTTAAATCGCTTAAAATATATAACCGTTAATTTTATAACGTTAAAATTGTATACCGTTAAATTTTTTGAAAAACGTATATACGGTTCGAATATATAATATCGTTATTGTTTAAGATAAATTACTATATCAAGTCTAGTGCCGTTCGAATACTATAAACGTTTAAATATTATAATGTTAATTATTTTTAAATAATCGTGTACGGTCCGAATATATTATACTGTTTGAATACTATACCGTTTAAACTAAAATACTAATTACCAATTATGGGTGCGGTTCGAATACTATAACGTTAAAATATCATAGCAGTAAATATTTTGAAATATCCGGGTACTGTTCGAATATGTTACACCGTTTACATACGATACTGTTTAAATTGAAATACTATACTGTTTCAATATGACTGAATATAATATATACAACAAAAGTTTGTACATACATAACAAAAGAAATAATATAACTAAATAATAAATACATAACGAAAGATAATATATTATGGCAGCGGATCCTGCTGCTGCTGCTACTGATGCCATGTTGTAGCCAGAAGGAAGTGTCGTGGAGGTAACCTCACGCTGTCGACGCTCCTGAAACTCCACATCCATCCACTCCACCACATACGTCAGCCTGTCAACGTCGCAATGTAGCTGTTGAAACCCCGCGTATGAGGGGGCGGGACCAGGCCCAACATGTCGTGGGAACTTAGACGCCCCGGTGGTCCACGCAGCTGTGGTAGCTCCGGAATGTACATGTCCGGCTCATGCGCCGCCACCTCCTTCGGATTGCGTGGGGGATATACAGGGTCGAACTGTGTCGGGAGTTGCGTCGGCACGAAAGGCTAGTCGTCCGCACCCTTAAAGCGCTTCCCGCCTGGTGGGAACCTTTTGATAATCTTCATTCCCGATAGCGTGTTCATCCCCATCCGCTTCGACTGTATCGCCGGGCCTACATGCGGGTCACTATCCGGGTGATAGCCAAACAAAAGGGCTATCATAGTGACGTAGGCGCTGCCGTATAATAATCCGCTCATGTCTATGATACGCGGAGGTGAAGTATTGCCCCAACCCGTGTGCGAGATGGCACGGCCTCTTGTACAAGAGGCAATATAGGAAAAAAAGTTCACCACTCGTACACCACACCCAACTCTTGTTTCGAGCGGTGATGGAAGTGGAGATCAGCTTGTAAAGATACATGCACAAAAGGAGAACAATCAGTAAATGATAATCAGACTTCGACGATAAAATAAAATATAATATATTTTTGACTTGTTACAGATTCGACGCTCGTTAGGGACGTACAGTCGTTACGGATGACATCGACTAAATAATAAAAACATTATATATTTTTGACTCGTTACGGATTCGACTCTCGTTACGGACATACGGTGCCAACGGACGACATCGACGATATAATAAAAATATTATATATTTTTTATTCGTTACGGATTCGACACGCGTAAGGGACGTACGCTCTGTAACATTTGTCAAAAACGGGTTTTCCAAACCCGCTTCGTTTGTAATCGAATATCAAGTTATAAATTTTTCGTTGCGTATTTATGTTTATTTTAATTTTAAACGATACATAATTAATTAACAAATTAGAAATTAAAAACTATAATTAATAAAAAGTGAAAAGAAATTAAATAAAAAAGAAAACCGGCTGCCGGGATTCGAACCCGGGTCAGCCGGGTAAGTCTAAAGACTTAACACGCACACATATAACCACTCCGCCACTTGATGTTTTCTGTGAGTTCTAGGAAACAATTAAATGATAACTTCACTCAGGAATCAACCGGTTTACGCCAACTGTAACCGTAATCGGCTTTCAAACGTCCAAAACGTTTGAGTGATCGCGATTTTCTGTTAATAACCGATACACCGACATTTCTAATCAATTCAATCATGAATGGACTTGAATTCAAGTGATGTTCGGTTTTTATAACCGAAAACATTCACTTCTGGAATTACTTCAACAAAAGCTTCGTTTCGCGACTCAATTACATTCCCAGAACTTCTATTCTTGCGTTTACTCTCGTTTCTGATCGTCGGAATTGCTTTTTGAACTCGCCGGACTTTCGCCGGAAAACCGTGTCTTTCATCAAATCAGTAAGTCTCTCAATTCTTTCATCGTCTATCAGTTGTTAAGCTTTTGCTAACTCAAACCCTTCAATCAGAATCAGTTTCAGACGACGATATCGGATAATTAACTCTCGCCGGAAAACTTCTGAAAGTTCCCAATTCTCGCTGTGAAACGGTATAGCCTTTTAAACCTTCTGGTAAATCTTGTTCAGTGCTTCAATTTCGCATCTAGCTAATCAAAATTGTTAATCTGTCCGCTCATACGAAATCCGTAAAAACAGAGCCGACGACTTCGCCGGAATTCTGAGATAGATCGTTTCTCCGGTATGTTTACTTCCGAAATTTTCTCTGCCATTTCATTTTAGTCATTTGAATGCTTTTTAATCGAATTAGACATGAATCAGTTGAATTATCATTATCTGTAATCTTGAGTGAAGAAGACGAAGTTCAGTTATATTATAAGATTAATTAAAATTAGTATATTGAACGGGTTAGACACACAGTCCAGCGGTGGACTGTGTGCAAACAATACACGCACGTCTCGAGTTCGATCCCTGTCCCAACCTCACTCTCTTGAAATAAAAATGCCATTTTTAACCGAACCGGGATAACTCACAGAATCATGTTAATTATAATAAAAACCGGATTATTAACCAGGTTAGACACACTGTCCAGCGGTGGACTGTGTGCACATTAACCCACAGGTCCCGGGTTCGAGACCTGTTGACAGCACCGGTTCGATACATTTAAAATCCTTTTTAAAATAAATAATTTCTGGATAAATCTAAATAGTATATAAGTATAATTAAAAACAGAATTATTTCGGGTTAGACACGTAGCTCAGTTGGTAGAGCTGCGTGCACGCGTACGGGAGTTCACGGGTTCGAGTCTCACCCAGCGCACATATATAAGCGACCGGACCGGTCAACGGTCAATGGTCAACGGTCAAAAGTCAACATTTTTTTATTATTATTTTTATTTATTTATTTAATTTAAAAATAAATTAAAAATACTTAAAAATAACGTTTTTTAAAGTTAGAAAATAGCCTTAAGCTCACAAAAAGATATCCAAAAATCCTATTAAAAATTGTTAATAAAATCCACTTACTTACCGTACCTTTTCGTTATTAACTAGGTTAGTTATTCCTCGTCGATCAATCCTCTAAATTCGTGCGCAATCAACATCATTCACCGAACGCACCCAAGGTGAGTGAATCTCTACAAATTCCCCGTTTTAATCACGTTTTTGGGGTGTATCATGTGTCTTACCATTTATTATATTTAAAACATTGTGCATACATCATATCCATGAACAAATGTGTATTCAACTTGTATCAACTGTTTGTGTGGTTATTGTTTAGATTTAATTTATCATTTTCAGTACATACATTATCATAGGTCACCCCTCCCCATTACATTATGAGCGTTGAGTTGTTCCCCATTACATTATGAGCGTGAACCGGGCGTTTCCAACATACGATGGGCTCTGTTTGATTGAGCCTTGATCGCACAGACATTCATCATAGGCCGTCCGTTCCCCATTACATTATGAGCGTGAACGTGACGTTGCCAAAATATACAGTTTCATTCATGTTATATATTCATGCAAGTTGATATGTTATTGTATGTTATTGTATGTTATTGTTTGTTATGTTATTGTATGTTATTGTTTGTTATTGTTATTGTTATTGTTTGATTATTTATATTTTGCTCACATATGACTATTGCACAATTTTTCCATGATAAAGATAACAAGAAATCAATAATAAATGTATATCTAACAAGGTTCACTCGCCAACTTATGTTGACCCAAAAACCCCCATTTTTACACATGATACAGGTGATCCAGCCGCAGCAAGAAACACATAGGATTGGCTTAGAAGAATAAACTGGTTTAGAGCTTGGATTGTTTAGTTGATTTGTTTTTTCTTTGTATTTGTATGAACATGTTTGGATTATTGAGGATGTAATTTTTACTTAAATAAATATGAAACATATTAGTAAATAACATGAGCTTTGGTGATAACCCAATTATGCCCCGACTCTTATTCCGCTGCGGGTCGGGGTGTGACAGATTGGTATCAGAGCCATGACTATAGGGATATAGGATAGGTTATTAGACCCTTAGAGCCTATACTATAGTTGATTAGAAATTTTTAAGATTTTTGTGTGTTACATGCAAAATTCATGATGTTTATATGTTTTATGTTTAATGTTACATTCAATGTTATGCAAGCATGTTCATAAGTACATATTATTATATAATGCCTATCATGAATCATATTCTCATAACATATCATATCCATGCGAGCACACACCACATCATTTTCATGATTGTTTTTGCAATGATTTTTTGTATTTTCAAATCACATCAAAGTGAGTTCTCATGACGGGCATGTAGTAACTGGAAGGGTACAAGTACCGGTAGTCGGAACGTCCTGTCTAGGCTGGCATTCATATAAATCCAAAATAAAGGACCAGTTTGCCTACCTGGGGACTAACGATGAGAGTACGAAGTACCTATTAGGCCAAAACATGCTATACCAAACGTCGTGAGAGCTAACCCCACTTTGAGTTGTCATTGTGTCTACACCTGGACACATTCCGACCATACATCTCGTAAACATATTTCGTGGTTTTCATTCGAGTAATGCGAGTGTTAAACCGCCAATACTAATGTGAATCCTACCAAGCCAATAGTCATGGGGGCCCACATGACTATACAGGTGAAGGTATGGGGGACATTTGAGGCCCAACATAAAGCAAACCTAAGACATCCTATGGATGTAGTTGCATTATTGAATTTTTGTTATTTTCATTTTCTTTTAAGACACATGACACCTAAAAAGACTCCATAAACTCACAATCTTCTTATGTATGTTCATGTAGATGTCGGCTAGACAACAACGAGGGGGTAGAAGATCAGGAAGGTCACACGAACGCTTGGCTACTCAAATTGCAAAACAAATGGCCGTGGTGCTTCCTGACATTGTGGTTCAAGTACAACAAGCTCTCGCCACAAATCCCACCAATCCTCCCCAGCAAGAAGACCAGAACATCGGCAACCCTCCTACCAACAAGTGCTCATATAAACATTTCAAGTCTTGCGATCCTCCGAAATTTGAAGGGACCGAAGGTGTCACTGCTCTCCTCCACTGGTTTGAGGAAATGGAAAACACCTTCCTCAACTGCGATTGTCCCGAGGATCGCAAGGTACGATACGCAACCGGGAGACTATTTGGGGTAGCTCTTACCTGGTGGAATACTGAAAAGGGTAAGAGAGGAATCGAAGATGCAATGGTCTTAACGTGGGAGGAGTTAAGGGAAATCATGACGAGACGATTCTGTCCTAGAAGTGAGATTAAAAAGTTAGAGGATGAATTTCATTCATTGAAGCAAAAGGAGGGAGATCATACTTCCTACAACAAGAGGTTTTTAGAGTTGAACCAGATGGTCCCTAACTTGTTCACCCCAGTTTACCGTTTAGTCGAGCATTATATTCGAGGTCTTCCCTCGAAAATTCAAGATTCAGTTCTCACACTTCGCCAGCAACACTTGAAGCTGCTATGGAACTAGCTACTGAACTGACCGAGAATCGAATTCGCAACGGTAAATTTAAAGAGGAGAAAAAGAAAGCCCCCGTTGAGGGCCAAACTTCAAACCATTCCACCTCCTCCTCTAAGTTTGCTAACAAGAGGAAACGTAACACTAGAAACTTCGCTATCACACAAACCAATTACCCTATTCCTGCTGCACCCATTACCCAAGTTGCCCCCTCACCTGCACCATATAAAAGGCCATACTCTGGCCCATTACCAAAATGCAACCGTTGCAATACCATCACTTCGTGATCATCCCTGCCAACATTGCACCGGCTGTGGTCGCGCAGGTCACACTGTTCAAACCTGTCGCATACCTCAGCGAACGAACCGCCACCAGCCCTCCACTCAAACCCACCATCAAATAATGGGTCAAGCCCAACAACCCCTACTACTACCACCTACCCAACATTTAGCCCAATCATACTACCAACCCAACTATCCCATGGTGCAACCTATGCGGGCTTGCTACAATTGTGGAGACCCAAACCACTTTAGAAACACTTGCCCACGTTTGGTGAACATTATACATGCTCAAGCCCAAGCAAATCCGGTGAATCAAGCTAACCAAGCTCCTCCACCTGCAAGAGGAAGAGCTTTCAACATCAACGCTAATCAGGCTAGAGCTGACAGCAATGTGATTAACGGTACGTTCCTTATCAATGGTAGTTATGCATCCATGTTATTTGATACTGGCGCGGATAAAAGTTTTGTGTCCTTAGAGTTTGAACCCATCCTAAACCAAATTCGTGATAAGCTCATGGAATCCATAACAGTAGAAGTTGCTGACGGGAAACCGATCTCATTAAACTCTATTATACGAAATTGTACTCTCACCTTAAACGATCACGACTTTCCAGTGACCTCATTCCTATGAAGTTGGGAAGCTTTGACATTATAATTGGTATGGACTGGCTCAGCCAACATCAGGCTGAGGTTGTATGTCGCGAAAAGTTTATACGCATTCCTCTTACAAACGGTCAGACTCTGCGAATCTTTGGAGAAACCTCATCGAAAGGGCTCAGATTAATGTCCTGTCTTCAAGCTCGAAAATATCTTCGCAAGAATTATGTCGCATTTTTAACTCATGTCGTCAAAAAGGGAACCATGGAGAAGAAACTTGAAGACATCCCAATAGTAAAGATTTTCCGCAAGTTTTTCCTGACGACATTTCAGGACTTCCTCCCGTGAGGGAAGTCGAAATTCGCATCGATCTTATACCTGATGCTACACTAGTTGCAAAGTCTCCTTATAGGTTAGCCCCCTCTGAAATGCAAGAGCTAGCCAGTCAATTGCAAGAGTTGACTGACAAAGGATTTATACGTCCTAGCTCCTTGCCTTGGGGTGCACCTGTGCTTTTTGTGAAGAAGAAAGATGGAACGTTTCGCATGTGCATCGACTACAGAGAACTCAACAAGTTAACGATCAAGAATCGCTATCCATTACCTCGCATTGATGATCTTCTTGACCAACTTCAAGGCGCCAACTGTTTTTCAAAAATCGACCTCCGTTCTGGTTATCACCAACTTAGAGTACATGAAGAAGACGTCCCAAAGACCGCCTTCCGAACTCGTTATGGTCATTATGAATTCATGGTCATGCCATTTGGTTTAACCAACGCTCCAGCTGTCTTCATGGATCTAATGAACAGAGTCTGCAAACCCTATCTCGATCGTTTTGTTATAGTCTTCATCGACGACATCCTCATTTACTCAAAGTCTAAGTCTGATCATGAACGGCACCTTCGACTCATCCTTACACTCTTAGAGAATGAAAAGCTTTACGCCAAATTCTCCAAATGCGAATTCTGGTTAAAAGAGGTACAATTCCTTGGACATGTCGTCAATGACAAGGGAATACATGTCGACCCCTCAAAGATCAAAGCAGTACAAGAATGGCAAGCGCCACGTACACCAACCGAAGTAAGATCATTCCTTGGTTTGGCTGGTTATTATCGCCGTTTCATTTCAAATTTCTCCCGCATTGCTGTACCACTCACGGCTTTAACTCATAAAGGAAAACCCTTCATATGGGGACCCAAACAAGAAGAAGCCTTCCAAACCCTTAAACAAAAACTCTGTGATGCACCAATTCTCACTCTTCCTGAAGGTTCTGATGACTTCGTGGTTTATTGCGACGCGTCAGGGCAAGGACTAGGCTGTGTTCTAATGCAAAGAGGAAAGGTGATAGCTTATGCTTCTAGACAACTCAAGACTCATGAGAAGAACTACACCACCCATGACCTAGAACTTGGAGCCGTTGTGTTCGCTCTTAAGATATGGAGACATTATCTCTACGGTACTAAGTGTGAAATATGCACTGACCACAAGAGTCTTCAACATATCTTCAACTAAAAGGAGTTGAAAATGAGGCAACGAAGATGGGTCGAACTTCTAAATGACTACGACTGTGAAATTCGGTACCACCCTGGCAAGGCAAATGTGGTGGCTGATGCACTCAGTCGAAAGGGTTATGCGAACTCCATTCGTCTTCTATGTTTGCAAATCATAACTGACATTAAAGATCAAATTCGAGAAGCCCAACATGTTTCAATAACAGAAGACGACGTACGAAAGGAGTTGTCCTGTGGAGCTGAACTTAAAATTGAAACTAAAGCTGACGGTATTCTGTACTATCTAGATCGTATATGGATTCCTGACCACAACAACCTTCGTGAATTCCTTATGAATGAGGCACACAAAACATGATACTCTATACACCCAGGAGCCGACAAGATGTATCAAGACCTTCGATACACCTACTGGTGGCCTGGAATGAAAAAGGATATTGCTGTTTTTGTTTCCAAGTGCCTTAATGTTCCAAGGTAAAAGCTGAACATCAAAGACCCTCAGGACTTCTGTCCAACCTGAAATACCTGTATGGAAGTGGGAAAACATAACCATGGACTTCATTACTGGGTTACCTCGCACTTCTGGTGGGTATGACACGATATGGGTAATCATTGATCGTCTTACAAAATCAGCTCACTTTATTCCAATCCGCGAAGATTTCAAGAACGAGAAGCTAGCTCGTATCTACATCAGCGAAATCGTAAGCCGACATGGTGTACCGTTAAGCATTATTTCAGATCGTGATGTCGTTTCACTTCACGAACATGGCAGGCCGTACAAACCGCTTTGGGTACACGATTAGACCTCAGTACCGCTTATTATCCTCAAACTGATGGACAATCTGAAAAGCACCATTCAAACTCTTGAAGATATGCTTCGAGCATGTGTCATAGACTTTAAGGGAAATTGGGACGCTCATCTACCATTAGTTGAATTTTCGTACAACAACAGCTATCATTCAAGCATCGGCATGGCACCTTTTGAAGCTTTATATGGTCGTAAGTGCCGATCTCCATTATGTTGGCACGAAATTGGGGAAGCACAAATCACCGGTCCAGAATTGATTCAAGAAACCACAGACAAGATCCATCAAATTCGAAACAATCTTCTAGCTGCTCAAAGTCGTCAAAAGAGTTATGCAGATAAACGACGAAAGCCTTTGGAGTTTAACATTGGTGATCATGTACTTTTAAAAGTATCACCGTGGAAGGGAGTAGTTCGTTTTGGCCAAAAAGGCAAGCTAGCACCACGCTACGTAGGACCTTTCAAGATACTCGAAAGAGTAGGACCTGTAGCATATAAGCTTGATCTACCAGAAGAACTCAACAGAATTCACCTCACGTTCCACGTATCAAACTTGAAAAAGTGCCTCGCTGATGAGAACCTCCATATTCCTCTGAAGATATTCAGATTGATGAATCTATGCATTTTATTGAAAGACCAGTAGAGATCATGGACTTCGGAGAAAAACGTTTAAGACGGAGTCGCATTCCAATTGTTAGGGTACGCTGGGAGTCAAAACGGGGACCTGAGTTTACTTGGGAACGTAAGACTCAATGCGCGAAAAATACCCGCATCTTTTTCCTACTACTGCTACTTAAATTTCGGGACGAAATTCCTAAAAGTATTGGATACTGTAACATTTGTCAAAAACGGGTTTCCAAACCCGCTTCGTTTGTAATCGAATATCAAGTTATAAATTTTTCGTTGCGTATTTATGTTTATTTTAGTTTTAAACGATACATAATTAATTAACAAATTAGAAATTAAAAACTATAATTAATAAAAAGTGAAAAGAAATTAAATAAAAAGAAAACCGGCTGCCGGGATTCGAACCCGGGTCAGCCGGGTAAGTCTAAAGACTTAACACGCACACATATAACCACTCCGCCACTTGATGTTTTCTGTGAGTTCTAGGAAACAATTAAATGATAACTTCACTCAGGAATCAACCGGTTTACGCCAACTGTAACCGTAATCGGCTTTCAAACGTCCAAAACGTTTGAGTGATCGCAATTTTCTGTTAATAACCGATACACCGACATTTCTATTCAATTCAATCATGAATGGACTTGAATTCAAGTGATGTTCGGTTTTTATAACCGAAAACATTCAATTCTGGAATTATTTCAAAAAAGCTTCGTTTCGCGACTCAATTTACATTCCCAGAACTTCTATTCTCGCGTTTACTCTCGTTTCTGATCGTCGGAATTGCTTTTTGAACTCGCCGGACTTTCGCCGGAAAACCGTGTCTTCCATCAAATCATTAAGTCTCTCAATTCTTTCATCGTCTATCAGTTGTTAAGCTTTTGCTAACTCAAACCCTTCAATCAGAATCAGTTTCAGACGACGATATCGGATAATTAACTCTCGCCGGAAAACTTCTGAAAGTTCCCAATTCTCGCTGTGAAACGGTATAGCCTTTTAAACCTTCTGGTAAATCTTGTTCAGTGCTTCAATTCCGCATCTAGCTAATCAAAATTGTTAATCTGTCCGCTCAGACGAAATCCGTAAAAACAGAGCCGACGACTTCGCCGGAATTCTGAGATAGATCGTTTCTCCGGTATGTTTACTTCCGAAATTTTCTCTGCCATTTCATTTTAGTCATTTGAATGCTTGTTAATCGAATTAGACATGAATCAGTTGAATTATCATTATCTGTAATCTTGAGTGAAGAAGACGAAGTTCAGTTATATTATAAGATTAATTAAAATTAGTATATTGAACGGGTTAGACACACAGTCCAGCGGTGGACTGTGTGCAAACAATACATGCACGTCTCGAGTTCGATCCCTGTCCCAACCTCACTCTCTTGAAATAAAAATGCCCTTTTTAACCGAACCGGGATAACTCACAGAATCATGTTAAGTATAATAAAAACCGGATTATTAACAAGGTTAGACACACAGTCCAGCGGTGGACTGTGTGCACATTAACCCACAGGTCCCGGGTTCGAGACCTGTTGACAGCACCGGTTCGATACATTTAAAATCCTTTTTAAAATAAATAATTTCTGGATAAATCTAAATAGTATATAAGTATAATTAAAAACAGAATTATTTCGGGTTAGACACGTAGCTCAGTTGGTAGAGCTGCGTGCACGCGTACGGGAGGTTACGGGTTCGAGTCTCACCCAGCGCACATATATAAGCGACCGGACCGGTCAACGGTCAACGGTCAATGTTCAACGGTCAATGGTCAACGGTCAAAAGTCAACATTTTTTTATTATTTTTATTTAATTTAAAAATCAATTAAAAATACTTAAAAATAACGTTTTTTAAAGTTAGAAAATAGCCTTAAGCTCACAAAAAGATATCCAAAAATCCTATTAAAAATTGTTAATAAAATCCACTTACTTACCGTACCTTTTCGTTATTAACTAGGTTAGTTATTCCTCGTCGATCAATCCTCTAAATTCGTGCGCAATCAACATCATTCACCGAACACACCCAAGGTGAGTGAATCTCTACAAATTCCCCGTTTTAATCACGTTTTTGGGGTGTATCATGTGTCTTACCATTTATTATATTTAAAACATTGTGCATACATCATATCCATGAACAAATGTGTATTCAACTTGGCTTAGAAGAATAAACTGGTTTAGAGCTTGGATTGTTTAGTTGATTATTTTTCTTTGTATTTGTATGAACATGTTTGGATTATTGAGGATGTAATTTTTACTTAAATAAATATGAAACATATTAGTAAATATCATGAGCTTTGGTGATAACCCAATTATGCCCCGACTCTTATTCCGCTGCGGGTCGGGGTGTGACACGCTCGTTACGGACGACATCGACGATATAATAAAAATATTCTATATTTTTTATTCGTCGCGGATTCGACCCGCGTTAAATAAACATACAATAATAACTAACGTACCTATCAAGCGGGTCACGGATAAAAGAAACCCTCCCCTTGGAGTTCACATGGTCCTAAGTGTCCCTATCAGCAATCACAACCCAAAACCCTAAAAGCGTGGGTTTATCAACCACTACCAACCCCTGTTTACATTATTAATATTAAGTGTTAAATGTAATATATTAAAATAATAATAATAAAGATACAAAAAATTAATGTTAAACGTACATGCGTATAGAGATCCATAGCAATCTCATCATCCCTGTATAAACCTCTATGTGTTGCAAACTCTAAAAGCGATATAGCACGCGCCTAGCCGGCCATGCGAAAAGAAACCTCGTGCGGGAGGGGGTGCCGGGTCCACAACCTGGTTTAGCCGACGGGGACGAAACTCGAACGACGACAGAAACTCGACTTGTAACTCCCTGTAGGTCGGCATGTGTGATAGCTCAAAAAGCCGATCCCACGGTGAACCAGGGAATAAACTCCCGCGCCCTATCATGCTACATGAGGGTCTGGAGAGCATCGCAAGAAACCGCCCAGTGTCCACCGACATGCATCTTCCGAAGCTTGTCGCAACGGACAACAGCATCGGACTCCGGAGGAAACTCCAAGAATGTGTGACCCAGATGTAACACCCTGTAAAATCGTGTCCAATAATATAGTGACACGTGTTGTAATTTTTTTAAATATAGTCTATCAAAGACCAATAGGACTAAAGGCGTCAACATGCTCAATCTGAGCCTCTAAGTGACGGTCCGATGTCAACATGCATAAATAACAGCCTCTAAGTGACTGATATGTAACATGCCCAGCCTCTGAGTGACATCGGAATCAACATGCTTATTCTAAGCCTCTGAGTGATCCTTTACGTAGTCCTAA
Source organism: Scalesia atractyloides (assembly GCA_947069175.1). NCBI lineage: Eukaryota > Viridiplantae > Streptophyta > Magnoliopsida > Asterales > Asteraceae > Scalesia > Scalesia atractyloides. The sequence continues at coordinate 7,729,219 of CAMTDV010000023.1, read as the reverse complement.
CTCTCATATGTCCTGTTTGTTGGACGAGAGTGATTAAATCCAATATATGTGAAAGTTGGATGATGGAGGGATTAAAAGTGTCAACATGTTAATTTTTACCTCTGAGTGACCTTTTTAACGAACCGAGAGCTGACAATGTCCGGGCATAATCCTGGGTATGCCAAGTCTTGGCTACGGATGGCTAAAAGTGCCAAATAGGTGTTTAAAAAGGTTTTTAGAAGCTTTAATAAGTTAAGGGGTTAAAAGTGTCAAACTTTGAAACTGGCCAAGGGGCGGTCGCGGGCCGGAGAGACCAGGCATGGGTCTCTCGCGGGGCACGAGAAAGGCTCTACAGCAGAAAGTTTTGTTTGGAGACCAAGCAAAACTCCAAAACCATTAATTTGAAACCATGGCTTCTCTAAACTGCTATGTCATGTTTTGGGACACTTGTAAGCTTCTTCTTACACCCCTAAACACCTGCTTCACCTCCTTTGAGCTCTCTAACTATAAATAGGTGCTTAAGTTCACCATTTCAACTTGCACCTTTCTCATTCACTCTTCTCCCTCCTCTGGAAGTTCCTAACTAAAAGGAGCAATCCAACATAGTTCTTTTGCATCTAGGAATCACTGGTAAGTGTTCCTTCTTTGTGCATTTTCGTTTATAGGCTTTTATAGCCAAAAGTAAGCGTTTTGTAAAACGCTTTACTTTTGGTTAAAACCATTATGGTTCAGCCATTGTTCGAAATGAACATGGCTAAGTGATCATAATAAGGTAGGTGTTAATCCCTATAAAGGGCACCTCCTGAAGATCACGTTTGCTAGACCAATTGACGGGTTAAAGTTATGATATTAAAAAGTCAAACATGCCATTTTTTGGAAAAATTATAAATTCATCTTATACATGTTATGAAACCTGTTTTGAAACTTAATCAATTTGGTAATAATTATTAGAACATGTAAGAACATGTTCGGCTCGTCAATTTCAGTTCTAGGGTCGGTTTGCAATCGAAAGTCGTGAAGTTTGACTTCTGCTTTGACTTTTGATTCTGACCCGATTTAGATTAGTTACCTACTGATCTAAAGTTGAATTATGATTATAATATAATGTAGCATAACCCTCTAAGGTTATATTACATGATCATAATCAGAATCCAAGTTTATGCGCAAGTTCCATAATTATGACATCTTTGACCAAAATGTCCTTTTTGCATAAAACAAGGGTTTTAAATGGTAATGAACTTGAAAATGAGTTTCTACTGATGTAATATTATAATTAGGATTATTTAGGATGTTAAATCAAGTTATAAACTGGGTTTTCAAGCAGGTCCTTAAACTGTGTCGATAATTGACGATTTTAGCCCTGTGGCTTATAAAATAGTTTTAATCAAATCTTTTCAAGGTAAATCATTTACCTACTGATTATGTTATATTAAATAACATATTTTAAACATTTTGATCTAACCCTAAGGTTAGTTTTCATTAAATATCGCTTAAAGACGTCATATTACGACATAAGCACCGTTTCGGCGCATAGTATGGTTTTAAACCAATTATTAATGGACCAAGACTTGTTACCTACTGATTTTAAAACTTATTTTAAACATATTTACAGTAGGTACATGTTATAAACTCATAATCCCAAATAATGTTTAAACTATGTGTAAAATGACCAAAATGCCCCTTCGGTGCATAGTTTGGTCATGAAAGATAATTTACACATATAATTGACATCCTACTGATATTATATCATAAATAAAGTATTTTTCCAGAATACTTATGACTATAACATTAAATTATATTCAACTTCCTTTATTACGGTATAAAATTACCAAAATGCCCTTATGAGGCATAATTTCGTTTTAAAACCTTAACGGGCATACAAGTTGATATCCTACTGATATCTTAACTTATTTAAAGTATAATGGATATAGAACTTGTCCATGACATATCCGGTTACCCGATATAGCTATTATGCGCACAATTACGTATATGTAACTATTTTTCGGAATTTAACCGAAACGAGTTTAACCTTGTCATTTATGTTTCAAAATCCAGAATGTTTATAGTTTACCCATATTATACAACTCAGATACTTATCGAGATTAAACTACATTCTATCTGATCATCGTTTAATCAAGCGTTATACGTAATGATCATGTACACTATTCGGTTTATAAGACCGTTAGTATTTAATTGGCTAGCTTATGCCATAATCCAGACTAGAGCCTTCCCGGTAAATGCTATCTGCACTTGGTACTTTTGTATACGGCTGAGTTATTTAAAAATTAAAGAAGAAGACTAGCTCAGGTAAATACTCTCGACTTATTTTCCCTATACGGGCTTGGGATAAGGTAAATTATTACCGCTTGGTCCAAAATGGGGTCAATCGAATGCCCACTTGTGGCTAGTAAACCCGCATATTTTGTTTTAATCAGTTTTGTTTGATAACTTAAACATCGGGGATTAAATTACCGTGTCCTGGATATCCTGGGCTCAATACGTTAGTTATTGGCCACGACCATAGCACGGGGTGTAGGCATACACCTTTTGATGCTCATATGTAATGTTCCCAAGACGTTGGGGATGACTCCTTCGTGAGTCCTGAGTGGTGTGTCTTTAATCATGTCTCGGTTTCTGTACTGGGCCCTGTATGTATTGACAAACATGTGAATCTGATACAAGGTTGCAAGGTCAACTTTCCCAAGTTAATAAAAGATTTTGTGCCGTTTTGCACTTAAAACCATTTTTAAAGTTTTCAAAATGAGTCAGTTGGGTATATTTACCAGCGTAAGCTGACGTATCGTCCAAAGGCTAAACTGAAGGTACAATACGAAATAGGCCGGAAGCTGCTCGGTAGTGATAGAGGATCTTGCAAATCCTGAATATGCCTAAAGTCTGTTTTATATTCTTTCTTGTAAATTTTATGATCCGCCTGTGGATCTTCTATTACAAGCTTGTATATTATTTTGTATTTTCGAACATTGGTTTGTAATAGTAATTTTACTCCAAGACTTCCGTTGTGTCGTGTTTAATTGACAATGATGTTATCAACTGACGTCATGATACTTCCCACCCGGGCCAACCGGTGTATGGATTTCGAGTTGGAAATCCGGGGTGTGACACCAGAAAAGGATTCGGCGGCTGATGTTGCTGCTCCTGCTCATGCAGGTCCAACTGGTCATCCATGTCATCGTCCATCATCATCCTCCTGAAAACCAAAAAATAATACACTTTTAGACTGTTAGGGACTTACGCGCGTTATGGACGATATCGACTAAATAATAAACTTATTATATAATTAGACAATCTAAGTTTCGACGCTCGTTAGGCACGTACGCGCGTTACGGACGACATCGACCAGATAATAAACTTATTATATAACTACGACAATCTTAGTTTCGACGCTCGTTAGGGACGCACGCCCGTTACGGACAACATCGACCAAATAATAAACTTATTATATAACTACGACAATCTAAGTTTCGACGCTCGTTAGGGATGTACGCGCGTTACGGACGACATCGACTAAATAATAAGCTTATTATATAACTATGACAATCTAAGTTTCGACGCTCGTTAGGGACCTACGCGCATATTGTCACACCCCAACCGATGGTGGAAACATCGGAGTGAGACGAAATAGATTGCTCATTACACATAACACTATTTGCGACTATAGTTAACTCAAAACGGATTTTTTCATATCACAAATTGTAAACATATTACAAGGAAATTCAAATTACAACAATTAATAGTCAAGTACAACGAGTTCAATAAATCAAAATATCCTAATCTAGTATTTCTTGTGCGTTTCTATGTCGTCCCTACTAGATTCGTCATAAGCATCATCATCAACCCGTAACATGTTAAAAATATGGTTCAACGCAAAAGCAATGGCGAGTACACAAGTTTAAGTACATAGCATAAGTATAAAAGAGTTTACTCAAATCCATATGGCAATTGTATACAAGGTAAGTAACATGCAATACTAATTGTCAAACCCAAGTGTCCACAAGAATTAAGTGTCCCTCGTTACACAAAGTAATGCGACCTATTTAAGAATAAGAATAAGAATAAGCTTAAGCTTAACAATACCCCGACGGCGGTGTGCTACTCCTATAGCGCTATATATGTTAAGTTCAGGCTAGCTAAGTTAATGACAAGTAGCATGTATGAATCTAGCATGAACCTAAGCATAAAAATAAGCATGTATAACGATCGAGTGTATAAAGTATGTTGTGTGTATTTATGTATTTTGTACGTTAGCATGTTACACCCCAAATTGTGTAAAAAGCAAAATGGGTCAAGCGTACTCACGGTTTTGCAAGCTTCCACTTGAGTATTCCGTGAAGGGTTTGGAGAGTTGGAGGAATACCGAGTTATCCTACATGAGGAAAACGTAGGTTGGTAAGTATTCGGACGTCATCGACTAAATAATAAGCGTATTATATAACTACGACAATCTAAGTTTCACGCTCGTTAGGGATGTACTTGCGTTACGGACGACATCGAATAAATAATAAGCGTATTATATAATTATGACAATCTAAGTTTCAACGCTCGTTAGGGACCTACGCGTGTTACGGACGACATCGACTAAATAATAAGCTTATTACATAATTACGACAATGTAAGTTTCGACACTCGTTAGGGACCTATGCGTGTTACGGACGTCATCGACTAAATAATAAACTTATTTAGGGACCTACGCTCGTTAGGTTTTTCATCTACCCTCGAAGCTTCTTCTAGCCTTTGTTGTACTTTCTTTGATGTAGGCCGACCGCGAGTATCTTGCTGGACTATCGATGGTTTCTTAGTTGATTTTTTCGGTGTTAAGACTGCCTTTATCTTTGAAAGCAAACTTTTTTTTGAGCGGGGGATTGTGACTCTAATTGTTGCTGCACAAAATTGCGCTCTTCTACAACATCGATCTCCTGATATACCAGTTTACACGGTAGTAAGCCAATCTTATGCTAGAATACATCTACGTCTTCGAGTTGTATCTTATGCTCCGTACAGTTAAATCAATACGATGTGAAAAACAGCTAAAATCAATACGGTGTGAGCAACAGCTAAAATCGTACTAAATAACAAAAGGTTAATATTTTTTACCTGTATGTTTGTACTTTTCCAGCCTACAAGCACACGATAACCTATAACTAAGCCACATATGGCAACCACATATGCGTTAAGTTTTCACAACACCTCCAGCTTCCTTGTTAGTTCTCCTTCCAGCAAATCAAGTGTTGTATGGGAAACCTTTCCACGTAGGTTGTTGGTGGTGGTTCATCGTTTTTTCGATGCTTTCGGTGAAACTTTTTTCTATTTCCCCTAACTGAGTTTCAACTATATCAATGACGCATCCATGATTCGGTCCAATGAACTCCTGTCTCTAACGTATCTTTTCAAATTTGCATGCTGGCTCTCAACTCTGTTAGTGGTGCGCTGACCAAAGTTGCGACACTTATTAGTCCACGCAAAAATAAACATTTCTTTATAGTCTTTGAGCCAGTTTTCGTAAACATAATTAAAGACCTCTGCAAAGGTAAAATAATGAAATGTAAAAGCATGTGTAAATATAATGGATTGTGTGAGTCATTTGTTGAAGACACGCTTACTTAAACGGTTGGCAGCCATGAGTCGGTTATACAATTTGTCAAAGTTGTATTCGTACATGGGCTCTCAAGCAGAGTCACACACTCTCTGCCAGTATGACAAAAATTTCTCCCAATCTACTTTATTGAACCCTTACTTGCAATGTTTACATATATTTTGTTCGATGTGAAACTGGCATAGAAACCTAAACGCTTTCGGGAATACTTTAGCTCAAGCGTTAATTAGGGCTAGCTCTCTATCTATAACTATTACACGCGGCATCATACATTCATGCAACATTTACTTGATTAGCTCAAGCACCCACACGAAGTTATCCCTTCGTTCTTTGCAATAACGGCATGTGCGATACAAAAAGACTTGTTGGTCGACGTCAAACCCACAACCTGGACAAATGGCATGTTGTAGATGTTTGTTTTATATGTTGAGTCGATCAAGAGCGCATGCATGAATGCACGCCACATAGTAATTGAATGGGGATGAGCAAAGAAAAGCTCTGTTACGACATCTGTTTTGGGTTCCTGTCGTGTGTCGTAAATGAATCGGTTTTCACGCAACATGCTTTCAAGTGCCTGCATGGGAGTCTTTCCGTCCATCTGTGACGCTCTAATTTTCTGTACCGCATTTTGCACGTCTTTCTAAATATGGAGGCTGTCGGGGAACTGCTTTCTTAGGGTTTGAAATATGTTACGTGGTTCCATGTTTTCAGCAGTTAGTTGCTCCACTAGCCTATATTCGAATTCATTAAATATTCGCCCAAACGCGTGGCCCAACAGACTTTGCGAAGGTTCATGGTTATGTTTCGAGTTGTCCACTGCCAACTTCCACGTGTCATTCGTCATGTCTTGAACAGTGAGTAATGAAAATGGGCAACAAATTTTTTTGCTGCCAGCTTTCCTAACTGTTGCTTTACTACAGTGCTCACCACCACAGTCGCACACAAGCCATACCATCTTCGCACTACCACGAATATTTTTCGATCGACGGGTAACAATAACATACCCATTGTCACACCCTGACCCGCAGCGGAAATGGTAGTCGGGGCATGATTGGGTTTTCATCAAAGCTCATGACATTTACTATAAAATTTCATATTCATTAAATTCCAATTTAAAAGGGAAATTACATCAAATATACAAGCACAACATGTTCTAAACACAATGTTTATGAACTCTTTATTTTTCTTCTAAGGCAAATTCCTACATGTTCCTTGCTTCAACCTGTTCACCTGTCTCATGTGTAAAAGAAAATGATTTTGGGTCAACAAAAGTTGGCGAGTGAATCTTAAAAAAATATATTTGAACGAATTAGTTATATTGGTTATTTGGATAAAAATGTGCATAACCAAATATGAGTATACGTATATGTAAATTTAACCACTGAACACATAATATCAATTAAAGCACACACACACATATCACACGATGAACAATGAGATCAAGGCTCGATCTAACGGAGCCGATCTAATGAGACACCTGATGCTCAACTCGTCTCCAACGAGGAACTGATGGGCCTAATAAATGATTTGCACGCAACTTGACAAAATGTAAAACACACAATACAACAAACAACATTTACATCACACGTTAGATCATATAATGGTAATAGCACAAGTGTTTGAATAGACGAAAAGTATAAACGACACATGATACACCCCAAAACAAAAAAGGGAATTTGTAAGATTTCACTCACCAGTGAGTGCATTTTCTTGATTGATGAAAGATGCGCACAAATTGAGGATTTGAACGACGAACGAAAACTAACCTAAAAAAATAATATGACAATTCGATAAATATAAACGATTTAATATTTTGATTTAATACTTTTTATTTGATTTTTAGATTATTTTTGCGGTATTTATTGGGATTTTTAAACCTATAAAATTTTATTTTTAAGTGTTTTTAATTGATTTCTAAAAATAGAAATAAAATAAAATATTATATATATAATAAAAAATGTTGTCAGGTCTGACCTGACCGGTTCTATGATGGATTTGGATGCGTGTGGTGAGGCTCGAACCCGCGACCTCTCGTTCGTGTGCACGCAGCTCTTCCAACTGAGCTACGTGTCTAACCCGTTAGGATCTTGGTTTTAATTATTCTTATATTCATAATAGATTTATTCAGGAATTACATAATCTAAAAAGATTTAAAATCCTTGAACCGGCGTGCACTGAAAGTCTCGAACCCGTGACCTTTAGTTGGTTTGCACCCAGCCCAACCAACTGGGCTGGGTGTCTAACCCGATATATAAGAGATTTTAATTAAAGTTATACACTTACCGAATCTGAATATATGTGAGTATTAAAAAGGGTTGGTGTAATTTATGAAATCGGAACCGTGTGCATGATTCGAACCCGAGTCTGCTAGTCCACCACTAGACTGTGTCTAACCCGGTTAAACATAAGATTTTAATTAGATTCATACTCTATATCAACTTCATCTTCTTCACTATTAAAAACCCACTGATCGAAACAAACTGCTTAATTATGAGACTTTACTGAATTCGATTTTATTAATTCACGTATACCAGAAAGATTAGATAAAAGAAATAGGATTTATACCGATTTGAAGACTATTTGATCCTCCGGTGGTTCCTCCGGCGATCAATCAACAATTCCGGCGACTTGAATCTTGAACACATTAGGCACCTCAGGGGGTTTTGAGAGTGATCGAGATAATGAGAGCGAGTTCAATTTGAGGACAAGTTTGCTATTTATAGAGCAACTTGGAAGTTTGCATTTCGGTTTTCCTTTTTAAAATTCAATGATTCCTAGACAGTTTCACCCAATGATTTCGAGTTTCAGTTTTGAAATTAATGATTGGAAAATCAGTTATGTGCTTGATTAAAAGAAAAAAACGCTAATTGAGATTGATTGACCAAATTGAGCTTCGCCTGCTACGGACTCTGCGTTTTCAATTTGCAGGTGTGATGCTTGTGCGGGCATAAGATTTAATTGTTTCTAGATTACACATAAAAGTGAGTGTAGCTCGGTGGTGTTTCTAATGTGTGAATATATGGGAGACCCGGGTTCGAACCCGGTTTCTCTCTTTTTTTTATTATTAAAGCTAATTCTTCTTATACATATATATATATATATATATATATATATATATATATATTTCTTTTTATAGATTTTAATTAATTATATAATTTATTTATTAACTAAAGAAAAATAATAATTGTGTAAGAAACTTTTAATAAATGCATGTATTTTAAACGGAGCAGGTTTTGGGACCCGTTTTACGACAAATGTTACAACCATTCTCCTTTCCTGTTGCTTGTACCCAATTCTTCAGATCAATTAAAGACATGAAAGACTAAAAAACAGTTACGTTATTAACAATATTAATATTAATAATAATTTAACAACAACAACAACAACAATAATAATAATAATAATAATAATTTTAACAACAATAATAATTATTATAATTTTAAGAACAACAACAACAACAACAACAACAATAATAATAATAATAATAATAATAATAATTTTAACAACAATAATAATTATAATTTTTAACAATAATAGTAATTATATTTTAACAATAATAATAATAATTATTGTCACACCCCGACCCGCAGCGGAAATAAGAGTCGGGGCATAATTGGGTTATCACCAAAGCACATGACATTTACTATTATGTTTCATAATTAAATGAAGTCAAAGTTACATTTCTCACACATCCAAACATGTTCATTCAATACAAGGGAAAATAACCAAACATAATAATCCAAATACTAAATCGTTTTATTTCTTCTAATCCAGGTCCTATGTGTTCCTAGCTGCTGCTGGTTCACCTGTATCATGTGTAAAATGGGAGGTTTTGGGTCAACATAAGTTGGCGAGTGAACCTTATAGATAAACATTTGATAATGAGTTTATGGTTAGCTTATCAATAAAATATTGTGCATAATCATAAAAGAGCACATGTAAGTAATCAAACATTGGCAAATAGCAGTTACAATTATAACATACATTAACATTTGATAGCATACATGAATATACCAATATCATACGATAACTAACATAAATGAACTGTGCGATCAAGGCTCAATCAAACGGAGCCGATCGTATTGCATGAACTGAAAATGTAAATTGAACTGTGCGCTCAAGGCTCAATCAAACGGAGCCGAACGTATTGCATGAACTGGAAATGTAAATTGAACTGTGCACTCAAGGCTCAATCAAACGGAGCCGAGCGTATTGCATGTATTGAAATGTAAAATGAAATGACCGATCAAGGCTCAATCAAACGGAGCCGGTCGTGCGGGCACGCCAAGATCAACCGCATAATAAAATGGGGATCAAGCTCAACCTCGGCGGATGGGGAGCTGCGGCCTCGGCAAATGCATGTACTGAATTAATAATTTGCATCCAATAATAACTACTTAACAGCATCAAACTAATACACATGTCATGTTATGATGTATGCACAATAATTTCGTTATAATATGTAAATAAACAATGACACATGATACACCCCAAAACGTGATTAAAACGGGGAATTTGAAAAGTTCACTCACATTGGGTGCGTTGAATTTGAGATGGTGAGATGCGCACGATTTAAATGAGCGAGTCGACGAGGAAACACTAACCTAAATAATAATGGAAAAATATATTAAATTGATGGATTTTATTAAGGATTTTAATGGGATTTTTAGATATATTTTTGTGAGTTTATGGCTATTTTCTATCTTTAAAAATGTTATTTTTAAGTATTTTTAATTGATTTTTAATTTAAAATAAACAAATAAATATATAAAAAAAATATTATTATTTTACTGTTGACCGTTGACCGTTGACCGGTTCGGTCAGCGGTATATTCCTGCGCCAGGCGGGATTCGAACCGGTGACCTTCCGTTCACGTGCACGTAGCTCTACCAACTGAGCTACGTGACTAACCCGTTAGAAACTCAGTTTTAATTATATTTATATACTTATTTGATTTAACCGAAAATTCCTTTATTTTGCAAAAACATTTTAAATTCCACGGACCGGTGCTCGGGACAGGATTCGAACGCGCGACGTGAATTTTATTTTGCACACAGTCCACCGCTGGACTGTGTGTCTAACCGGTTATATTCTTGATTTATATTATACTTAACAACTACCTGTTTTAACCCGAGTTAGTTCATGTTTAAAAAGGAATGTTATTACGTAAGGCGTGTGCGTAGTAAGGATCAAACTCGGGACGTGTATATGAAATTTGCACACAGTCCACCGCTGGACTGTGTGTCTAACCCGTTTATAATCCGGATTTTAATTACTCTTATATTCTGAAATAGCTTCATCTTCTTCGTCGGATTACACGGTCATCATAATTCAACTGGTTAAGTTTGATTTTGTGATTTACAAAGTTCTTAGACACTAACAGTAATTCAAGAGTAAGGAATGGAGAGAGTTTAAAGAACAGAAATTACCGATTGAAGATAATCACAGAAATCCGGCGAAGGTTCGTCGGTACTGGAAATGAACTCCGACTGTTGAATCAATTTACAGTGTGGATCGTTTATTCATAAAATTTAATCACCTAAACAAGGTTTAAAAGAAGTGCAGGATATCTTACCAGTTCACAGTGGGATTCCGGCAATCTCAGGAACTTTCCGGCGAAGGTAAGATTTCCGATAAACGTTGGCTAAGATTGATTCTGATGATGGAGTTGTGTTAGAGATTGACTAATCACCTGTTTTAAACAAAAAGAGTAGAAGGAATTACCGTGAGAAAGTGAGTCCCGGTTTTCCGGTGATTTGCCGAAAAATTCCGGCGATCTGATTCAGAGAATCTTACGGTTCAGAAACTTGACGAAAATGAAATTGAGTGTTGTTGTGATAGTTATGAATCGCGCAAATGATCAGAACTTGAATTAAATCAGAGTTTGATAAATTTTCGGTTTCAAATACCGGAAATGATGAAACTTTATGTTCATTCAATTCGGACTTAATTAGAAACCGAAATACATCGGTTATAAGCTGGCCAGACGACTTCGAAATGATTTGGCGATCGGTTTGCCGATTTCCGTTATTCAGATGGCATTAACGGTTAATTCGAGTTTGCGTATAAGTTCCGTTTGTTTGCCAATTGTTAACAGAAAACACATTGTGGCGGAGTGGTTTGGGAATTGGGTTTAAGTCTTGGCGACTCAGCTGACCCGGGTTCGAGTCCCGGCAGATTCAATTGTTTTTTATTTATTTTATTTTAACTTTTTATCAAATATAATTTTTATAGTTTAGTTTATTTATTAATTATGTAACGTTTAAACTCAAAATAATCATAAATAATTAATGTACTATCTTAACTTGGTACAAGATTACAAAACGGAGCGGGTTTTGGAGACCCGATTTTTACAAATGTTACAATTATAACTTCAATAACAATAATAATAACTATTATAACAATAATACAAATATTAATGTGATACCTCCTTAATTTGAAACGGAATGCCCGGGTAGTGGATTGATAATCATCATACAGTGGTGTGTTAGGAGGCTTATCAATGTATCCACCGTATCTATCCGAACTATCTTGTTGCACGTAAGAAACTTCACCCCGTATCCGTAATCCGGATAAGATGGTTGTGTCGGGTAATATGGTTCGTCAACAAGGGCATTCTCAGCACCGTATCCTACGTATCCATCCAGATTACCTTGTTGCACGTACGAAGATTCATACCCATATCCGTAATTCAGATACACTTGATGCGCCGGGTAATATGGATCATCAACAGGTGGAGTCGGAGCCTCGTTTAAGTCTAGCAACTGTATGTTTTGATCAACAGGGACGCAAGACACAACCTCCTCCTCCTCATTAGCATCATTTACTCCCCCATGAGTCGTTAGAATAGTGATTAAAGAAATAATTCCCATCACAAAATTATAACATTTTAGCTCCACCGATGAAGTAAATAATTGAGGAAGTGAAGAAATTGTTTTGAATTCGTAGGCAGACATGGATGTCTAAATACTGATTTGAATTCACAATTATTAGTCTCATATAGCTCTATACTTGGTGTATAACTTTATTCACGTGCCTATACAACATCGTATCAATGTCAAATCTGTCTGACATGGTATGAGGTTGAACTGTCTGGTAGTGTACTTACCCTGTACCTACGCTGTGTATAGATCTATAAGCAGCGTATAAGGATAAACCTATATGCTGCGTATAGGTCTACACGCAACGTAGTTACAGATAGGGTTCAGTATGCAAATAGGCATGTTACACACCCTTAAAAAAATCAGTTGCAAGTTATTGGCACACCGTTAAAAAATCAGTTGCAATTTATGTGTAAGTGGTACAAGATGTTAAATAGGCTTTTTGGCCTTAAATATACATCGTTCACATAGATTGGTACACACCATACTTTGATGCTGTTGGTGATGGGTGCATGGTGGTCCTGAGAGGACAAACGACACTAATATCGTTAAAAGGTAAACTTAAAGAAAAGCTAGCCAATAGCCTTAGTTTCTCAACCCCCTTTAACTTTGTTAAATATATATGTTTGATCATTTTATGTTTGTTTATTAATTTCAATATGAAATCACATTTATATCTTCATATTTAAATAGATCTTTTCCACTTGATCATTTTTAACTATCGTCATGTTGTTTTGATTTTGGAGAGAGATTAGCTATCGTCATCCTCTTTTAATATAGGGTGATTTATACAAAGTTAACATACAAAGTTAATAATGTAAGGATCAATTGATTTCGTATTGTATCGTAATGTCTTTCCCATAATTAATATAAGGATTACTTATATCTTATAAAACTCATTATGTATAGGGTTTACCTAGAATTTATTAATCACTTTAAATTTCGATCGTTTTACATGAGTCGTATAAACTTGGTTTGTGGTGGTGTAGTTCTTTAACTAGTTTAATATAGCAGTTTAATTCTTGTATATATTATATATAAAAAAAGGATTATGAGAAAACTTCTTTTAGTAAGAAAACTTCTTTAGTAAGAAAACTCTATCTATCCATTATTATGTCTTAAGAAATAAATCTTAAATCCAAAAAAAACATAAACCATAAAATTTCTTGTTACTTTGATTTTTAAACACAAATTACTTGTTACTTGATTTTTAAACACAAATTACTTTTTATACGTCATTACTTAAAAATCAATTACATCATAAAATCAAGTAGTATATATCTTTAACTTAAATATAATATCACTTTAATTAACACTCGGCTGCTTAGCCTATGTTGCTATATTAGAAAAACATCTTTAAAGCAGCTTGAATTGTGGATATAACGATACATCTTGATTTTTCAACAACGTTGCATAAGGATTGTTCAATGACGGGTTAGGATTTTGTGAAATTTCCGCCTAAATTTTTGTTTTGTTAGAAAATGGACGTTTTTACCCATTTCTTGGGATACGTGGCAACAAAGGTGGCTTCCTACAGTTTTTAGATACGATGCCCTTTTTAGCATACGTCTCTCGTATTTAATTTTAGAGTGAAGTGTAATTCGCGTTCTTGGGGTTTTGGGTGGAAATCAATTTGAGTCTCTTGTAAAAATGGAAACCTGGGTACATGTGGTTTGTAAAGCGTTACATTTTGAGTTCCTAGAGTTAACTCCATTACATTAGAAAGACTATATTGTCTTTATTTCCTATTAGTTTGCGTCCGTGCGTTTTATAACATGTTTTCCTCTGTGTCCCTCACCTTAACTTCACCATTTTCGAACTCATACCCACATTCTATAACCACCATTCTATACCGTCCACAACACCCACCTTCTCCATCATCACTCTGAAACACCTTTTTGGTTACCATCACCATACACCACCCTACTTTCGTGCATGTGAAGCCACCACAACACCACCACACCTAGATCATTGGTTGTCCACCATTGCTATTATCACCTAACAACCATACACCACTACACAACCCGCAAACCACTGAAACCATCATCCTACCTCGATTTCACCACCATCACACACAGTTACCATCTTCATCACATCATCCTCGTCATCATCATTTCTTTAGTGTTGTTTTTCGGTGAATACAAAGAAGAATAGAAGAAACATAAGTACGGTTGCTTGTAGTGTTGATTGTTTTTCAATCTAGGAGAGAGGTGGAGATTGGTGTTCGATTAGGGTTTATTATATTTACATACAAAAAGATCATGACTGTGATGGTGGCGGTTGTTGGAGAGGGTGATCGGGGTGGTTTAACGTTGGAGAAGAAAGGGTTGGGTAGGCAATAAAGGTCGGGTCACAAAGTGAAGAGGTTGGAAATGGTGGGGGTGTTTAAATGATATAGGGTTTTGTGGATATGTGAAAAGAACGTTTTACCCCCATGCCGTTAACTTTTTATCGGAAAAAACTAAGGGTGCTAGCTCTAGGGACTAAAATTGTAGCGCTTTCCAAACCACAGAGACACAAGTTTCTATTTTTGCAAACGAGGGACTCAAGTTGATTTTTGCCCCAAACCACATAAACACAAATTGCACTTTACTCTTAATTTTATATTATTTGTGATGTTATCCGATACTTAGTCTCGTTGAACGGTGAACCCGTAAGGCGACTATAGGTAGCTCACGGTCAGATTTCGAAATAATTGAACAAAACACCTAAAAGAGATAAACTTGGTTGTCGGTTAACGTACATATTTAGAAAAGGAAATGTATATGAGCACTAATATAGAAATGCGGAGTAGATAATATACCAACAGGACTCCACTTGTAAGTATTGAATATATGCCCTTTTCTTTTCTTAGTATTTTCTTCTTTTGAAAAGGTGCATGCTTTCCGATTTTGCTATTACTGTGCTAGCTAGGGCTAATTTCTTACCATATCAGTTCTCTCACCTCAGCAAAGGGTTTCTCTAATACTCTTGCTTTATAATTTTGCTTTTTAGGCTCTGAGTAGCTCATAGTATATGGTTTTGGATCATCATATTTTTGTTAATATTTCGAGATTAAATTGTCTTTTGAAGGTCAACAACCAAAAGTAGATCGATGAGGATGGTGAGACAGAAAACTCAGATCAGAAAGATAGAGAACTTAGCAGCAAGGCAAGTGACCTTCTCAAAGAGGAGAAGAGGCCTTTTTAAGAAGGCTCAAGAGTTGTCTATCCTTTGTGATGTTGATGTTGCTCTCATCGTCTTCTCCGCCACCGGAAAACTCTTTCACTACTCCTCCTCAAGGTCTCTCTCTCTCTCTCTCATACATATATGTATATATTTATTTGATGTTAAAGCCAGCAGATCTGGTAAGTGATAGTTAGAAGTTTGAACTGTTGAATGGGATAAAATCTGTGAAGAACCCTCTACCATATATGTTGTATGAAGAAAATTAGAAAATACGAGATATTTTATGCAAGCACTGAACACTATGTATGACTAAGCAAGTAACTATTAATTCTTTCTGAAAGAGGAAATATAATCTCTAATCCAATTAAAATATGATAAAAAGGACATATGTAGATGTATACATTATCAAAGAAGATGTTTAAAAGCACTGGTAATAGCTGGAAAAGTGCATCATCAAAGGTACAAAGTTGCTATTTAATAGAGATATGTCTTCAGGTACCTTTGTGTGTGTGCATATACATGATATATGAGAGATTCATGTGTACTTCTAGATCTATCACAATGTATTAATCGCTTATTTAAGTCAAAAACAGTCATCACCTTTGAATTGGTCTTTCTCACTATATATGTTAGGTGCTTATCGAATCAAGATCTTATTGGCTGAAGCTAGGGTTTCACTACCAGATATATATGCACAGGAGTCCTCGCTAGCTAGTTGTCCTTGGTTAATTAGCAGTCACAGTATAAAGATCTTATTTAGGGGTGTTGAATAAAACGGAAACCAAATAATGGGTCGACCTAAAGGGTATACCGTCTGGCTTATTAGGTTCTCGGTTTGCATATTAAAGTTTCAATTCGGTTAAACACAATAAGTATTACTACATGTTCTTCCATATCTCCATTAAAGTACTACCTGGTAATTTTTCTTCCTCACATGTCACATCCTCTTCCCCCAAATTGCTTATTTTTTAGTGTAAACTGCATATTTAGTACTGTTGATCTGAAAAGAAAAAGAAACGTAGCTTTTGTTTTGGTGTTCATATTAGCCTTGGTTTGCTTCATCTCGTGTTTTCGAAAACATCACTTGTAGTTGAATTGGGGATTTGATATACTGATACATTGATGCTTAATAGGTGAAGTATACATATAATGATGCATAATATATTGATGCTTGTATATTCATGATGTTAATATGTTGATGCTTCTTTGTTTCCCCTTCCCATGAGGTTGACGGTTTGAGTCTCATAGTAGATATTGGTGTAGAATTAATAGTAGAATTAAGGGATTTATGTGTGTAAAAGTGATGAAAGCAATAATTGATAGGGTAACCCTCGCCCCCCTTTACATACTTGGCATGTATAGCGACTAAGAACGTCTGAACATCCAAACTATAACTGATCTAGACCATGGTTGCAAAAGTCCTTAAGCGCTCCCAAGTAAGTCAACTAGGTGGTTGTGAGTAAATTATACACGCACACACATCAAATATCATAATCCTACTAATATTTATAATAAAATTCGTAAATATCAATATAAATAAAAAGGATGCATGTTTAAATACTTAAGTATTTCAAAAAATGATATTTACTAATTGAAAAACGATATATTAATTCACTAGTATTATAGATAAAGAAATTATGTTTTGTTTTATTAAGTCAAACTTGTACCAAGTTGATCGACTAAATCCAATTCTGGTGAGGTTGACCACCTTTAATCGATTCCGATGAATTAAGCAGAGTTGAAGAAAATCATTTTGACACCGTACCGTAGTAGCGATTACTCGTAGAGTACTCGGTCTCAGAGACCTACTTTTACAACATTGATCCAGACAAGCCTAGACATACAAATGACACCAACACTCCGGAAGTCATAACCATCTTGGTCTGGACGTCACTAGTTGAAATTACCAATCTTACCAAGAAGAAGGCTACAAATTGCTTGTTGGAACCCAATAGTTTCGTAAATGCTCGGTAACAATAACAAAGGGTCGAACATTAAGAGTCACATCCAACGATAACCTGCTAAGCATTAAAAGCTCTGTCAACAGCCTAATATCTCACTTGTAAGTTAATAAAAATGCCACAAATTCAAGAATACAAACCTATAATTAAAAATTTTGTTCATCGTACAATACATAGAACTTACAAGTAATAGATTGTTTTTTCACAAGCTAGTCGTGACAGACATCCATAGTACGAGAGCGTTAACGAAGGATATGACAAAACCACTGGACCATAAACCCTTAGCTAAGGAATCATTGAATATTGAGTCAGCTACTCTATTTAGTCCTATCTCCCCACTAAAAAATATACTTACTCTCTCTCTCCTTACATTTAGCCCTATCTTCCCACTAAAAACATATACTTATTCGAGACACTCCACATAGTTGAGCTTAAGGGCTTTTGTAAACACTCGTAGCAGCTTTATTTTGAGACTTTACATACTTGAGCTTGAGTTCATTCTTAAATTAATCACACAAATTTAGGTATAAAGGATTAAGACGTGCCGAGCTCTGCTAAGCTTAGCTTGAACCTGGCTCGTCTATTATCAATTAATTATTTTATTCATATATGTATGTAACTATGCACACATGTGTATATAGTTTTAATTATACGTATGAACATAATACACACTCGCGCACGCGCGCACACACACACACATATATATATATGCGATCGGTTCCAACACAAAATAGATTTCGTGAGAATAATGTAGAAAGCAACAAGGTGGTAATAAGTGTACATGAGTGGTTTCAATGCGTGCGGGTATTGTCATTTATATAAACACACACACACTCATATATATATAGGATTAGGGTAAAATAAAAACTTATACGAGTTTTGAAAACTTAAAGAACTCGACATATGCGATAGCAAGTTCGCATGTTATAACCCCAGAAAGGAAATCTCGCATATTGTAAAAAACCAAAGATCGCATGTTAAAAAATTCAAAATTCGCATGTTAGAAAAATCATATGTAAAAAAAAACCAAAATCGCATGATGTTAAAAAAA
Organism: Scalesia atractyloides; assembly: GCA_947069175.1. Lineage (NCBI taxonomy): Eukaryota > Viridiplantae > Streptophyta > Magnoliopsida > Asterales > Asteraceae > Scalesia > Scalesia atractyloides. The sequence goes on along the minus strand of CAMTDV010000023.1, from coordinate 7,710,568 downwards.
ACCAAAATCGCATGTTCAAAAAAAATCTTTGGATATGACCCGTAGATCCAGGAGGGGATTTGTCATCTATATGAGTTCCAACCTCATATCCTAGATCAAACGAAATAGAAAGAAATCTTTGGATATCCACAAAATTATAATTTAGGGCCCTAGTTATACCACCTTCGTTGACTTAACCTGGTCAGAAGCACTTCTAAAAAGAACTTGGGACAAACACAAAATTTGCACTAACTCTCTCATGTGATAACCTTGGTGCAACCTATCTTGCTTCTAATCCAGTGTTTCATGTGAGAACAAAGTATGTTGAAGCTGGTTTTGCTTTTGTACAAGAAAGGGTTGGTAAAGGAAAGGTACGTGTGCAATTTATATCTATAGAGAAATATAGTGGAGGCATCTTTATAAAACCGTTGCCAACTCATAGATTTGTCTTTTCACGTTCCAAGTCGTAGGTCGCTACCCATCCTTCGCTTGCAAAGGAATATTAAGCCTATATGTAAATAGTGATAGTTGAGGGTAAATTCTGGAAACTGTTTGATGCCTTCTCAATTAAGGTAAATCTAGTGAGAGATGCCATAGTGTTGTGACTAGCCTTGTGTGTTTTTAGTAACATTTTGGATGAAAATTGTTAAAGTTGGAAACTTTATCAATGTGAGATATTTGGAACCTTTGGTAAAAATAAAGAATCACTATTTCTAATTAGTATGCGAGGGTCAATGGGGTACTTTTGTAACATGTAAGATCTTAGCGCGTGAGTTTATATGCGAGAGTCGGGCATTGTGTGAGAGTCTATATGTCACGTGCGAGTCTAGATATCATGTGAGAGTTGTAAAGAACAAAGATTGGGGTTTACAAAAGAAGCGATGAGGCGACCGTGTTGTAGGCAAAAGGTTACAAGAAAGCAACTGGCGATCAATATTAGGATTTTGAGCACTTGTTGGCGGCAAAATCCAGTTGTAGAGACAGTGACGAGACAGTGACAGTTGAATAGAGGTGGCCATTGTGTACTCTGATTAGCATGGAAGCATCAATGGTAGAACAAAGGTGGTACTTGTGTGCTAAAATTGTGATTAAGTCATGGCCAAAATGTAGCTTGTAAGCTCCAACTCCAATTTTGACTGGTATAAAAACCTTTTGTGCCTCATTAACCAAAGAGCCAAAATATGGCTCTTATACAAAATCAATGCACATGGTATACATAAAGAGTGTGTGCATTGTTTTCACTATCTAAATGATTATGTTAACAAGGAGGGTATATACGTATTACCCAAGTTACATAATCTACCCTCAACTATCATCAAGTACATATAGGCTTAATACGACTAATTATGAGTTAACATCAAACTCTTCTTGTTCTGAAACCATTAAGATTGTAGTAACACAAACTCTACATATTTTAAAACCATTTAAAAATTATTGATCAAAATTATTTCTAACAAATAAAATATTGTAAAGTTGAATGCTTAGAATCTACCTTTAACCCTCGGATGATCTAATAAAGAATCAACCACAGTAATTTGTAAAGAATCAACCATAGTAATTTGTAAATTAAGTTCAGACATTCAAGGCAGACCTACAGCCAGCATGAGGGGCCGACCGCCCCTAGTAACAGAAATTAGTGTATCATTTAGGCAATATTCCCAATCGACCCCCTTAAAAGTATGATAAACCCTTTTGATCGCCAACTCAGAAAATAAATCATGAGTTTGCTATTGCAGACATTGTCATTTAATATTGTATAATTGCATGAATAAAATCGTTTAATATCGTGTATTCTCTCATACTAAATGCTATATCATACTAATAGTTTAACATAGTCTTAATTATCCGGAGTATACATCTCTCTTATTTGAAAACAATTTAATAAGTCACCATATTTACACTGTAATTAAGTAATACTACTTGATTTTAAATTTACCCGACAAGTTTGGATATCTTCTTCAGTATAAATTTAGATTATACATAATTAGAAATTCATAGATGATATTAAATGTTTAGACGGTATTTTATAGCTAATCATATTGTTTCATCAACTGAAAATTGAGCATGTATTATTTCTAATTTATAATTAAACACAACAAATTTGTTCCTGTTAATTTGGTTTTAATACATAACGCATAGTAAATACTAGATTGTGCAAGTATTTTGTCTAGTAAGCTACCTCCTTCCTAACATCCATTTTTTGGTCAAAAGTATTAATCAAGTGCTAGAAAGGCGTGGACTGCTGCAATCCAAGAACGGTGAAGAACCACAACAAACATCTCAGGAGATGCAGGTATGCACTTCCTCAATGGTCATTTAACACGCTGTCACACTATTTTGTTGCCCCCCCCCCCCCCCCCCCCCCCCCCGCAAAAAAATAAATAAATAATATTAAAAATAGTAATAAAACTGCAAGTCTTTTACATACTGAGATGGAATAAAATAATTGAGCGAGAAATTTGAACTATGAGTAGAGTTGTAAACGAACCGAAACAGTTTGTGAACCGTCGTTTGGCGGGAAGTTTGTTTATGTCCGTTGTTTAATAAATGAACAAAGACGAACAAATAATTCCGTTCGATAAGTTAAACAAACGAACATGAATAGAGCATGCTCTACCAGCCTGAAAGAGGGTGAAGATCAACACTATGGTTAACCAGTACCCCCTAGCTGTCCTTACCATGTTGGTGATGAATGAAGTCTAGTTGGGGAGACTAGTGGATCTCGAATATACTTAGTCCAAAACTTTCTTTTTCCCAGTTAAACATACTTTGACATGCATTTGTAGCATGAAATTAATATCTGATCAGTCCAAAACTTTTTTATCACTTATAAATGTTGACGTCACGCCCAAATTTCAATCATGCAATATACAAAAAAATATATTAAAAACTTTTATAGCAAGAGTTTATACAGAATACAATGTTGACGTAATCTAAACACTATAACCACTAACCGTCTCATGTAATCATACAATCGATGTGTCCCATTTAAGATGTTCAACATCATAGGTATATTGTAGCTTGGGAGAGAAGTTAAAATTAGATATAGAACAGACCTGGTGAGAGCATACTCTTAATATTTAGTTCTTATTTCACATGATGGTTGGAAAAGTTCTGGAAGTTCATGAATGTTCCTGTCACAGGCCGAATTCGAAAGATCTGCCATCTTGAGCAAAGAACTTGCAGAAAAAACCTGTGAATTGAGGTACAAATTGCAGTTTCTTTCCTTATTCTTGCATTAATTCTAAGTCTCTTTAGGTTTGAGTTGATTTGTTAAAAACAAGTCAATGCTATATTATGACAGGCAAATGAAAGGAGAAGATCTCCAGGGACTTAACCTCAAAGACCTAAACAAACTAGAGGGCATTATTGAATCTGGATTGGCTGCAGTAGTAAAAACAAAGGTATGGTACTGTGTAGGCCTTTTTTTACAGTTAACTGGCTAGTTAACATAAAAAAATTGCAAACTTTTTCGTTCAATGCACTCTTTCAGGGTGAAAGAATGTCGAAAGAGATCAGCGCTCTCAAGAAGAAGGTCATGGAGCTTAACCTTTATGTTCTTTTAATTCAAGTTCCATATTAATATATACTTGTGAAGGGATCGCATAAGTTTAAGGTGTTGGGAATTTAAAATACTAATTAATTAATATAAAAAACTTGAGTGATTGATATAAGTATCAAAGATTTGTCTTATAGGTTGAATGATTAAATATATCCTAACTGTATAACTTCGACCAAAACCGATATTCAGGAAGCTCAATTGCTGGAAGAGAACACACACTTGAAACAACAATTGTTGGTAAAAGCATCTACATTTATTTGATTATCTTTGTAGTTTTTTTTCTTTTTTCTTGCAGCAGAATAACTGTATACTCAAACTTGTGAATCAGATTAGGGACACAGGTGTTGGTGAAACGGATAATCAGAATCAGCGGAGTCTTCACCATTCATTAGCGTTAACAATTAGCAGCATGAGCTCAAGGGATCCTTCTCACAGCTTCAATTTAAGCAGCTCAGATACATGCCTCAAACTTGGGTAAGAAAAACAATTCCCAACAATCCAAGTTTAGTATGTTTTACAAAATAAACAATAAAGACCGATTTAATTTTAATCTTCTCAACCTATGAGTTCTAAACCCATTTCAGGTTACCTTTTTCTAATTGAATCGAAGAAGGGAAATCGGATGAATTCAAAGATATTCATCATGTGACCCAAGGTATTGGCAGTCTGATGTTTGCTTTTATATAATCTATCATAGATTCTTGTATTTGATGAAAATACAGCCAAAATAGTCTAAGAATGGTAAAGTTGTGCTTTTCATAAAATAGATATATGTTCTGAACCTATGTGCTTTCTAAGAAAGTGATTGTGATTTAAAGTTACTATAGTATATACTGGTTGTAGTTCACGACCAAACTGACTACAAAGCATGAAAAAAACACAGATAAGATTAGATTGAATGTATCACAACTGATAATCTTATCTTAGAAATATATGAAGCTTTTTCAGAATTACTCCACTTAATGACCATGCAACCTGCTGATCACGCAAAATATATTGAACATATGATTGTAGTGTATAAATTTCAAACTGCAAAACATCTGAAAAAAGACATTATTTTTATCATTATATGGTGTAAATTCACATTTGCAAAAAAAAGAACTTAAGTTAGAACAAAGTGTCAGTCTAAAAACAGCACTGACTTCATTTCTTCTTGTTCTTCATCACCATCTAAGGGCCCTAACCAGCAGGATTTATGCTGCAAGAACTAGAACAAGAAGACAGATTTCTGCGGACCAGTTACCGATGTCTGAGGCGATGCCATCACACCCATTGTTCTTCTTTTCTTGTAGTTGGCCTTAAAACAAGCCTGCCTCAGTCTCTTTGTATTGTTTTCAAGTTTCAAATCTGGGATCTCTTCCATCTTTTTCCTCTCTTTCTCCAACAACATCACTGCTTCCCTCATCTTCTCTTTTGCCATCTCACCAGAATCTTCACCCAATTGCTGTCGACCGTGTGTCAAGTTAATTATAAACTTTAATATAATTCTCACAGTACAAAAATAAATAAACTTGTAACCTGAACATTGTTAATAAGAGTTTGAAGGCTCAAAAGTTTGCGGTGAGGCCAACGCCGAATGCCTAATTCCCGACATCGCTTCTTCAAAAGAGTCAATCCAACATTAAGCTCTTTTGCAGCTTTTGTAATTGGCATGTAGAAATATTGTGATATCGTTTCCCGACTTAACATCATTTTCGAAGTGTAACTATAATCACCATGTTCTTTTTCCATTGTTCTTGGACCTCTTAAAGTCACAATCTCCCGAACTTTAACATCATGGTTGTCTTGCATCATATTAGTGTTCATAATGCTTCCCATATTCTCATCATCCGTATAAGTTATCAAGAGTGGTGGGTTTTGAACAGCAAGCCCACATGTGTTCACCTTTGACATATCTTCATTCTGATAAGAGAATCCATTGTTGTTTCCATAGACATTCAAGAAGTCATCTACCGGTGTATATGTCATAGAATCTACAAATAACGTAAATATAATTATTAACTAATTTAACAATATACATACTCTATAATAAAAAAAACTAGTTAACGATACAACCTGGAAGAAAACATTGATTGTAGCTTGGTACAATATCTAAAGATGAATAGAATGGATCCTTTGAGATGATATCCATCAAAGAAAAAGGTTCAAATCCACTCGGATATTGGTATAAAGACATGGAATGCAAATCGTATAAATTGCCTCCTTCATCCGGAAACCTACTTCATATATACACAAAAAAAATATTAATAAAAGAAGTTACATACATACAAACAAAACGATCTTCGTTATTTAACAACTTCTTAATTACTACCCAAACTCAAAAGGAGGCAATTCGTTTGAAATGGCAAATATATCTTCTTTCGCAGAATTAACATCATAGATTGACCAACTTGTCATGCTTGTTTAGTTTCTGGTTCTTTGTTCTTTCAATTTGCATGGAGTGTTTGAGAAGGGAAGGGGAAGAGGGAAAGTTAACCAAGGAATATATAGGAATTGGAGAAGACCATGTTGGATAGAAAGAGTAATAATGGTTAGTTAATGCTCGGTTAAAGTATTTCGAATGTTAAACTGATGATATAATGTGAAAGTATTTGATATTTAATGAGTGCTATGAAGATCATGCGCCGTCCCGATGATTTAACCGCTCTAGCCCATTATCGTGCATGTATATATATGTATCTATGTATCATCATCATGCTATATCTATAGCAGATCTAGCTACAACATAAAGGTGTATCACAAGGGTACTGTTGCAAAAGTTAATAGAAATTCTTGATTTGAGCTGTGTGTGTTATAATGGTAAGGGTAATGTTTTTAAACACTTTGGGAGAGAAGGTCTTGCGTCCAAGTCTTACAAATGACAAAAATAAAAAAATTTGTCATTAAAAAAAAAGTTTGTGTTATATATATATATATATTTATGTGATATGATTTCAAATGCATTTATAAGATAGAATAATAATTAGTTTGGATGAACAAAAATCATTTTCTTCTTAATTCTGCATAAAACATCCACAGCATTCAAAATTTGGCTTCTAAATCTCGGGCAAGAAAATTGTCAATAAACTAATAGTAAAAATGTGGTCGCTAAACCCATACAAGAAATCCATCGCCAAATCCATAGCGGTTCCATATTTAAGGGACGCCTACTTTTTTGGTTTAATTTCGTTTAATAATGTCTAGGTTTTGACATAACAAAAAATTATTATAATTGTAAGGTTTCATTTTACAAAAACTTCATTCAAACTTTATCATTTACGATTGGATGCCTTTTAGAATTTAATATATAAAAAAAATATTGTTATTATATTACATATATCACGATGCTAAAATAAATAAATAAATAAAACCTATTTTTTTATGATAAGGGCCGCAATATTATAATGTAATTTATACCATCAAAAATGTTGAGTCGAACGTGATGCTATAATAGGCAAGAACCAAAACTGTCACAAATCTAATGTAACATGGTCATGTGTGACGGACATATGATTATTTTGCCCAATTTCAATTGTGGTAGCTGATATCATAATACATAGTATCTCTTATAGTATCAAAATTACATATAGAACTTGTATACTTTTTTTTAATGATATAAGCAACCAAAAGTTACAACTACGTGAACATAAACCACATGCATGCATCATGCATCGATATGTGTGAAATCGATGTACACTCATAGTAGATATACACTTCATCAGTTCCCAATAAATATTGTGGGTGTTATATTGTGCAAGTAGAAATCTGGAAGGGAAGTATTAATATTAGAGGAAAGGAAGTATTAATATTAGAGGGAGTTACAATCTTTTGTAAAAATATGAAGATATAAATAATACGTATTCATTTTTTGTTCATAATTGCAAATAGTGGACGCAACTTGCAAGTATTGGTAGCAAACCATAAATTAAATAACAAAAAAAAAATTATATTTTGATTTTTATAAAGGCAAACAGCGCGGTGTGAGAATTCATTTTGTAGGGTACAAAAAACTTTTAAGCATTTTAGTCCCGGACAACAATTGTTTCGGGTCGAATCGGGTCATAATATAAAAAGATAATCAAACTAAAATTAAAATAATAATCAGATCAGGTTGGGTACATATTAATATCTAATAAACTTAAATAATATTTTAATTTCAATCTTTGAACCCAGATTTTCAATCTAAATTCTAATCACATAAAAAAACAATATTTTAATTCTAGTTCTAACCACATAAAGAAACAAACTAATTCTAAATCTCTCCAATCATCATTCATCAAATAAAACAACAAATAAAGGGATAAAACAACATAGGGATGGGGTGAAAAAATCAAACTCTGGTTGGAATATGGTGGTTGGAGTGGTCGAAATTGTGGTCGTTGGCGATATGGGTGTAGGGGTGGTCGGATTTTGGTCGATGGGGGATGGGCAGCACTACAACAGGAAACGCCGATGAAGTCTTGAGTCTGGGCAGCAGAATTTGGGTGGGAAGTGAAAAGCCTCTTTATTTTTTATTAAGTTTAAAAAGAATGGATTGGGTTGGGCTAATATAATGGGCTTCGACAATAGATTGGAGATTGGACAATGGATTGGCGTAATGCCTTAATGGGCTAATTAGTGAGTTATATTATTTATATAATTAATTAACTAGTGTTCACATTTTTTTAACTTTTTTTTATAAATTTATACAATATTCTTTCTGACAGGTCGGTTTCAAAAGTTTTGGTGGTGGAAAAATTTTAGGGGGTTCGATTGAAAATTTGTACGGGTGTGGTTGGGATATTCGACTATATTTAACATTAAATTATTTTTTTAAGGACGTGCATTCACCACCCTGTTGAGGGGGAATGGGTTTGCCAATGACGGAAAACTCACACACTCGCTAAATGGACTCCTAAAACACCAATGTCCAATGTTATAGGAATAGAACAGGCAACATTTAGGCTATGTGTAATTGTGATATTATAGGGGTGTGAAGGAGCTTGATAACGCTTGCAACACCGTCCCCTGGGCATTATAGGAGCATGAAAAAGGAGAGATATTTCTAGTATAATGCCCAATGGAGATGAAACAAAAGGGAAAGTAATAACTGATTTAGCATTAACGAGCATTAACCATTACAATTTTTTAAAAGGGAGTTATTATGCTAATGTGACGGAAAATATCAGTTAAAAAGCATTAAGCATTATGAATGGTTTTAGAGAGAAAAACATTAATACACTTATCATAGCGTCAAACTACAAGCCCTTTATATAAATTACATTTTAATATTTTCACCTTTTAATTTTCTAACTTGTATTAGGATAACTCTCTTTTGTTAATAGTAAAAAGCGTGGTGTTATATATAATAAATTATAAATGAGTTAAGCACTAATGTATTAGGCATTAATCGTAGCATAAACAAGTATTTAGGATATGCATTTTGCGTCGGGATTGTTAAATCGAATAAAAAGTAGATGTAAAAACTTTGAACCATGCACGCACATTAGATGGTGTTAATTCACAAAAAATAGACCAAAACGTAAAGTCTGAAAAAAAAAAGATTAACTAAGTCGACTTAGTACCCAAGCATTCCGACGTGGCCATTAAACCAAAAAAAGCTAGACGTAAAAATGTTATACCCCACACGCATATTACAATTTATTAACGAACACAATTTAAACAGGATAGTAAAACATCAACGTAAAAAAATAATAATTAAGTCGAATCACGTAAAAAAAGGAAATAAAAGAAACTTTAACTCAAACAATAATAGTGATAATAATAATAATAGTTAGATAAACTTATAAACTATTAGTTTTATTAGAATTCAAACGAAACAGCAAGGGTTATATTGTATTTTTATTAATATCTTAAAAGAAATAAAGGTAAAAGTTATTAATACTCTAATGAATAAAAATGGTAAGTTATCAAAGTCTAAACGAAGAAAAAGAAAATTAAGAGATGTCTTACCATTAAAAAAAAATACATACGATATAACGATATAAAACACAATAAAATCGAATAGTAGATATGTAAAGGAAAACAATTCTCTTAATAATAATACTTAGTTAATTTACACTATGACTTCTAATGAAGCTGTAATATGATCCCCTCATATTTAGTTGTACACATATCCTTTAAGGCCCTCGATTTTTTATATGTGTTACGTAATCTTCTTTGGCTCAACGACATTATGACAAGGGCCTCACTTACCCTTTTTTTAATCTCTTTTAATATAGTATGTTATATAAAATAAATAATATATCATTACTACCTACTCATTTTTATCTATGTATAAATATAAATGTTATTTAAAAGAGAGTTGTACAAGATAATGCACAAGTCATCAAAGCATAGACGAACATATCATCATTTTAAGTTTCTTTTTTTTTATTTCTTTTTTATGGATTTTTTAATCTACTAAACACATAGTTTTCTAAACTATTTTAACCATTAATTGTTGTCATTATATTATATTATATACGATTAATAAGGAAACCGAATGAACTAGTAAATGTGGTGTTAGTGCCCTCTACTTGGTTGAACGAATGAACGTGTTCATGGTTGCCTCTGGTTGATCTGTGTGGGCGGTGTCTCTAAGTGTGGCCTTCCCTCGGATTCCTTTGGGTTTTCGTTTATGTGGTGGTTTCCCCTGCTTAGATTTGTCGGTGGGCTGTGACGAGTTCATACATCTGACCTTAAATTGGATGGTGATGTTGCCTTGGTGTGGTAGGGTTGGTGGATGATCAGTTTTCATCCGCAACCCCCCTGCAGGCATGATGTACTCTTCGTTTTGAAATTATGAGCCCCGTGTTTTACAACTATGGCTTTTGTTTGACGTTTTTCATGAATATTGAATTGTTTGGGGTTTGAGTTTTTGGGGAGTGGGATTCTCGTAGTTGATGACAAAGGAAGACAAGGAGATGTCGACGTCTGCATTGTCGACATTCAGAAAGAAAGAGCAGAAAACTGAGAAGAGATTGGAGGTTAGGAAAATGATCCAAGCTTAATTGGGTCGTATTTGAAGAAGTTAATCTTGAATTTGAAGATAAGATAAAGACGGGTTATACATAATTATGGTGAATTATTTATTGAGTCGAATAATTGTTAGTTTGAATTAGATAAGTTTATCTAGTTGGTTTATTTATTTATATTAATCGAGTTTTAGTTAGGTTAAGACTAGAATGAGTTTAATATAAATTGATGGTCAGACTTATTGTATTTATGTGCTTTCATTGATAAATAATAAAAAGAGTTAAACGATTTCGTTTATCCGGTATTTTTGTGTTGAATCGAGAGTATTATATAGGAAACAAAGCGTTTGCTTATGATTCGTGAGGTTTGCTTTTGGTTTTTGATGTTTTGGTGGTGTTAATTGTTTGTATGTGTCGAACATGTGGCTGGATTTTTGTAGTTAACATATTAATTAGCCTTCTGGTATTTAAATGTTAAAACCTATGTACTTCTCTAATTCTCTTAATATGTAACGTTGAAAAATATGAAGAACCTTTTGTATCAACTTCATTGAGTAACGTGTTCAAAGCGAAAACGATACGGGTTAGCGTACCGTAATGTGCATGTGCGTTATAAAGTAAGGTTGTAAGATCTGCTAGGCACTAGTCGGTCTGTGGGGTACCGACTAGCCTTAATCGGGATTAGTCGTGATTAATTGGATTGACATTTTTATGTGATTTTTAGTTTTATACACTTATGCACACATTTTTATATGTAATTTTTTAAGTAGACAAGTTCTAACCCCTGCTCTACCCATTTTAAGTATACAAGATTGCACGCCAGAATTTACAGGTTTTTATCGTGATTTGGTCAGAATCTTACCCGAATTGCCTATTTCCGGCCGATTAGAGTCGAATGGTGATTAATTCACTGATTACCTGAAGATTAATTAGTGGTCAACCAACTAGTAATTAATCGCCAACTAGTCACCGATAGTCTGCGATTAATCCCGATTTTTCAAACACATAGACCTAGTTTATGTTAAATGTGACTTATACATGCTAAATTACAACCCTTAATTTCTTAAAAAACAAAAAAAAAATAAAACTTGAGATTATATTTGTTATTTGACATACCTTTTACCGACTTAAAATATTAAATACTAAACTACTCTTCTAACGCCTTTGTTTTTAATAGGTCCAGGTTTTTAATGATTTTAAATTATATTAATATACTTGGTTCCTATATAGGTGAACTAAGATTGAAATCGATTTTTATGTAATCGGATAGGTATCCCCTTATACCATACCAGTCTAATATCCACGGATTTTTTATAGCTATTCTAGTGCACGGTCCCATACCGAATATCCATCCACAATTTCTTTTGGTTTTTCAATCATCCATGACTATAATACTTTATCTTTGAAAAAAATGAATAGATATAAGAAACTAAAAAATAAGATTACCTTTGACCCTTATAGATACTTTTCTATTAATAAACTTTTTAGTTTTTACAAAATTCATTCTAAATGTTACTAGTCTTTATATTTTATAATGTCACTAGCTTATGACCCGTGTATTACACGAGTTTGTTTTATACCAGGAGATCAATCTTTCTATCAAATCAATTATAGATACTTGTCTGTTAATAAACTTTTTAGTTTTTACAAAATTCATTCTGAATGTTGCTAGTCTTTATATTTTATAATGTCATATAAATCAGTCAATAATTATGCAGATCACAAAGTCACCTAAATTAGTTGTGTAGAAAGAGTATTTGCAGAAATAAATCATCCTTTTACTTTGGTGAATGGGAAGAACATACACATTTACATAAGCATGTTTTGCTTCTACTATATCAAACAATAATTCAAGCACACATTTTTATTTCTTTTGAAGATCAGAGGCAATCTAGTCTGCTGAGAACTTTGAATGGGAAGTATTGGGGGGCAAACACTTGTATATTTTAAAGATTTTAGGCAAGTAAAGAAAAGCATAAAGAAGGCACATTATGCTATAACAAAAATTTTAAAAATAAAAAAGAGAAAAAAGACCACACTCTGCTTTTACTTTATTTAGCTTTCTTGCATCTGTAGCAATCTCTTGAGCTTTAGCAGCCAAGGCTCCCCTTCACACATATTCTTTCATAAAAAATCCAAATTCAAATCAGTTTCCAGTCTTCTAAACCTCTTAGATTCTTCTTAAAGTGCACCCTTTTGATGATTATATGTATATGTGGCATTGGCTTCAACACCACATCATTGCTTATGATTGATCTATGCTTTTCTTCCTTTATTTCATCCAAATCCCATAAAACATTAAACTATACTCTCTATGTAACAGTCACATTCCATATAAAAACAGATCATTCTGTCAGTTATCATCTTCAACATCATGGGAGTTACCTGTACCACAATATCGATCCTCGTGTGTATCATCTTCTTATCCATTCATTCAGAAAATGTTTGCGCAATGCGGAACATCAATCTTGCTTTAAAATGGAGTGAAGAAAAACTGTCTACAAGGGAATCGCGTTTTCAGGAGATGATAGCACCAACACCTTCTGCAATGTTCGATCCAAATCAATCGAGCAAACGAAGAGTTCGAAGAGGATCTGATCCTATTCATAACAAATGCTGATAATTATGGTTTTGGTTTGTTTTCTATAAGTTTGTTTGGCTAACACACATTCACAGTTTCACACAAACATGTTTTGCTTCTAATGTATGTATAAAGCATGATCTTTCTTTCAAAAGATTCAAATTACTCGATTTCACATAGCTTCAAATATGTTACATTTGACTGTGATCTATATATAATATATCTACTCTCAGAAGCTAAAAATGTTGATCCCCCAAAGGAACAAAAACCATGCTACTTAACGAGAATTTAAGAATTGTTGCGACATATTATATCTATTTTTCCTATGCGCTTTATAATGTAAAGGATCAATCTTTCTTGAAACCATCTTCCAAATCATATCCACAGCATCACCGGGGCTCGTAGGATACTGATACTCAAAATGTGGTGCAATTTGCTTCAAGTTCTCCCACATTTCAGTCCATTTTTCTCGCTTAACCCCTCTAAGAAGATTTATAAGGTACCCGTTTTTGCATGCGTCTGATGCAGGGACAAAAATGGAAAATTTGGAGTAGTCAAGAAGATCTTCATATGGGAGCTCGATTTCGTCACTGATGATAACAGGAACACAATGACTAACGATTGCATCGAATAGACGATTTGAAGAAGGTGTGTCTCCTGCAATGTTGAGGCAGAATTTTGAAGCTGCCATCCCTGTTGACGCCTTGCGGATCCCACCTCCACCCGCACTTCCAAATGTGAAATGCACATCTTTTTCATCTTTAAGTAAATAGTATAATTCTTGACGAATTACACCACCCTGCTCACAAATCACAATGCGTGTAAATTGAATAGTTTATATAAAATGCATTAGGGTGTAGTATTAAACAATCGCAACGAGATAATTAACTGTCTATGCAGTTATGCGGTAAAAAAATGGATATCGGTCAAGGACCGATATATATAGGTTATCGCGGTGGGATATCAGTAATTTTAATATCATGCAGAATTTATATATATAGCAATTTCACACTAACAATTCAGTATACTCTTCTACCATTAACAAATTAACCTCTTGCAACTTGCAAAACACTAACAATTGTAGCAAGTAGGAACAAATTAAGACTTAAAACACTAACATTTAAAACTAACAATTAACAACTAAGACTTCAAACACTAATATCGGCAATACGAAGAAAGACCAATGGTAGAACTAAGAAGAAAGGTACTGATATCGGGAAAATCGGTGATATATCGTTGAAAAATCGCTGATGACATCGATACCGATATTTGACACCAATATTTACATAGGGACCGATAACCTATATATCAGCGATACATTAACTGCATAGGTAGCTGTAACAAAAAAGATCGCGAGATAATGTGTTTGGATATTGTACTACTAAGTTTTGATTATCTTATTATAATAGCTGTTTGAATGCTTGGTAATCTGATTATCTAATTATTTAGATGTAAAATGACCCCTAAAGTAATCAGATAATCAGATTCAGTTTAATTGCAGCTACTGCTAACTGTCAATTAATCCCCTAAATAATCAGACAAACAGAAGCAGTTTCATTATATACCCAAACACTAGAAACAAAAACTATGTGATTTGAAATATAATAATCAGATAAACCACTTTCAAACACCAGTTAAGATTGTAGAACATAACTCACATCTTTTCGATAAATTGCTCCTTGGAAGTACACCAAGGTGGGTCGTTCTTCAAAAGGAGGCGAATTGTTTGCATCAACGGTCCTGACAACATGTCTGTAAGGAGCAATCACATCTTTATCAATATTCGCAATTTCATCAGAATATCTGCCAAAATCTGCAAGCACAAACATAGCCGAACCCAACTTCCATCTAGCAATTAACATGCTGTTCGGATGGTGAGCCATGATCACATGATCCTTCCCTCCGAATCTTTTCCACTCATCCTGACCGTTCAAATATTCCACCAATCTTTCTTGCAAAATATCGTTAGTACTCTTTCCCTCCGTCCCTTCAATCTTGGAATGCCTATTGTAACTCAAAGATGAGAAAAACGGGACGAAAACAACATCCGCTTGAGTCGAATTATGTACAAGAACGGCAGTGCAAGATCTACGAACATTTGGAGTAAGCGATGATATAAGATCAAGCGTAAGCCAATACTCAACACTGTGTTGCAAATTCAACCCACCTGGGTAACTTGGGATCTCACTAAAATTACCAACATTCGGCCATATCTGGTTCGCACTCCCCGTCCAACCCAACAACCCGAAGTGAAACTTGGGTGGCAAATCATACATAAACACTTTCAACACGGCTTGATTTGGATCACAAGAACCAGCAGCCTTAACTGGCATGGACCCAGAATCCGATTCAGGCTCAATCGACCCACCGTCAGCGACAATGAGATTATAAATCGATCTGGGCACTAACGAATTATCCCCAACTCGAAACAGAAGCAAACATGAAAGAATTAGGAAGAACACTGAAATTGCAATCAAGCATGAAAGCAATCTTGACGAAAACACACGCTTCTCATACATTGAAGTCATTGAAACAAAACAAATCAAGTTCGACTTGATGAATGCAAGCTGCCCTTTAACAAAAGCAACTTAATTTCACAACAAACTATCAACTTTCTTGAAACCCTAATAAGCTAATAATATCCGAATCTTGGGGATTTAATCACATGATATGAAATCAGGAATTGGGGGTTGAATCAAATCAAAGAAATGAACAAAACCCACCAGTCATTGGATTTGAAGCTCTCAATCAAAGGGTCAATAGCACAGAAGCAGCCTGACAAAAAGAGTAATGAAATCAAGAATCGATGAACAGAGGATGCGAATGCAAGTAAAGTATGTATGTATTATTATACTACCTGAAGAAGATGAGATCTGGTGCCGTCATGAATGGAATATAAAACAGAGATTCAAGTAACATTCGGGGGAAATTGTATCGTGATGCGTATTCTCTTGGATCTATGGGGATGATGTATTTTAACTGATATATAATACAGATTAAAAATAGAGTTTACACAGTTGGTGAACGTCATAGAGTTCTCTTCAATTTTCAGGTTCTCAATCTTGATATTATTTCTTTATAATATAATTTCATTTCTTTCGTATGAGACCACTTACAATTAATTTGTTTCTCCTTATTCATGTGGTTATATTAAAAATTACTGTTTTTTTTCTCTCTTTTCTTACAAGACTTTTAAAAATATTTTAAAAAACTTATAAGAGATAAACAGTGTTCTTATATATTTACAGATAAATAGTAACGTTTTCTCTCTCCTTCACTCACAACCATTCATTAATTTACGATGTTGTTTGATGAAAATATATGTTGGATTTTAAAATCGTAAAGTATCAATATGGTTTATCGTGACCGCATTGATTTATTAATTTTAAACATTTTTCAATAAACTTTGTTAAAACAGTATGTTATGGTGGTTGTTGGTTTTCTCATAATTATCACTTTTATAACCTTCTTATTATTATTATTATTATTATTATTATTGCCTAAGAGGTATTGTTGTTTTCAAACGTAGTCATTTTAGTTGAGTTGGCTATTACCTTTTATTATTCTATTAAAAGTTACGTGATTTAATCATAATACCCTTATCAAGTAGGAAAAAAAACTTTAAAAAAATTAAAAACCTAATATCTTGTTATTATAATTATTAAGTTAAAATCCCTTGTTCATTCACGTGTCCTAGCCATCAACACAACCAAAAATTGTATGGCCAACCTCACCCTCCTGCTGGCTCACACCATCGTCATCACCATTTGGAACTAACTCCACCCCCTCCCCTATTGTCATCGTCATCACACCCACCCTTCCCTTAATTTTTTGTCTTCATTTGCAAATCGATCTTCATCCTCCATAGATTGATCCCCGGTCTTTTACTACCCTATTGTGATGTACATGTATTTTAAAGATTCTTAAATAGTAAATCAATTGCTTTTACCATCATAAGAAAGACCTATAAAATTGTACGTGTTTACTAGTCGTTATCACTCTCTCTATTAGATGACTAAACTTGATTCTAGAAATAAAGACGAGTAAAGGCATTATTTACTCCAAGTCAATGTGGAATATGGAGCAGGCCAATTTGATGTTTTCTCTTTATTTCTCTTTATAACAGGATGTTTGTTGATACCTTACACAAGAAAGAATAGTGTTAGTGTAATAAACTAAAATGACAAATTGGAAATAACAGTGTCCTTCATGCATATATATATATATATATATATATATAATAACAAATCAAAGTGGCGATTTTGATCAGACCACAAAGAAAAAAATTGTAAATTACTCTTGTAAAATATAGTGAATTAGGTTTCTAATAATGTGATTTGGCCAAATTTCCTGTTTTAGGCCTTGAGTTTTCAATTTGATTTTTTTTTTATTATCATGGTTTCATATTTTCTCAATTAAAACCATATATCTAATACCATTCATTTCTATCATCTAACATCATCCATGTGTCTCTCACCTAAGGGGCTTTTAGTCATTTTATTTTCTAAAATTAAACCTTTCCAACAACCTTTTTAGTTCATTTTAAGTCAAACATTTATATATTCGTCAACATCGATTTGCAAAGGTACACCAATTTACTCCAAGAATATCCTTAAACAAATGATGATTTATTCGTGTGTTTGTCTAACATTGATTTGCATTTCATAGATTATGTAAATAAATAATCAACACTAATATTCACTATACCTATTTTTAACCGATCACGAGATTAGAAATTCAGCACAACTCGACACTCGACAACAGGCGTTACATCCCCTTGATCATACTATACAGACTAGCAACAGAGCTACAGGAGATGCAGAAATCCCTCGTAACTCAAGGTAAAAGACTTACTCTAAAGAGTTATAGATCGATTAAAATAACTCTAATAAAGGATCCAATCACTATAAAAAAAACTAAGCAACCAGAACGAGAAGCATTGCTTTTATTGAACGTTGTAATCAAAGATAGAAAAAAAGACATTACCTAATTAGTTAATCATGATAAATTCAGCATTGGTCGACAAATGCCGACATCATCATCAAACCCAGGGTGACGATTCTGATGTTGCGCTAGAACTATAAGTGTGTTTCTCACTTTTTTTAACATAAAGTTTTGGAAAACGTGCACAAGGATTAGATCAAATTGTGGGTAGTTGCCTGGATACTCAAATGTGTCCAAGAGTTTGCTGTAATCATACATGGGACTAGGGAGATCCATTAACGATCATTAAGTAGTGGCAAGAAGTAATGCATATTCGATCCAAATCAATGACTAAGATTTGTTTTTAGGTCTTAGTTGGGTGTTCTTTGTCATATATTTTATTAAAAACGGATATATTTTATTAAAAAAGGACATGGAATGTGGTAAAGGTCTAAATTTATGTTAATGAAATTTGACAATGTTTGTTCATTATTTTGTTCATGCATAAAATAAGCTTACTTATCTGCATAAAACAACCGTTGTTCAACCTTAAAAACATCCATCTAACATACAAGACGCTTACAAACATCAGTTCTATAGCTACATAAAAGACCATGGCATATTGTTTATGTTCTTAACCATAAAAAACGTTAGTTCTAGAACTACTGAAAAGACATTAGCCCATTCTTCGTAACCATTATAAGATAAAAACATTACATTACATGGAAATTACAAAAAACTAGAATGCTTCTGATGCTAGTTATGGAGTCGCTTGTAAAGCAAGCTCTGAAGCACACTGTCCCTTTTACGATATTTTGTTATGTACCTTGTTCTTACATTTAGCACATGTAGTTGTGTATCCAAGTCTAACCATTTTCCTATTATTGGCAATCGTTTATCTCAATTCCTCAGCACGTTTCTTCCTTTTTTTTTCTTTGGCCTTCCAACTTGTTTGTAGTGTTTTATGGTGTCCATGTGTGGTGTTCTATAATGTAAGTGTTATTGGGCATGGATATGGTATCCACATAACTTTATTGTTGTCACACCCTGACCCGCAGCGGATAAGGTAATCGGGGCATGATTGGGTTTTCATCAAAGCTCATGACATTTCTATTTTAAAGGTTTAATATTTAATATTTCAAACTTAATTAAAAGATATCCCAATAACACAAATTCCAAACAAACACAATATCCTTCCAAATAAAATTTTGCAAATAACGCTTTAATTCTTCTAAGGCCCATATCCTATGTGATCACTGCTTCAAACATGCTCACCTGTATCATGTGTAAAAGTAAAATTTGGGTCAACATAAGTTGGCGAGTGAATCCCTTTTTGTCATTAAGAAAAATATATATTTAATATTTCACTTATGATAATGTGCATTAACCAAATATGGGAACGTCGTGTATGTCAACTATATCACAAACAAACTCATATATCATCAACTAACAATGTACATGTGTGCACGATAAGCGATGTGCTTCAAGATCGAAGCTCAATCAAACGGAGCTGATCTCGTATATTAGGCTATGACGAGTTCCACCCGTATGTAACGGGAAACAAATGGCCTAATGTGAGGAAATGACTGCAATGAGCGTATGAACACTAAATGACAACAAAGCAATGTCACATAACACATTAGATCACATATAGGTAATTGCACGAAATCAAATAACGAGATAACCATATAAAGTGTCACACCCAAACCGATGGCGAAAACATCGGAGTGAGACGAAATAGATTGCTCATCACACATAACACTATTTGCGACAATAATTAGATAAACCAAATTTCATTTCAAAACATATTGTCAAGTACAACAAAAGTGAAATACAACAACATAATTCCTAACGTTCTAGATGAGTTTCTAAGCCATTCCTACCATGTTCCATCATGATCAACATCTCTAACCTGCAACATGTTAAAAATAAAGTTCAATACAACAAGTATTGGCAAGTACACAAGTTTGTAATACATAGCATAAGTATAAAAGAATTTACTCGAATCCACATGGCAATTGTATGTAAGGTAAGCTAGCATGTAATACTTAATTGTCAAACCCAAGTGTCTACAAGAATGAATGTATCCCTCGTCACACGAAGTAACGAGACTAAAGTATGAATGTAAAAAAAATGAATCAGCTTTAAGACTTAACAATACCCCGACGGGCGGTGTGCTACTCCTATAGCGCTATATATGTTACGTTGGGGCTAGCTAAGTTAATAACAATAAGCATGAATGAATTTAGCATGTACCAAAGCATAGCAAAATAGCATGTATGAAGGATTGAATGTATAAAGCATGTAGTGTGTTTTTGTGTATTTTGTAGGTTAACATGTTACAACCCAAAATGTGAAACAGGAAAATGGGTCAAATGTACTCACGGTTTTTGCAAGCTTCTACTTGTTAGTCCCGTGAAGAGTTTGGGAGATGGAAGGATCACCAAGTTATCCTACAAGAGGAAGAGTGGTTTGCGTAAGTAATTGAACGATAACGGAGGATTTAAGGAACTTAAATAAAGTAATTTATACGAGAAAGTAATCACTTAGACTTAATACTCGTTTTTGACACTATGATACCCATTCGGGTGGATGTGATTTCATGGGTTAGGATACCTATTAGAATCGTAACGAGCGATTAAGTACGTAGGTGATGTAACCTAGTACCATGACGGATAACCATGTGATTACCATCAAGAGTTCGGTTAGTATTTATATATATATATATATATATATAATATATATATATATATATATATATATATAATATATATATATATAGTATACATAGTAAGTACATAATAAACATCATGTAAAATCATAGAAGTCATGCATGGAGGTAGGAGGATAACCTTCCTTTTAACACCTCTTTCGTATAGTTTACCAATGCACAAGTCGTCACAAGGACGATAAGGATGGTCATGAGTAACATAAAAGTAAAAGAAAAAAGTAAACGAAAACATTAAGTGAGGTGGTGGATCGAAAGTAGGATAGCCAATGCTTCCAAGGGATTACACACTACCAACTCAAGTCGAGCTTGAAAGGATACAACACTTGTGGGTAAAACTTTTAATAAAATCAAAAGGTTCTTACACTTGGGTTCCCAAATATGGTGATGTTCCAAGTTAGTCTTCCATGGAAGACTTATGGAGACATTCCAAGGTACTTCAAGTAATAAGAAAGAAAGAGAGAAAAGAGAGGGAGAGGTGAGTTAGAACTCACTTGACTTAGAGAGAAGAGCTTTTTGAGCCTTTAGAGAAGAGAAGAGAGAAATGAGGTGTGAGTTGAAAATGAAATGGGATGGGTATTTATAGGTAAAGTTTGGGAGGGTGTTAGTTGAGGGTAATTAATGCAAGAAACACACAAATGACCAATCTATGAGCTTGAAATGTATAATTCCGGATCGCGCCTCTCTCGCGGGCTGCGAGAGAGTAAAGGAGTCTCGGTCGCGGGCCGCTAGAGGTTTGGCGGGCCGCGAGAGTGGAGAAGGTTGTCGGTCGCGGGGCGCGAGGGAGGTAAATTCCAGAATGTTCTTTGATTTTTATCACTTTTAGCCCTTATACTTAGTTTTATCATCATTTTTGCATGTTTTTAAGCATGTAACGCATATATTTATCGTACGCATGAATCTTTGCACGTAACACAGGTATTAAGCGTGAAATATACGATTGAATGCATGTAAAACAAGTATGTATCAAGTATGAATTTTATTACGATTCAAGTCTCGGATTACAAAAGGTAGAAAAGCAATACGAATACAAGATTCCAAAGATAGAAATACAACAATTTTCTCTAAATAAGGAAAGGTATGAAAAAGCGAGGCGTTACAGTCTCCCCTCCTTTAGGAAATTTCGTCCCAAAATTTATTCAGAGGAATGTGTAACGAACAGGTGTGGGAACTAAGTCTTCATATCACTTTCGAGTTCCCAAGTAAATTCAACGCCACGTTTACCTTCCCATCAAACCTTGACTATGGGAATTCGACTGCGCCTTAGTTGCTTGATTCCTCGGTCCATGATTTCGGCCGGTTTTTCCACGAAGTGAAGAGTTTCATTGATTTGAAGATCTTCAAGTGGAACCTGAAGTCCTTGGTCAGCTAGACACTTTTTCAAGTTTGAAACATGGAACGTAAGATGTACGTTGTTGAGTTCTTGAGGTAGATCCAGTCGGTACGCTACCTTGCCTATCCTTTCGAGAATTTTGAAAGGACCTACATAGCGATGAGCGAGTTTGCCTTTCTTACCAAATCGAACTACACCCTTCCAAGGGGATACCTTGAGAAGTACAAAATTACCCACGCTGAATTCCAATGGTTTGTGCCGTTTATCCGCGTAACTCTTTTGTCGGCTTCTGGCTTTGAGCAAGTTGTCTCGAATTTTTAAGATCTTGTCCGTCGTCTCTTGTATAAGCTCGGGACCGCGGTGATTTGAGCTTCCCCGATCTCGTGCCAACAAATAGGCGATCGGCACTTACGTCCATACAATGCTTCGAAGGGTGCCATTTGAATAATCGCGTGATAATCGTTATTGTACGAGAATTCGATCAAAAGCAAGTGCATATCCCAATTGCCACAAAAATCGATTACGCAAGAACGAAGCATATATTCTAAGGTTTAGATAGTACGCTCAGTTTGTCCATCAGATTAGGGATGGAAGGCAGTACTAAGATTGAGATGAGTACCAAGGGCTCTTTGAAAAGTTTTCCAAAGACGGGAGGTGAAACGACCATCACGGTCTGAGATGATGTCGATGGGGATACCATGACGACAAATGATTTCATCTGTGTAGATACGAGCCAATTTCTCGACTTTGAAATCTTCACGTATAGGGAAAAAGTGTGTGGATTTGGTCAAATGGTCAATGATGACCCATATACTATCATGACCAGACGAAGTACGAGGAAGTTTGGTAATGAAGTCCATGGAAATGCTCTCCCATTTCCAAACATGAATCTCGGGTTGTTCGAGCAAGCCAGAGGGACGCTGATGTTCGGCTTTTACCTTAGAACAAGTAAGGCATTTCGAGACGTAGAAAGCGATATCCTTCTTCATACCAGGCCACCAATAGGACGTACGAAGGTCATGGTACATCTTATCAGCGCCTGGGTGACAGAATATCGAGATTTATGAGCTTCACTCATCAAAAGGGTGCGAAGATTGCTACAGTTCGGAATCCAAATACGGTCAAGGAAGTACATAATGCCATTAGGTTTGGTTACAAGTTGGGTTTCGACACCACACTTCAACTCATTATCGAGGTTACCCTCATTAATGGTCGAGTATTGTGCCTCACGAATTAACTCTTGAAGCTTTCCCAAAGTTTGGTAGCAACGGATACTCTTGACATGAGTTTTTCGACTTAACATATCGGCCACAACATTCGCCTTACCAGGGTTGTAGCGAATATCACAGTCGTAGTCGTTTAATAACTCCACCCAACGACGGTGACGCATGTTGAGTTCTTTTTTATTGAAGATGTGTTGTAGGCTCTTATGGTCGGTGAAGACCGTACACTTTGTACCATAAAGATAGTGTCGCCATATCTTTAATGCAAAAATCACTGCACCAAGTTTGAGGTCGTGGGTAGTGTAGTTTTTCTCATGTATTTTGAGTTGTCTTGACGCGTAAGCGATAACTTTGTCTCGTTGCATGAGGACGCAACCAAGACCTTGTTCGATGCATCGCAGTACACGACGAAGTCGTCGTTACCATCGGGAAGAGCTAAGATAGGAGCACTACAAAGCATGCCTTTGAGGGTGTGGAAAGATTCCTCTTGCTCGGGACCCCAAACAAAAGGTTTATCTTTTTGGGTCAAAGAAGTGAGAGGAACTGTGATCTTGGAGAAATTTGAGATAAAACGACGATAGTAACCAGCTAAACCAAGAAACGAACGAATTTCGGACGGAGACTTAGGAGGAATCCAATTCTTCACGGCTTCGATTTTCGCAGGGTCAACATGGATACCAAGTTCGTTGACAACGTGACCAAGAAATTGAACTTCCTTTAACCAAAATTCACACTTCGAGAATTTGGCGTAAAGTCGTTCAGTACGCAACAGCTGAAGGATAAGACGCAAGTGTCGCTCGTGCTCTTCTTGTGTCTTAGAATAGATAAGAATATCGTCGATGAAGACGATCATGAAATGATCGAGATACGGCTTGCACACGCGATTCATTAAATCCATAAACACGGTGGGTGCATTGGTCAAGCCAAAAGGCATGACTACGAATTCGTAGTGTCCATAACGTGTACGGAATGCGGTTTTGGGTACATCTTCTTCGAGGATTCGAAGTTGATGAAAACCAGAACGAAGATCGATCATTGAGAAGCAAGTTGCGCCTTGCAGTTGATCGAAGAGATCGTCAATGCGAGGAAGAGGATATCGGTTTTTGACCGTTAGCTTATTGAGCTCACGGTAGTCGATACACATCCGAAATGATCCATCTTTCTTCTTGACGAATAGGACAGGAGCGCCCCAAGGAGAAGTACTAGGACGTATAAAGCCTTTATCAAGAAGTTCTTGAAGTTGGCTAGATAGTTCTTGCATCTCCGAAGGTGCTAGACGATAAGGGGATTTCACAACAGGAGTTTATGAGATCGATTCAGAAGTCAACCGAACGAGGAGGAGGCGGACCAGGAAGATCCGTAGGAAAAACGTCAGGAAATTCGCAAGCAACAGAAACATCACTTACGCTTGGACCCTTGTCCTTCTTTTCCACAACGTGTGCAAGAAAAGCAAAGTAGTCTTTACGCAAGTATTTGTTCGCTTGGATACACGACATCAGCTTGAGACCTTTAGAAGGTTTCTCGCCATAGACGTGTAAGGAATCTTTATTCGGAAGAGGAAGGCGAATAAATTTCTCCGAACAAACGACTTCAGCACGAACCCGACTGAGCCAGTCCATGCCTACTATGACATCGAAACTTCCCATTTGCATGGGTATGAGGTTGATAGAAAACGCATGATCGTTAAGATTCAAAGAACAATCGAGAAGGACGGAATCGAAGGTGATGGATTTCCCATTAGCGACTTTGACTTCGAACGGTTTTGGCAATCTAGAGCGTTTACACTTAAGCATGGGTTCGAATTCAACGGATACAAAACACTTATCCGCGCCAGTATCAAAAAGACAAGAAGCATAGATGTTGTTAACTAGAAACGTACCGGTTATGACATCATTAGCGTTTTGCGCTTGAGCGGCGGTGATCACGAAGGCTTTGCCTCGGGCTTGTTGAGGTTGACGCGGGTGCTGCTGTTGCTGATTGAGGGATTGGGGACAAGCGTTGGCAAAATGGTTTGGATCGCCACATTTGAAGCATGCGCGATTGGTAGTGGCTAGAGGTTGAGGTAGGTTTAGGGCAGGGTTTGCATTGGTAGGTTGATCTTGGGTAGGTCTTAGGTTTTGGCGACAACGGTCGGCAAAATGCCCAAACCTATTACAGGTTGCGCATTTGCGACACGGGGTGTTGGTGGGATGGTGGTAGGAGCATTGGTTACACTTGGGCCATGAGCCGGTATAGCCCCTTCTTGGTGGTTCTAGGGTTGAGACGGTGGGAACGGATTGTAAGGGTTTTGGGTTTTGCGGAGTGACGACCGCATAATTTTGGTTAGAAGCCTTCCGCTTCTTACCCTTGTTGTTGCTCCTAGGTGGTTTGGATGGGGTAGGTTCTTCGGTGGTTTCGGTAGTAGCTTGGTGTACGTTCTTCGGTGGGGGTTTGCTGGAGGCTTCACGAATGATGGGGTTATTATTTAACTTGGCGGCGAGGCGATATGTATCCTCTAGGGTTTTGGGTGTGGCGGCTTCAACTAGGTCGGCGATGGTTAGAGGTAGGCATTCAATGTTCTTCGCGATAGCCTTGTCGAGGGTATCGACTTGGCCAGGGCAAAGTGCACTTAGTTGCTTGAAGCGGGTAGTGAGGCCGGTATTGTCGTTCCCCACTTGCTTCAAATTCCAGAATTTGTTCTCTAGTTTTCGAAGCTCGTGTGGAGGACAAAACTCGTCCTCATCAGCTTTTTGAGATCAGCCCAAGGGAGGGCGTGCGCAGCGTCGTTCCCACGAACATTGCGTTCGGAGGTCCACCAATTGAGGGCTCTCGATCGAAAAATGTCCGTCGCGTTGAGCGTTCGCAAGTGGTCAGGACATCCACTTTGTACGAATGTCACCTCAATGGCGTCAAACCATTGAAGCAATTGAGTGGCGTCCCCTTTGTCGGTGAAGGGTAAAGGGTTACACGAGCAGAATTTCTTATGGGTAAACGTCGTCTTAGGTGACTCCACCTTCGAATCGACGGAGGTATGGGGCGATTCAGCGTTGGGCGGGGGTTGAACTTTGCTAACAATGTCAGGTATGATTTTTGCCATTTGCTTTGCCATGAATCTCATACAATCTTTCTTTGACATCGAGTTGGAGTTAGCCCTTGATTTCAACCTTGCGCCAGAGTTTTGCGAAGACATCTAAGGGATAGGAAAGGAAGAGACTTGATCGTAGGGTAAGGTAAAATATCACATTGGTCATGTAAATAACACGTATAATTTCACATAAGTATCACAAAAGTTTAAACACGTAAGATTGCGTAAAGAGTATAAATTTAGTTGGTTTGCTAGGATTATTATTGTTTTTGATTGCGATAAATGTGCGAATCGTGCATCGGGTTTGAAATGAACGAGGTGACAAATATTAAAACCACATAGAAATTGAGATAACATAAAAGATAGGCTTAGTAAAAATATTGGAGTGCCTTGGGTTGAGAGGCATTAAGTATTCCAAAGTAAATCGAAGATCCTTTCAATTTAGAGGAACGTGCTTTGGCCTATAGGTAAAATGCTCTCGTCGAGAAGCGATTAACGGCATTTTACCCTTCCAGTTACTACACGTATCTAATCGATCGAAAAATCGAAACTTTGGAGAGATTGAAAATCGAGGAGTGGGACTAGTTGACAAGGTGCGGGTTTCACCCCTAACTCGACAACATCGTGCCCTATGTGTGGTTGGTACTTACCAAACGAGGAGCAAATTCCGACTTGTTGGTAAGGGTCCACTAGAGTGTGAAATGGAAATTTCCCATCAAGGCATGGATATCACTCCTAACTTGATGGCGTAATTTCGTGAAAAATCAAATATGCGGGTTGAGAGTGATCACCAAAGTGCGGGTTTCACCCCTATTTTGGTGAGATCGTCTCTTTTTGTATGAGTGTCTTCGAATCTTCAAGTGTATATATTGTTTAAATGTCTTAGGAAAGACATTTTGCATGTATTAAGACCAAAAGAAGAGATAGAAGCAAAATAGGAAGAATTAACATTTTAAGCATAGATCAAGAATGGTCAAATGGGACACTTGAACTATAGACTAGGTCGAACACTTGATTCTAGAAATAAAGACGAGTAAAGGCATTATTTACTCCAAGTCAATGTGGAATATGGAGCAGGGCAATTTGATGTTTCTCTTTATTTCTCTTTATGGGCAGGCATTGACACAGGATGTTTGTTGATACCTTACACAAGAAAGAATAGTGTCAGTGTAATAAACTAAAATGACAAAAATTGGAAAAAACAGTGTCCTTCATCCAAAAAGATAATAAAATAATAATAATAAGAATAATAAAAATAATAATAATAACAATATAATAATAATAATAATAATAATGAAAGTGGCGATTTGATCAGACCACAAAGACAAAAATTGTAAATTACTCTTGTAAAATATAGTGAATTAGGTTTCTAATAACGTGATTTGGCCAAATTTCCTGTTTTAGGCCTTGAGTTTTCAATTTGACTTTTTTTATTATCATGGTTTCATATTTTCTCAATTAAAGCCAGATATCTAATACCATTCATTTCTATCATCTAACATCATCCATGTGCCTCTCACCTAAGGGGCTTTTAGTCATTTTATTTTCTAAAATTAAACCTTTCCAACAACCTTTTTACTTCATTTTAAGTCAACCATCTATATATTCGTCAACATCGATTTGCAAAGGTACACCAATTTACTCCCTGAATATCCTTAAACAAATGATGATTTATTCGTGTGTTTGTCTAACATTGATTTGCATTTCATAGATTATTTAAATAAATAATCAACACTAATATTCACTATACCTATTTTTACCCGATCACGAGATCAGAAATTCTGCACAACTCGACACTCGACAACAGGCGTTACATCCTCTTGATCATACTATACAGACTAGCAACAGAGCTACAGGAGATGCAGAAACCCCTCATAATTCAAGGTAAAAGGCTTACTCTAAAAGAGTTATAGGTCGATTAAAATACCTCTAATAAAGGATCCGATACTATAAAAAAAACTAAGCAACCAGAACGAGAAGCATTGCTTTTATTGAACGTTTCAATCAAAGATAGAAAAAAAGACATTACCTAATTAGTTAATCATGATAAATTAGCATTGGTCGACAAATGCTGACATCATCATCGAACCCAGGGTGACGATTCTGATGTTGCGCTAGAACTATAAGTGTGTTTCTCACTTTTTTTAACATAAAGTTTTGGAAAACGTGCACAAGGATTAGATCAAATTGTGGGTAGTTGCGTGGATACTCAAATGTGTCCAAGAGTTTCTGTAATGATACATGGGACTAGGGAGATCCATTAACGATCATTAAGTAGTGGCAAGAAGTAATGCATATTCGATCCAAATCAAAGACTAAGATTTGTTTTTAGGTCTTAGTTGGGTGTTCTTTCTCATATATTTTGTTAAAAAACGGATGTATTTTATTAAAAAAGTACATGGAATGTGGTAAGGTCTAAATTTATGTTAATGAAATTTGATAATGTTTATTCATTATTTTGTTCATGCATAAAATAAGCTTACTTATCTACATAAAACAACCGTTGTTCAACCTTAAAAACATCCATCTAACATACAAGACGCCTACAAACATCAGTTCTATAGCTACATAAAAGGCCATGGCATCTTGTTTATGTTCTTAACCGTAAAAAACGTTAGTTCTATAACTACTGAAAAGACATTAGCCCATTCTTCGTAACCATTACAAACAAACACTACATTACATGGAAATTACAGAAAACTAGGATGCTTCTGATGTTAGTTATGGAGTCGCTTGTAAAGCAAGCTCTGAAGCACACTGTCCCTTTTACGATATTTTGTTATGTACCTTGTTCTTACATTTAGCACATGTAGTTGTGTATCCAAGCCTAACCATTTTCCTATTATTAGCAATCGTTTATCTCAATTCCTCAGCACGTTTCTTCCTTTTTTTTTCTTTGGCCTTCCAACTTGTTTGTAGTGTTTTATGGTGTCCATGTGTGGTGTTCTATAATGTAAGTGTTATTGGGCATGGATATGGTATCCACATAACTTTATTGTTGTCACACCCTGACCCGCAGCGGATAAGGTAATCGGGGCATGATTGGGTTTTCATCAAAGCTCATGACATTTCTATTTTAAAGGTTTAATATTTAATATTTCAAACTTAATTAAAAGATATCCCAATAACACAAATTCCAAACAAACACAATATCCTTCCAAATAAAATTTTGCAAATAACGCTTTAATTCTTCTAAGGCCCATATCCTATGTGATCACTGCTTCAAACATGCTCACCTGTATCATGTGTAAAAGTAAAATTTGGGTCAACATAAGTTGGCGAGTGAATCCCTTTTTGTCATTAAGAAAAATATATATTTAATATTTCACTTATGATAATGTGCATTAACCAAATATGGGAACGTCGTGTATGTCAACTATATCACAAACAAACTCATATATCATCAACTAACAATGTACATGTGTGCACGATAAGCGATGTGATTCAAGATCGAAGCTCAATCAAACGGAGCTGATCTCGTATATTAGGCTATGACGAGTTCCACCCGTATGTAACGGGAAACAAATGGCCTAATGTGAGGAAATGACTGCAATGAGCGTATGAACACTAAATGACAACAAAGCAATGTCACATAACACATTAGATCACATATAGGTAATTGCACGAAATCAAATAACGAGATAACCATATAAAGTGTCACACCCAAACCGATGGCGAAAACATCGGAGTGAGACGAAATAGATTGCTCATCACACATAACACTATTTGCGACAATAATTAGATAAACCAAATTTCATTTCAAAACATATTGTCAAGTACAACAAAAGTGAAATACAACAACATAATTCCTAACGTTCTAGATGAGTTTCTAAGCCATTCCTACCATGTTCCATCATGATCAACATCTCTAACCTGCAACATGTTAAAAATAAAGTTCACTACAACAAGCATTGGCGAGTACACAAGTTTGTAATACATAGCATAAGTATAAAAGAATTTACTCGAATCCATATGGCAATAGTGTCCACAAGAATGAATGTGTCCCTCGTCACACGAAGTAACGAGACTAAAGTATGAATGTAACAAAAATGAATCAGCTTTAAGACTTAACAATACCCCGACGGGTGGTGTGCTACTCCTATAGCGATATATATGTTAAGTCGGGGCTAGCTAAGTTAATGACAATAAGCATGAATGAATTTAGCACGTACCAAAGCATAGCAAAATAGCATGTATGAAGGATTGAGTGTATAAAGCATGTAGTGTGTTTTTGTGTTTTTTGTAGGTTAACATGTTACAACCCAAAATGTGAAACAGGAAAATGGGTCAAGTGTACTCACGGTTTTTGCAAGCTTCCACAGGGGCTAGCCCCGTGAAGAGTTTGGGAGATGGAAGGATCACCAAGTTATCCTACAAGAGGAAGAGTGGTTTGCGTAAGTAATTGAACGATAACGGAGGATTTAAGGAACTTAAATAAAGTAATTTATACGAGAAAGTAATCACTTAGACTTAATACTCATTTTTGACACTATGATACCCATTCGGGTGGATGTGATTTCATGGGTTAGGATACCTATTAGAATCCTAACGAGCGATTAAGTACGTAGGTGATGTAACCTAGTACCATGACGGATAACCATGTGATTACCATCAAGAGTTCGGTTAGTATTTATATATATAGTATACATAGTAAGTACATAATAAACATCATGTAACACCATAGAAGTCATGCATAGAGGTAGGAGGATAACCTTTCTTTTAACACCTCTTTCGTATAGTTTACCAATGCACAAGTCGTCACAAGGACGACAAGGATGGTCATGAGTAACATAAAAATAAAAGACAAAAGTAAACGAAAACATTAAGTGAGGTGGTGGATCGAAAGTAGGATAGCCAATGCTTCCAAGGGATCACACACTACCAACTCATGTCGAGCTTGGAAGGATACAACACTTGTGGGTAAAACTTTTAATAAAATCAAAAGGTTCTTACACTTGGGTTCCCAAATATGGTAATGTTCCAAGTTAGTCTTCCATAGAAGACTTATGGAGACATTCCAAGGTACTTCAAGTAATAAGAAAGAAAGAGAGAAAAGAGAGGGAGAGGTGAGTTAGAACTCAATTGACTTAGAGAGAAGAGCTTTTTGAGCCTTTAGAGAAGAGAGAAATGAGGTGTGAGTTGAAAGTGAAATGGGATGGGGTATTTATAGGTAAAGTTTGGGAGGGTGTTTGTTGAGGGTAATTAATGCAAGAAACACACAAATGACTAATCCATGAGCTTGAAATGTATAATTCCGGATCGCGCCTCTCTCGCGGGCCGCGAGAGAGTAAAGGAGTCTCGGTCGCGGGCTGTTAGAGGTCTGGCGGGCTGCAAGAGTGGAGAAGGTTGTCGGTCGCGGGGCGCGAGGGAGGTAAATGTAACATCCGTCAAAAACCGGGTTAACCAAACCCGCTTCGTTTATTAATCGAACATCCAGTTAAAATTTTTCGTTGCGTATTTAATACTCAAATTAATTTTAAACGATACATAATTAATAAACAATTTAGAATTTATAAACTATAATTGTTAAAAAGTAAAAATAAAACAATTAAAAAGGAAAATAGGCTGCCGGGATTCGAACCAGGGTCAGCCGGGAAACTTAACACACACATTCCACCACTCCGCCACTTGTGTTACTTGTTGATTTATTGAAACAATTAATACATATAATAAAACTGGAAGTCGAATTCAGTCACTCAGCGCGCCCAAATCCGCAGACGCTGGAAAATCCGACGATTTCGCCAATTATCGACGGTTTCTTTTGACTTAACGTACGTATTAACGTCGCCATCGGTTATAACCGATGTCTAGTTCCGCGAAATCAGTCATAACCGTCGGAGAAAGGCTGACCAATGAATCGAGACTAGAAACAGACCCAATTCAACTTGATTCTTCCCTATAAATGCACACCCAAGCCTCTGGTAGTCTTTTCGCTCAAAATCGCATCATTTCTCGAAGCAATTTCACTCACCGGAGATTTTCTGCAATCATCGGACTTTCGCCGGAAAACCGAGACTCACATCAACACGGTAAATACCTCGACTCTTTCTGTTTCAATCCATTGTTAGACCATTACTAACATCAACCCATCACCCAGAATCAATCCCAGACGACGTTGCCGGATATTCTGCTTTCGCCGGAAAACTTCTGAAATTTCCAGTATCACGCTGTGAATCGGTATGATCATCTAAACCTCCTGATAATCGTTGCTCAGTAGTTCAATCTCACATCTAATCAATCAAAACTGTTAATTGATCCGAACAGACGGAGTTCACAAAACAGAGCCGACAATCCTTGCCGGAGTTCTGAGAAAGACAATCTGTTCTGGTACATTCTTTCCCCAAACCCTCTCTGTTCATCACATTTCAATCACCTATTAGTTCGTTAACTGAATTTAACAAGAAACAGTTGAAAAATCGTTGTCTGTGTTTTGAACGAAGAAGATGAAGTCGGCTTATTGTATAAGATTAATTAAAACAAGACATATAAACGGGTTAGACACACAGTCCAGCGGTGGACTGTGTGCAAACAATAAACACACGTCTCGAGTTCGATCCCTATCACGACCCTATCCTCAGAAATAAAAATGTTTTTTTTTTAAAACCGAACCGGGTTAACTCACTGTAAGATGTTAAGTATAATAAAAACCAGAATATTAACCAGGTTAGACACACAGTCCAGCGGTGGACTGTGTGCAACGTTGAAGCACAGGTCCCGGGTTCGAGACCTGTTGACGGCACCGGTTCGATACAATTAAAATATTTTTAGAATAAATGAATTCTGATTAACTTAAATAGTGTATAAATATAATTAAAAACAGAAATATTTCGGGTTAGACACGTAGCTCAGTTGGTAGAGCTGCGTGCACGCGTACGAGAGGTCACCGGTTCGAGTCTCACCCAGCGCATACATACACACGGTCCGACCGGTCAACTGGTCAACGGTCAACTGGTCAAAAAGTCAAAAATTTTTATTTTCTTTTATTTATTTATTTTATTTAAAAATCAATTAAAAATACTTAAAAATAATATTTTTAAAGTTAGAAAATTTCCTTGAACTCACAAAAATAAACCTAACAATCCCATTAAGAACACTAATTAAAAATACTAATCTCAAATAAGAGTTTATTTATTTATCGAACTATTATGTTATTATTTAGGTTAGTTCCCTTGTCGATTAAATCCGAATTCGTGCGCATTCATCATCAATCCAAGAAATGCACCCACTGTGAATGAATTCTTACAAATTCCCCTTTTTATTCATGTTTTGGGGTGTATCATGTGTCGCTTAAACTAATTCACTTATTCAAACTCGTTCTATACCATATTATGATCTAAACTTAGAATGTAAATATTGTTTGTTGCTATGTATTACATATTGTCAAGTTGTATGCAAATTATTTGTTAGGCCCATCAGTTCCTCGTGGGAGACGAGTTGAACAACGCGTGCCTTAAAACTCATTCATTAGGCCCATCAGTTCGTAGAACAACGCGTGCCTCAAAACTCATTCATTAGGCCCATCAGTTCCTCGTGGGAGACGAGTTGAACAACGCGTGACTCAAAACAATCAATTGTTGTATGCGTGTGCAATATTTAATAATATGTGTATTGTGAATAAATTTACATCTACATTTACTCATATGTGGTTATGCACTTTATTTTATAATCAATAAAATAAACTCGTTTAAATGTTTCTCATAGGATTCACTCGCCAACTTTTTGTTGATCCAAAAACCATTTTTACACATGATACAGGTGGACTGGATGAAGCAAGGAACACATAGGAATGTGCCTTAGAAGAAAAATAATGAAGCCTAGAAAGATGTATAGAATATGTTGATCTTGTATGATCTCCATTAAATTGTAATAATAAATATGAAACATTATAATAAATGTCATGAGCTTTGATGAAAACCCAATCATGCCCCGATCACTTTTTCCGCTGCGGGTCGGGGTGTGACAGTAAATTCCAGAATGTTCTTTGATTTTTATCACTTTTAGCCCTTATACTTAGTTTTATCATCATTTTTGCATGTTTTTAAGCATGTAACGCATATATTTATCGTACGCATGAATCTTTGCACGTAGCACATGTATTAAGCATGACATATACAATTGAATGCATGTAAAACAATATGTATCAAGTATGAATTTTATTACGATTCAAGTCTCGGATTACAAAAGGTAGAAAAGCAATACGATACAAGCATTCCAAAGATAGAAATACAACAATTTTCTCTAAATAAGGAAAGGTATGAAAAAGCGAGGCGTTACATAAAGCGTCACATGATACACCCAAAAACGTGCAATAAAAAGGGGAGTGGTAAGATTCACTCACAGTGGGTGCAATAAGTTTTGTTGAAGATTGTGTGAAGTTGAGATACCAAGTGACGAAGCGGCTATCCTAAATATTCACATAACAATTTAGCTAAATAAAATTTAATTTTTTTAATCAACTTGTAATTTATTAAATTATTTAAGACTGTATTTATTATTTTCATTGTTTATATTTTTATTTGTTTTAACTTATATTTATAAGTAATATTAATTGGGCATTTTTAAAAATAAAATGTTTTGGAGAGATAATTAATAAAGAAAGATTTAATTAAAAAATTATTTTCTGAATTAATCAGAATAATCGCTCAGAACCGCCTGCGTACAAGACTCGAACCCGCGACCTTCCATTCGTGTGCACGCAGCCCGACCAACTACGCTGCGTGTCTAACCCGAAGAATACTCAATTTTAATTACTCTTATACACTTACTAACATGTCTCAGAATTTTGCTTTTATAAAAAGGGTATGATATTGCAGTGAAGCGGATCAACAGACAAGACTCGAACCTGGGACCATTAGTTTCGTGTGTGCACAGCCCAACCAACTGGGCTGTGTGACTAACCCATTCAATATCATATTTTTATTTGTTTTATAGACTGTTTCGAAAATCACAGTTGGTAGTTTAAAATAAAAGGTTGAAAAACGTGGTGAAGCCGGGTTTCGAACTCGAGTTGTTAAGTATGTGTGCACACAACCCATCCAACTGGGTTGTATGTCTAACCCGGAATCAATTCAACTTTTAATTCTTTTGAACTAACACTCTGGGTCATCTTCTTCATTACAACAAACAGAGACAATGTAAAACCCAATTGCATTGATTCAATTGGCAAATTCTCTTATTGATCGCGTGGTGTTAATGAAAAGAAAATAAAAGAAATCAATGAAAAAATACCGAAACAGAGGTGGGGCGGCGTCCGGTTAGATTCCAGTGAAGTTGCAGGTTTTTTCCGACGAAACGTTCTGATAACCGGAGGTTCGTAGGATATTAGAAAGAGGGTTTTGTACATTCTAGTGGGTTCTCTGAGCACTCTATTTATAGTTGATGAGGGTCGAATGGGTTGAATTTTGGTTTTAGAAATTTGATTTATTTCGGGTATGTGCAACCTGTCCGCAGCCTTGATTGAACGCGGTTTTGATGCTTAATTGAGTCCAGGTTCGTGATTTGGAATGGATTTCGCGATCAATTACGAAGAAATGGTAAGTTTAGTGATTTCCTGTTTGACCGTGTGCCGTTACTGGGCGGCAACCTTGAATAGTTCAAGAAGGAGGATGATAAGGGATAGATAAAGGGTTATTTGGTTAAGTTATTTACAGATGTTGAGAGATGGTGGAGTGGAGTGTTGTTGGTTTGGTTATTGGCGAGACCCGGGTCGTGGTCTGTGCCTTTTTATTATTGTTTTATATATATATATATATATATATATATATATATATATATATATATTATCTTTATCATCATTTATCATTTTATATTATTGTTATGAATATGTCGTATCTCTTATACGATTTATATAAAGACGTAACAAAAAGAGATAATAATAAACTCGGTTACAAAATGGTGCGGGTTTTAGAACCCGTTTTTCGACGGATGCTACAGTATCCCCTGCTTTTAGAAATTTCGTCCCGAAATTTAAGTAATAGTAGTTTTTCTTTGAAGAGTGAGGTTTTTTCGCGCATCAAGTCTTCACGTTCCCAAGTAAACTTGGGTCCTCGTTTCGACTCCCAACGAATCCTGACTATAGGAATTCGACTACGTCTTAGGCGTTTCTCACGGAAGTCCATGACTTCTACGAGTCGCTCTACAAAATGCATCGTCTCATCGATTTGAATATCCTCTAGTGGTATATGAAGGTTCTCGTCAGCAAGGCACTTTTTCAGATTAGAAACATGGAATGTTGGATGGATCTTGCTGAGTTCTTCAGGTAAATCAAGCTTGTAGGCTACAGGACCAACTCTCTCGAGTATTTTAAAAGGACCAACATAGCGGGGTGCCAGCTTGCCTTTTTGTCCAAACCGAACAACTCCCTTCCATGGTGACACTTTCCAAAGTACTTGATCACCAACACTAAACTCGAGAAGTTTTCGTCGTTTGTCTGCGTAGCTCTTTTGGCGACTCTGAGCTGCTAGAAGATTGTTGCGAATTTGGAGAATCTTATCGGTTGTTTCTTGGATTAATTCTGGTCCGGTGATCTGAGCTTCACTGATTTCATGCCAACATACGGGTGATCGGCACTTACGATCGTATAAGGCTTCGAAGGAGCCATTCCGATGCTGGAGTGATAGTTGTTATTATAAGAGAATTCGATTAACGGTAGATGAGCATCCCAATTGCCCTTGAAATCGATAATGCATGATCGTAACATGTCTTCAAGAGTCTGTATGGTGCGCTCGGATTGACCATCAGTTTGAGGATGAAAAGCGGTGCTGAGGTCTAATCGAGTGCCTAACGCTGATTGCACGACTTGCCTTGTGCGTAAAGTAAATCGCCCATCTCGATCCGAGATGATGCTTAGAGGCACACCGTGTCGACTTACAATTTCATCGATGTAAATACGAGCTGACTTCTCATTTTTGTAGTCTTCGCGGATTGGAATGAAGTGAGCGAATTTAGTAAGGCGATCGACAATAACCCAAATCATTTCATGCCCACTAGAGGTGCGAGGTAACCTAGTAATAAAATCCATGGTTATATTTTCCCACTTCCAGACGGGTATTTCGGGTTGAACAATCAGGCCTGAGGGTCTTTGATGCTCTGCTTTAACCTTCGAACAGGTGAGGCATTTGGAGACAAAGAAGGCGATATCCTTTTTCATTCCAGGCCACCAATAAGAGTAATCGTAGATCTTGGTACACCTTTTTGGATAACCTAACTCTTGTATCATAACATTTACCTCATGCACTGAAAAGTCATCATGATCAATCATAACAACATAGCTTACCTTACCCTTCACTGTAACAACTCTCAAAAAGATTCTAGAATGACTTGTGATCGAAACCCCGAACGCACGCCAATGAAAAATCAAAACGAAAAGAGTTAAAAAAAAGTATTTGTTCCTCATTGTGCGGCGCGACGGAGCCAGATTTTTCGGAAGCCATGTTTCGCCACATATCACCACGTGGCAAGGCTAGGCCACTAACTCATGCCACCTATGCCCTAGCCAGCCCCGTTGTGTTGCACAATCATGAAAGCTTGTCCCATCGAGTCGCGCAACGGCGACGTTTTACATATATAAATGGAGGGGGCCAGGGGCTTTTTTCGTTGCTCATTTCGCTTTCAAAAAGCCGTTTTCTCGAATCTTTGTCTCGATTTCTGTGTACGAAACCCTAATCGCTGAAACGATCCCTAGCAACGAAAACTTAAGTTTCGCTTGAATAAGGTGAGACTTTATACATTGTGGTTTTGATCTCGTGAATATCATTGAAGTTTGATTTGGTTTCTTACACTAATATGTGTTACATTGTATGTTTATCTAGGAACCCAAACTTGAATTCAGGAGGCTTAAAAACCCTAAATTCTGCAATGTGAGTCATTCTCTTTTTCCTCACAACAAAGTGAGTCATTCTCTTTTATCAAATGCTTTCAAAACCCTAAATGTTTTCCAATTGTTACTTATATTACAGTGATTAAGTCTTTGTATTCTTACTGAAAAAGTACTGTCAGTATGTGCGGTTTTGTATATACTGAGTATTATAGTTTGAAGTGTTTGTATTCATACCAATAGTGATATGACCACATCACAGGGACTGTCGAGGTGACAAATACCAGTGGGTAGCTCTAATATATATATATACACACACAATTGCAAAAACCCTTATTGCTAGAAATATGTCTTTCATACAATGAATGAACTAACCAGTATTTTATGCTGATCAAATGTTTGTAAACGTATTTCAGGTGATTTACTTGGAAAGGAAGGAAGTGCTACGAGGTACTCAAGCTTAAATAAGTGGCTACGTCACCTGAATAAAATGTGTTTTGTAATTGAGGGTTTATCCCTATGAAAATCCTTTATGTAAATATGAGTTTTATCCATAGTTTATGAAATAAAATTATGGTGTTCGAGAACTCTGATATTTTTCCTGACACCTGGTGCTGATGATATTTTCGCTGCGATAATTTTAATAAACACCGATACCACTTATATTGCTCACGACTCCCGTCCAGGGTAGGATCGGGGTTATGACAGAAGGTGGTATCAGAGTCACTGGTTTAAGTAAATTAAGTATTTGTGATAATACTTAAATTTAAAAGTTAGGAAATAGATGAAATAACTTATTTGATCATTGTAATGCTAATCAAATACTATATAGACGATTTTCGGAGTTTGTTGTTTTTATTTTTTTTGGGCTAACAATATGAGTGATAGAGAATTATCCGAAGCTTTCCAAAGCATATATGTTAACAATACAAATATGAAAACCACTGAAGAACAAATTATATACGAAACAGAACCATAGTATTCAAAGCTCAACCTTCAGACAAAACACCGCTAGAAAAGAGAAGATGACACAAGAAAAAAAAGGCTTATCCTGGGCTCATTCAAGGGATGTCCATGCAATGAAGAATGGGGACTGATGGGGTGGGCGGGCCTAGTTGGGAATTTTATTATGTTTCTTCTTATAGTTTAAAAACATATGGTTTATATATTTCTAACATAATTTTTCAAAGGATTATAAATATAAATATACTTGATAAACTTGTTAAATTGTGTATAAAAGGTTTGTAATCAAATTTATCTTTGTAATAAGTTAATTTACTTAATGTCTAATTATGTTTTCGTAACAGTGTCAGTTATGTAATGTTTAATTATGTTTTGTAAATTATGTAATATTCAAATTATTACATAAATATTATGTAATGTTGAATTTAAAATTCCTTCTACTTTTATAATATTAAAAAAATTATGTTTTATTTTTTATTAAACTAATATGAAATGTTATTTTATAAATTTAACAATATGATATTAAAATTATATACTTTTTCATATTGATTAATTATTTGGTTTTAAAAACAAACGTAAAAAAATGATGACGATGTGAAAATGAGATGCATTCGAGATGGATTATCGAATAAACTAATATTGTCCATGACATTATATTCTAGTGGTAATTTTGTGGGTGAGATAAGTTTTAGAAACAATTTGGTCCTGGGTTTGAGTCTCACAAGGGGTTTTTCCTAAATTTATTGGGTGTCTTCCTGAATTGGTGTATAAACATTATAGCCTAAGGGGTGGTTTCGTTGGTGACATAATCATACTCCAATGGTCAGTCAGTGATTCAGATTTACCGTTAAAAAAAGAATAAACTAATATTATTGAATGATACGTGTTTATACGTGGAGATGCCCTTAGAATCATAAAAATTAAAAGGAGCTCTAGTTCCTAGACAAGTGAAGATATATGGCATGAGTTGTATAGTAAATTGGTATTAAAGAATTGATTTTGAGTTGCTTATTATTTAGAGGAAATGAAAAGGAACATAGACTTATAAAATACACATTTGGCAGACCAAAACAGTTTGTAATTTCAAATGGGGGACAAGATCCATCCATGAAAGTCATGAAGATGGAAGCTGTAAAGCTGGAGGATTGTTTGCTGTATCCATGTGACATCAAACTCCATTCACTTTAATTCTACAAAATAATGCATGCAAAGTTGTATATTTTATCATCCTCCCACCTCTGTTTATTAATTTAGAGGTACTTTATAATATGCATATGGTGCAAGTATGCACTTGCGAAGACATAACTTATCTTCAACTTCCATCTTAACAAGATGCTTCAATCCAAATTTCAAACCCTACTTTCAATTATAGAACATGTGTTAGTTTTAGTATTGGAAAGTGGCCAACTACATATTTGCCTTAACCCATGACATAAATTAATCTTGTATAGGTATATTTAATTAATCTGGACTTTATTAATTTGGATATTATCTAAACACCTGATAAGCATTGTTAACAAGGATAAATGATAAATAAACTATATCAACATTAAAGAAACAAAGAGAAACAATACTAGAAAGAATAGATGAACCCAACAAGATGAAAGCACATCTTGGGTTGTGGATCAAAGAGCTGAATTCTGATCTATAACCCCCTTGTTTGCCAACACCTTGCTAACATTGAGACCTTATATAAATCCATTGTGAATCCAATTAAAAGAAATCACCTGAACCTTGTGAGATAGACCAAACGGAGACTCAAGCGATCACTAATTAAAGCATTATCTAAAGTAACCAATATGATATAATGAAGCAGTTTTTGAAAATCTATAGAGAAGACATAAAAGATGGATGATAAACTCTATTTGCTACAAAAAAAAAAATTCAAATGAAACCAAAGTAAATAGTGCTAGCTAGAGACAGTTTGGCAGTACTTTAGAATCATTGTATAATTTGGATAGAGGATAAAGTAATTAGTTTTGTACAAAAACAGCGATCAATATTCAACACAATCAAGCAGTTTTTGAAAATCTATAGAAAAAGATATATAAGATATTCATACATGTGTGAGTTTTAATTTGTGTTCAATTGAACTGTCCCCATCAGCAGGCCCTCTTTTTAACCACTTACATGCACCCTAGGCATCAGATGTTGATGAACCCTCATATACAACTTCATTCACTTCTCTCCTGTGGAAACTCCGGTGGCAGCCACAGGCGGCACACGCAACGGCAGCCGCCGTACCTTCTTCTCCACCTGCCATGAACTCCCTGCACCCATCTACCGCATACCCTCCGATGTTAGCCGCATGGTTCTTCTGGCACTCTCCATAACGAACCCTCACACTTGATGTTCTATTGGAACTACTCTTCTTAACCACCACTTGACGTTTCTTCATTCTTCTCTCCTTCTCTCTCTAAAAAGATTATAAGAGGATGAGAGAGAGAGAGAGTGAAACAAACCCTAACTAAAGCTTGTATCAATGGCATTTTATACTTGTAGATGAAATGAGTTTCCCACTTGGGAAAAAAAGAATTAG
Source organism: Scalesia atractyloides (assembly GCA_947069175.1). Classification (NCBI taxonomy): domain Eukaryota; kingdom Viridiplantae; phylum Streptophyta; class Magnoliopsida; order Asterales; family Asteraceae; genus Scalesia; species Scalesia atractyloides. The sequence continues at coordinate 7,668,923 of CAMTDV010000023.1, read as the reverse complement.
GCCATGAAGGGGCATTATTGAAGCACTATGTCATGGCTTGTGATTTTCTTTTGGTTCAGTGGTTATATATTTAATTAGGGCAAAGAGTGATCTCGAGGCATCTAGGTTACGTTCTTGAGTGGCCAGTTATGGGTTGACACGACATCCATTACCAAAATTTAGTTACTGTGTTACCACTTACAAATTTACAGTATGTTTGGTCGATGTTTTGGTGCCAAAAATATTGATCGACCACAAGTGATTAGACATGGCATTATAATCGCACTCACAAAGTGGAATTTTTCCTCTTAATTAATTTTATATTATATATTTCACTTTTATAAGTGGTTTAAATTATTACTAATCGATAAAAACTTATGTAAAATCATACATATAACCATTGATATATAATATATTTTATATAAATATACCATATGCCAATTAGTAATGCAAACATAAAGAATATGTATATATTCATGACCCGAAAGACCCGCATCTTGATTAAAATATGAGTTGATAGCTATAGTAGTATAGTTATTTGATGTGAATGAATAAAGGCTTATATCGTTGCTACATATATATGTGTATTGGGTCCAACAAACTATGCCCTTTTTTCCTTGAATTAAAATCTCCACATATCTGCTTAAACTTTTACAACCAATGAGCAAATTTGGTTTTACATAAATCGTTATGTTGGCCATCATTTGCGTTTTCAATCATACATGCATGTAGGATAAAAAATATTTAGCTGGTCAACGTATTGAAAGAAAAAAAAATGAAATTTCTGATCAATAGTTATAAGTAATTTTTTCAACATGTTTTTCATGCATACTAAGAATGTATCAGGGTTAATATATCAATGATAAAATAGACACTCTTATAAAATAATTATATGATTATACGAATTTTTTATTACAGGATTAACAAAAATATATAAATTATTTGTTCACAATTTTACATGTATAACAAAACATGACTTTCATTCGATTTTTATTCAAGTTAAGTAAATAACGCAAATTCAGAAAAAAGAAACAATAATTGTGTTAGTGGAGGATAAACTTATATGTTTTATGACTTTAGCTCTTTATGATACTTTAAAAAAGTTATTTTCAATAAAAGATTAAGAAAGACCATACACCATTTTTATAATAACTACAAATTAGCAGATCTTGTCGATTGTCGTTTGATTAAGGTTATAGTTATCGGTAATCCGTCGGGTAAAAAGTTATCAATAAATAAGTCACAGACGGATCACTGATAGAGATACCCATGGATCAACAACGTCACTTATAACTTTTGAAACAACTTATTCCAACAAACAATAGGGTTTAGAAAGTATTTTTAAGTACCAAGAGAGTAATGCATGTGAAAAGCAGAGAGGTTTGAGAATTGAGATACGAAGAATGACTTTGAAAGCTAGAGGGGTTTGGGAAGTAACCATAGGTAATCAACGAAAATGCATATAGAATGCATATGAAATTAGGGAGAATCGGGGAGTAGTTATAATAAATGCTAGGTTAAAACTTATTTATTACACGAATTGAATAAATAAATAGTTTTAAGAAATATAGCATTGTTAATTTGTTGTTTATAATTCTTATGAGACTGATAAATAAATAAGTGGATTAGTATTTTGTTACTAATATATAAATAAGTGATATGTAACATTTTTTAAAAACTCGTATATTACAAAGGTTGAATATCAAAAGCAGAAAAATATAAATTATAGACTTTTTTTAATTTATTTATTATGTATTACAAACCCGTGTATTACACCAGTTGACATTATTTAGAATTGTTAATTAGTTAATTATTATAAAGGGGTAAAAAATTTAATGAATTATTAAAAAGTTAAATTTTTAGTTGTATTATATAACGAACCCATTGCATTGTATTACAATTAATAACATATTTTAATTATATATATATATCCATTGCTCATTGTGTTATATTGTTTCATTTCGTTAGCATTCATCGAAATCGCTATACATCCGACATTATTCTTCCTCTTATTTTTTATGTTTTTGCAACTCAGTATATTTCCAAGCAAAAAATAAAAGTTTCAAAAAACCTATGTAAGAAATTTGAAAATAATTTATTCATCCGTTCAAGGTTCTTATTAAGTTAATAATATAAGGTATTTTCATATTGTTATACTATTTGTAACAACGTTACTTATATATATGTAACTTAAAATTATATGAATTTATCTTAAATCTTAAGTGATCAATATATGCTAAATTATAAGTACTGATATATGATTATTTAAAGAGTTAATAAGTATTTTCATCACGTCATGAGTACTATTTTATAATAATTGTAATGTAATGCTCTTAATAACAAAATTTTATTGATGAGTATGTATTAAAAATAGAATCAGTGATATTAATGATTTTAAAATAAATGTCATATAGTGCTCTTAATAATAAAATTTCATTGACGAGTAAAAAAGAATCCATGATATTGATGATTTTAAAATAAGTGTAATATAGTGCTCTTAATAATAAAATTTCATTGTTGGGTATGTATTAAAAAAAATCCGTGGTATTGATGATTATGTATTAAAAAACGAATTGATGATTTATTTAGATAAAGATATAGTAATGAACATTAATTAAAAATAATTATCTATAACTAAGTAGATGATAAAGGCTTTAATTAAAAAGTAATTATGTATAATTAAGTAAAAGATAAAGACGAGAAAAAAATGGATAGCTCCGGTGAAAACACGTGTATCTCATTAATTTACTTTATTATATAGTATAGATTCTGACTGATCAACGACAACGACTAAAAAGGTTGACTTGTAATCTTATCTAATATTATTATCCATTAATTTCGCCTATAAGACTACAAGGAGTGGCGGAACATGAAGAGGGTGCATTAAACACCATGTGGGGACGTGGTAAAAAAAACACGGAGTGGAAGGGGCGTGAAAGTGACGTTTTTATAAAAAAAAAATTAAAATTAAACAACAACCAATCAAAACTAACCCAAACAACACCCACCAATCAAGAGTTGTCACATCACAAAGCCAAAGCCCTCCAAACCGGTGGAAAAATCCACGCCACCCTCCACGCTACACACAGGCCGGTATGCCCGACGTAAAGAGGCCACCACGCTGTTTTTCCACGCTCACTCCGTATGGTCTAACCCGTCAATGGCCACCAACAAAATACCATGACATCTACAAAGTTTTAGTTTGTATCTTTTTTGAGAATTTATTCTACCTCCAGAATATCCGTATTACAAATATTTGAAATGCTGCATCCATACCGACACTTAGAGCACGAATGTTACAAAAATAATGCATTAAATTGGTATCTTCTTTTATACACTTCGTATTTATTTTATCATATTACAAATTTCTAAAATTGCGCATGAGAAAAGATTTTTTGGGGGGTGTACGTCCTTTTCTCCCCCGACATACTTACTGCGGACCAAATCTAAAGCATTGTGTACGTGCGTGTGTGAGGCTCATGAGAGATGGGGGGTTAACTTTTTGATATTTCCTATATCTTGACTGTTGGTCTTAATTTGTGTGTGAAAGGGAGGGGTGTTTTATGTTGAAAAACTCACATTTCCACCTCCCCATAATTATAAAATTTCATTTTCCCGTTTTTTGCATGAGGCAATGGTATCGGGATAGGTTTTGACCGATCATGAAAGATATTAACGTGTAGTATCATATTTTCAATCTAAATCATTTTTTAGTTTGTTCAAAATAGACCAGTTCTTGATACAAGGAGTTAAACATGGTTTTTCAATGAGTATCTTAGAAAATAAGTGTGGATAAATGGATATCTTTTTAGATGTCTTCAGAAATTGTTGTGCCTCAATTACTAACCACGACATTCTATTAAAAAAAACTCCGCGCACGCAGATCTGAATTGAAGGTTGGAAAGGTTTTGTCTTTTTGTTGTAGAGGTCGCCTTTGTAACTGCGCCTACTATCTTTTTGGTCAACTCTTGAACCTCACTCCAAAGGTGTTAGCAAAGAAGTATACGGAAAGCTAGTTGCCGCAATCACTAACGACAACATCTATGATAAAAGGACAAAGTCTTCGGCTTAGATCTGTGTGGCACGATTTCCACACTTCAACTGAACCAAGTCGAACCGAGCCAAAGTAGGCTTGGGCCCGACTTGTTTAAAAGTCGAGTCCAGCCAAGCCGATTCGTTTATCTTATTGAGCGGAGATGCTGGTTTTGGGGATCGGCTTATCAAAAGCTAGAGTCAGCTCATTTACGTTTTAAATAAAAAAAATGGCATATTCAAATAAGTCAGCTCATTTGTGGTGGTTTGCGTTGTTGAGTGGTGTTGCAAGATCGAAAGGCAAGCAAAGAAGCATCACTTTAAGGTGGTTGCCAGATTATAGTGGGACTTTTATTATGGTTGTGAACATGGCTGTCTCCAAGAATTATAAAAATTAGGCATCCAAATCTATTTGCGTAATGTGTTGACACCCCTTTGATTTGGTTTATAATTATAATTTGAATTGACCAATGCATAATTGAGTAAATGGTAAATGAGTTATACTAAAATATGGTTTAAATATTTAGCATACTTAAAATAAATGAAATGTTAAAATAAAAAATAGGCTGTTACAATTTGTTCTAACACATTCCCTTTAAATAAAATACTAATGAGTTAATAGCATTTTTGAAACAAAACAACTTTAAGAATAACCAAAGTGTTTAAAATATGAAAAGTTATAAATGACCAAGTCTTGTAATAGTATTATTAAAAAGTATGTGAATTCAATACAATATGAAGAAACAAAAGACTGTGACATGAGCAGGGATTCGATCCTACCACCTCTCATTCAATAATTCAATTTCATTGCCTTAGTTTGTTTCAAGTAGCACATATATATATATAATATATATATATATATATATAAAATTAAGAAAGTTTTCGGGCTCTTTTATAATTTTGGCCCTGATCCGGCGCCCACCCGACCCTTAGGGCCACCCTTGGTTGTGACTACCACCACCATAGATTTTGTGTTCTAGGCTATCACCATCGCAAATTTGGGTGGTCGCTTGCTCTCGATAGGAAAAGAGTCAAGTAGAGAATGAAAGCGATTTGGGAGTCTCTGTTCAAAGTTGACGATGAGTGGGGGTGCACTCATTTGAGATCTAGAAAATGATAAAGGTATAAAGAGTCACAAGGCGAAGCCAGAGAGAGAGAGTTGGAGTTCTATTTTGGACTTTTTAGAAGAAAATGAAAATCTGGTTATTTTTCTTGCTATTAAACACTTTGAGTTTTTTGGTATTTTATATTTATTTTTGAGTAAAATTGAAGAATTATATGGATCTACCACATTTTTTTTTTCCAAAATGACTATATTACTTTTTAAAAACTATGGTTAGATTATAATCTGTATACATATATATAAATTGGGCTTAAGCTCATTCAAGCTAAACGAGAGCCATGAGCCAATCTTACCTTGGTTTAGGCTTGACTTGTTTGCAAACCAACCCGAGCCAAACTAACACATTAAAAAACTGAATTGGTTTTATACGAGTTTTATTCTACTTATTTTTCAAGTAAGCCATGAGCATTTTAAATAGTTGACACGATTTTCAAAGTTAAGATGTGGTGCTAATTATTACTTAGTAAATCACAAATCCCTCCTTTATATGACCTATGAAAAGACAGTGTTTATCTAACCTGAATGGTGCATCTATTTTTCGGTTATATCTCTCTCTTTGTTGTTATTAGGTTTGTTTGTTTCTCATTTGTCATAAAAATTAACTTTAAATAAAGAGGACTGACCATGACAGAATGTGAGAGGAATAAATGATGTCTAGTGACGAAAATGAGATTTAAAAATTAACAGATAGCATATATTCGTCTTATTATACGTGTCAAATTTATATCTTATTAGAAAAAATAGACTAGTTTAAAGCAGGTAAAAATGTAACAAAAAATGATGGAAAGGACGTGCATCATATAATGACAAGAAGTTTAGTTGAACTCCATGTTCATATGGGCCTTAAAGAAAATGCAAGTTACACCATATTTATCACGACTCATGTCTAATGCACATGGTAGACAAAATATCAAATCTACAAATAAATAGTCTCTAGAGAGTATGAGAACTTTATGAACTCTTAAATCTAGCGTTTGTAGTTTTCATTTCATCTAGTGTTTTTTTAGCATTTTCATTATTTAAGCTTAATATTCGTAATGCTTTTTGAGACGTTCAAACATGTATAGAAACTAGAACAATTTCCCCGCATGTTACGGTGGGTTCAAATGTAAGGTAACTCGGATTTGTATCATCAAGACCCGAACCGTTTCTAAAGAAAAAGTTACATCAAAATGTAAATAAACTGAAAATATACATAAAAATAAACACGAAAACGTATTATGTTTGACCCGACTTATTTGCGAAAAAACTTTATGTCGAACACAAACTTGAACTGATACCAACATGTATATAAAAATAAGTACAAAATTATGTTTTTTAAGTTAAAATGGTACCTCGTGTTGCGGTGGCGCCGAAACGTTAAGTATGTCGAATTTATAGAGTAAAATGAAAACGTATTATATTTGACCCGATTTGTTGTATAACAAAATTTATGTCAAAACGTAAATTAAATGAAGACATACATAAAAAAAGCAAAAAGAATGTAACATTCGTCGAAAAACGGGTTTTCAAAACCCGTTTCGTTTATTAATCAAATATCCAATTATAATTTTTCGTTGCGTATTCATTGCTCAAATTAATTTTTAACGATACATAATTAATAAATATATTAGAATTTAAAAACCATAATTTATAAATATTAGTAAATGGTGAGAAAAAATAAAATGGGGACGCCGGGTTTCGAACTCGGGTCACCCACAAGCCAAAGCACACAACACACCGCTCCGCCACACACTGTCTTTGTGATAAACATTAAAACAAATAACACTTATAATAAAACTCGAAAATCAAATTCAGTAATCGGCGCGCCCAAACTAATCGCCACCGGAAAAATAGGCAATCCGCGATTCTTGCCATTTTCCTTTTGACCAAAACACGTTAACCGACTTCGACATCGGTTATAACCGATGTCTGACCCTCAAATTTAGTCGTAACCGCTGGAAGACCCTTGACCGCGAATCAAGACCCAAAAACGGACCCAATTCACTCAGTTCTTCCCTATAAATACCCACTCAATCTTCCGGAAATCCTTTCGCTCAGAACCGCTCATTTTTTCGAAGCTTTGGCTCGTCGCCGGAGATATTCTGCATTCGCCGGACTTTCACCGGAAAACCGAGACTTACTCCAAATCGGTAAAATTCTCGACTCTTTTGTTTGCAATCCATTATTCGGCATGTATTAACATAAATCGTTCAACCAGAATCTGTCTCAGTCAACGTAGCCGGGAATTCCTGCACTCACCGGAAAATCACTGAAATTCCGAAGTCTCACTGTTGATCGGTACAATCATCTAAACCCTCCTGATATCCCTTGTTTAGTTACTTAATTGCACAACACATTGATCAAAACTGTTAATCGATTCACTCAGTCGGAAGTCACCAATCAGAGCCGACGAATTTTGCCGGAAAATCTGAAGAAGACACTCTGTGATTGGTACATCTTATTCCTAAATTCCTTTCTTTTGCTTCAATTCAATCAATCAAAGCGTAGTTGATCAATTAAACAAACAGTCAATTCACTGTTCGGTAATTCGATAAGCGAAGAAGATGAAGTTAAAACATGTGTATAAGTATAATTAAAAACGGATATTCGAACGGGTTAGACACACAGTCCAGCGGTGGACTGTGTGCACAAACAATGCACACGTCCCGGGTTCGAATCGCACACGTTACCGAATTTCAGAATTAAAACCAACATTTTTACAACTGAATCAGAACAAGTCACAGAATGTTTATAAGAGTAATATAATTCATAAGTTTAACATATTTGACACACAGCCCAACTGGTTGGGCTGTGCGCACTCGAACCGAAGGACCCGAGTTCGACTCCGGTCCCTGCAGCCGGTTCGGCCATATAAACCATTTTTAATAAAAACCAATTAAGTTTAAAAATTAATTAGTATATAAAATAATTAAAACAGAGAATATTTCGGGTTAGACACGTAGCTCAGTTGGTAGAGCTGCGTGCACGTAAACGAGAGGTCCCGAGTTCGAACCTCACTCAGCGCATACAAACACACAGTCCGACCGGTCAACGGTCAACAGGGTCAAAAAGTCAATATTTTTTATTTCCTTTTATTAATTTATTTAATCAGAAAATTATTTAAAAATACTTAAAAATAATATTTGCATAGTTAGAAAATGTCCTTAAACTCACAGAAACAAATCTAGAAATCCCATTAAGATTAAGAATTAAAAGTATTAAACTCAAATAAAATCCATTTATTTATCGAATCATTTCGTTACTATTTTAGGTTAGTTTTTCCCTCGTCGATCAAATTTTAAAATTCGTGCGCATCCAACGTCATCAAAGAACGCACCCAAGGTGAGTGAATCTCTATCAATTCCCCGTTTTAACCATGTTTTGGGGTGTATCATGTGTCGTTTAATTCCTTATTATATTTAAACACTTGTGCATCTATCATATCCGTGATCAAATGTGTATCAACTGTTGTGTGGATTATATGTAGTTTGGATTTATCATTTTCAGTGCACGCATATCATTAGGCCCATCAGTTCCCCGTGGGAGACGGGTTGAGCATCAGGTGCCTCATACGATCGGCTCCGTTTGATTGAGCCTTGATCTCACATTCATCATCATTCATATCATATACTCATTCAAGTGGTTTGTGTTTGTTATTTATATATGTTTGCTTACATGTGATTATTGCATAAATTTTCAATATTAAATAAAACAAGAAATTAATAACAATGTTTTATCAATGTTCACTCGCCAACTTTTGTTGACCCAAAATATTCCCCGTTTTACACATGATACAGGTGATCCAGTTGAGGCAAGAAACACATAGGAAGACCTAGAAGAATAAATCAGTTTAAACGTTGGATTGTTTACATAGTTTCGTTTCCTTGTAATTGTATGGATTTTGATTTGAATATTTAAGTTGTAATTTGAATTTAATAAATATGAAACATTTTATTAAACATCATGAGCTTTGGTGATAACTCAATTATGCCCCGACTTTTATTCCGCTGCGGGTCGGGGTGTGACAAAGAACATATTATATTTGAACCTATCCATTTTCAAGGAAACGTAACAACTTGAATTTATACAAACACATATAAAAATAAGCAATATAAATATAAGCATATAAAAATGAGTATAAAGTTTTTAGGAAATTATAGAATTATAAATGTGAAGACAGAATATTAAAAGATAAAAATTAAAAAAATAAAAAACCAGCTTAGCCCATTTGTAGTTACTGTATATGTAATTTCAAATTCAAATTGTAAGTATAAAGAATAAAGAATGACTTTACAAATTGTATGTATAGGTAACATTTTGCTAATCTGAAATCCTCTTGGTAAGTTGGTAGCCACAGGTTTGGTTAGCCTAGTTAAATGTGTTGTCATTGTGGGACTCTCCTAGAAGACAGAGGTGCAAAGCCTTCTAATATCACCTGTAGTGGTGAGTGATATAGGCGTGTTTTGGCTCTATAATGTTCTAAAATGCTCTCATTCCCTGGGGTGTTTCGTCCAAAAGTTGTGTTTGACGTTTCCTTAAACACGTCTCCTCAACTTTTACTTATAAGAAATGTGTAACTCATTTATGATAATATATTATTTTTAATTTTTCAAAAAAGATGATAATTTGGCAATAATTGTTGAGACATTATGGGTATTATACTACTACACCCCTTTTTACTTTTACCTCCCATAATGTCCTGTATACCACATGCCACTTTATGTCTAAAGAAGGGTCATTATGATAATGTCTCACTACACATGATATAAATAAGAATTTTTAGGTTCAAAATTGGTTCAATCTTAGGTAAGGAGAAAATTATTATTAATTTAGTGTAACTTATGAGTGAACAAGAGAACAATAACATTTTTCGTTAAAAAAAAGGTTAGACGTATAGTCAGTAAACGGTTTAAACTAAGTTATTTCAGTCATTGACAAAACTTAAAAAATTAATAAAATGTAAGGTTCGCTTCTTTCTTTCGTATGCACCGCTATGTTGGGTTGTAGTGTCTCACATGTAGTTAATTGAGAGACAATTAAGTAGTCATCAACTCGATCCAATCAAAGAGGTTTATACAGTTGATTTTGAACTTTATTGTTTTTAAATTTGTTTTGATACACTTGTATATATCCCTTTCTAAATCATATATTTATCCTACCTAAAATTAAAATTACACATATCCTTTTTCTTATTAAAGTTTCAGATATAGACATAATTGCCTTCCAAAATTAACAAACCCTATTTTTTTTAGATAAACTATCTTTATTCTACCAATTTTTAGTTAAAGACGATTACAGAATAATGGCAGGTAGACGGGCAATAAACTGCGCCGCTACCCCTTTCTGAATAGCAAAACTTACCATGTTAAACACAAAATTCTGCCCCTAATGAAAATATTAATTGGTGATTATCTAGGATCTAGAATAAGCGAGACTAAACACGCTCCCTCAATTTCACCGACGATAATCCGTTCAAAATTCACCGAACATTATGCATATCGGTTCAGAAGCTTGCAAAGCCTTTATTCCATCGTCAATTCTTTATTATTCCAGGTTCCAAATTGGGTCGCGACTATTCAGGTTTCTTCATTTCAGTAGGCGATTATCCGTTCAAAAATTAGCCGGCGATTCTTCATATAGATTCACAAGCTTGCAGTGGGTAGACTGTTAGAGATAGGCTAAAAGTTTTAAAATTTAAGCATCACCTGTGACAAGAAAGTAGTTTTGAGGGTTGGATTTTTTTAGGCTTAGAATGTCATCTGAACTGAATGGAAATAAGCACTACAAGAAGGTGAATAATGATGCTATACATTTAAATAATTCTCAATAATATGTAGAACAAGTTTCGGAAATTAATCTTGTTAATGGCCACCAACAAACAGTAATCAAGATATTTTTACTAACATGAAGAAGGAAGACATAATATTTTTATCTACTGCACACTAAATAATTTCCACTATATTCTTTTGCTTGAGCAGATTATACATAAATGAAAGATTAAAACGAAGCATAAAAGAAAAAAAAAACAAAAAAGTATTGTAAAAAACACTAGTTAAAATTGGTAAATATAAAAATATGAGAGATTTTAAAATTTTAAGAAAAATCGGGGTAAAATAGTCATTATATAGTTTTTATCTAATTAAATTAATTAAAATGGGTAAATATGCAAATTGTTTTAATAAGGGAGGGGATATATGCAATTTTGGTATTAGGTCAAGTAAATACGCGAATTAATGAATTTTGTAAGAGGATATATGCAATTGACCCTATATCTTAACACGTAGATGTAACCAAACCTAAACCTAATGAAATCATCGATAAATGTTATGATATATTTTTACCATTTCTTAACATGATTCTATCTGATTATTAAACCACGAGAAGCAAAATTGCAATATATGTTGAACAGAGGTATCAAACATGCAATTAAATAAAAAGTAGATCAACTATAACCTAAATAATCAACTGCATAGATATAATTGACTCAAATCAGTAATCGGACCAAAAATTACGATACGATTTTTGCTATACCTTGTTCCAAAACTTAATTACACCGAACCAAACATATTTTTGGAAGTTTATCACTGAATTTATGCTCAAATTCATTAACAAGACCATTAGCAATGAGGAAGATGTAAATACACCCCTACTCATGTCACATAAGCTCTCTAAGGAAATAAACCCCATAAAATTATTATCTCTTCTCTCTAACAAACCACTAAATGCACTCCTCTTACTCAAAAACGAAACAACTCTCTTTCTGTCTACTCTCACCTCCACATTATCTCCAACTCATCAAATGCATTGCATTAGGGATGGTGTAAGTGGTTAAAAAAACCTATATTCGATCATTTTAAGGCAATTCTGTTGCAAAGTAATAACCGGAAACCAGCCCATATGTAAAGCCGAACCAATTCGTTTTCTAAAACCCAAACCCAAAACCAAAGTTTCGGTTTCGGTTCGATTTAAGTCAAACCGACCTGCGAACACTTTAGTGCCCATGATGTATAAAGACGGAGGGAATAAGAATACTCAGCTCTCAAGACGAAACTCTTAATATAAGAAAAACAATGCATAATAAAACCACTTAAAAGATATTCAATATAATATAATTAGTGATACAAAGAGAATTGAAATTCAAATTCCCCATCACAAATCATTTCCATACAAAAAGTGTTTTTGAGGTAAAAGATAAATCATAGTGGGGCAATGCGCACATATTATATATTAGCTCAAAGATCGATAATATAAAGTGAGTAGAGACATGAATGGGTTTTAAAATTTGATGAGACATATTGTTCCTCACCAACCAAACCAATTTTGTAAGGCCTGCGAGAAAAGTCTAAACGTCCTATTTATGTATTCATTATCCAGTGAAATCCAAGTTGCTCTACTATTTTAGCTGGACGAAAAAGATGAACTTTCTTGCTCATTGGAGTAATTAATCAACCAAAACACCGATGTTATTAACATCGATATGCACTCCGCATTTGTTAACACTATGACAAAACCAAATATGACATCGACAAGTTGCCAAAGGAAGCTCTTCCTTACAGGCGTTAGGATCAAATACAAAGCCTTCCAAAAATAAGTTGTAATAGGGTATCAAACGGACTACGATATGAGATTTTAGATTTCCGTTTTTTGATGTTTAGCTTGTAAATTTTAGAATTTTTGTTTATATATCATTGTGTTTTTTGTTTATCTGTGTCATTGTGTCTTTTATCATCGACATTTTGTTATATTTTTCGATATTGTGTTATATTTTACTCGACATCCCGTGTTATACTTTATGATCCATTGTGTTTTTGTACACTTTTTATTTTTAGAAGACTTTGTAGGATAATCTTAACCTCTTATAATGAAACAATTAAGAACAATAAGATTTATGGCTACCACTGTGGTATATGACTCCTTTATTAATAAGCTAAAGTCGACACCAATTACATACACACTAATATATAAATCTAATCCTAATACTAAATCAACTCAAACTTCATTTAAATAAACAAATAAACCTAACCTATATATCGAAACATTCAAATATTAAGCTAAGCTATTTAATTTAAGCTTTTATCTTAACCACCTCCTTTCCTAATCTTTATTTTCCTTTTTCTCTCAAATAAACCGATCAAATATTCCAACAACACGTACGTGTGCCTAACATGATGTGCACTCATGAGCGCCCAAAACAGCAAAACCGCCCATTGGTCCTGAATAAACTGGTCCACCTTGTATTACAACCTTTTTCAATGCAACTACAATTTTTAAGAATTTCTTTTTACTCTCTTACCGACAACATCAGGTCTTTTAAGTACATGGGATTCATGCAAAGAATCCCCTCCTCACAAAACATGTAAATCTCCTAGGGTTGGTGAAATTAGTTATGTTTTTCTACTTTTTTTTTAAGTTTAGGTATAAAGATTGTTATCGTATAAAACATACAAAATGGATGAAAAAGAAAAAAAAATACGGTGTCATTTCTGTAATTATTTTTTTGTAAGGTAATTATCAAATTACTCCCTAAATAATCTTATAAGGTAATTTTGTAAAATGATCTTGTATAGTAATCATCAAAATTACTCTACAAGTGTATTAAAATTACTCTGCAAGTTTATCAAACAACATACAGCTCAGAATTACCTTACAAGATCATTTGTAGAATAATTATGATACTCTACAAGATCAAAATTACCCTATAAGATCATTTGTAAGGTAATTTTGATAATTACTCTACGAGTAAATAATTATGAAAATATCACTCTGTTTTTTTACCTTTTCACCCAATTTATACGTTTTGTATGATAAGGATATTTATATTTGATATTTTATCAACTTTTATTAACAATCATCACTCTCGACTGATTTAAAGGTATTTTAAAGCTAAAGGTTTGGGCTATCAGTCTTATATGGCCCTTTAAAAGAAAAAAAATATATATGGTATTCTTGTAATTAAGGGTTGGTGATTGCAATTTCTATTTTTTTTGTTTAATAAAGAAAATGCATTTAGATATAATTCATATATAAGCCAGAAAACTTGTTAAGTTACATCAAAACAGAAGGTAGCCGGGCAACAAGCTGCGCCGCCAATCCTTTCTGAATTGCAAACCCTAACCTTCCAAATGCAAACCCTTGTCCCCTTGGGGTTGAACAATTGCTGTAGACGACCTGTTGAATCCTCGTCAAGAAGTGGATAGCTTCTGGCGCTAGGGAGCCAAAAGTATCAAAGGCAAAAGGGACAAAGACATGCTGGTTCTTTGCGCAAGCTTTAGCGTGCTTATCCACTTTCTTTGATTCTGCCTTTCTTGCCGCTTGTCCAGCTACAAACCCATTTTTAGGATATATAACTTGATCTAATTATATTTAGATTGTGTTTGTAAGTTTTATTTATTGTAATTATCATGTAAGTAGCTATAATCCTACAATTTACTATTTTTTTCATGATCATAAGTTTTTCTTTTAGTTTGATAAAATGGCTCCGATTTTATAATTTGCTTTAGGCCCTTATAAAGGTTGAGTCTGCCTTGTCACCACCCTTGCAAAACACAGGAAGAGTTCAAGAACACAAACAAAAATTACATTACACCATATAGAACATCCAATTGAACGACTTTATCCACTGGACAAGGCCGACCCTGAGCAACGGTCGGATGAGCCCTTACTCTAGAGCCAAAACCGTAAAAGGCCCGAAACATTTCTACATTTTATGTAGTACACGTATAAGTTGTATATACCACTTGAAACAAATTAAGGCGATGAAATTGAATTGTCCCATGTAAGGCTAAAATGTCCAAAGCGAAAACACGCAGCGGAAAATACAAACCATATTTTTTTTATAATCGTCCTAACATACTTAGAAAACAGTTAAAATGACTCTTTAACAAGAAATACATCATTCATTCTCATTTAATAGATAAAATATAACCTACTTTTACAAATCTACAAGACCTCACTCCCGTACAATCCATGCATTGACTCGATCTTCACCGCTTTGTATTCCATGAGGATGACTTGTGTAACCTGCGGTCATCATACACATCAACATCATTATATTTAGTGACATCATAAATTAAACATACATAATATGTCACGTTCCATCCACATATACAATCCCCTCGGCTATCTTTTTGAATTCAATCATTGCATCTAAAGTGTTTAACCTTTAAAGAACCAACAATAATGTATTTGCACTTCAATTCATTCTCAAAAGTAACCCGGTTAACCTTCTTAATATTCATATGTATTATTATCACGTATACATGCATACAAGTCCTATTCATCCATATACACATATAATTATATATATATATATATATATATATAATATTATATATATATATAGTTTCAATACGTGCATACATATCTTTCTATCCTAACTCTTACATACATCTTCATGCCCACATATTCATAGATATAAATCCTAGCCACAAACATTCATTCATACAAAATCCCTACATACATGCTTGTTTCTATTCATGCTTACCTATGTGTTCCATCTATTAACATACAGTTAAACTCATACAATATGTTTACATACTTATTTCGTTCACATTCATATTTGTACACACGCTTCATTCTTACCTACACCTCATAAACACTCTTTGGGAAGCTTAGGGTACATTTCGGGAACTTAAAACAAGTCTCATACTCACTAGTGCCTCGTACAACTAATTTTTAAGGTAGGGGCGCATTTTGTTAGCGTAACGGGGCTTGGGAATGAAGAAAATTAAGAAACGGGGGTCACTTGCATCAACAGGGGCGTAGATCACCGCATCCGCGTCGGCGACTTCAAAATATGGCGTCGGCGACGTGCTTAACAGTTTCAGCACCCGGATTTCGTTCTTTTGCCCGCTTCAGCTCCGTTTACACATCCCGAGAGTCCCAAAATGTAAAATAACTTTTTTCCAAGCCCCCAAATCATTCTAATACTTAACCCCATATCTCCATAACCAAAACCTGTACTTTTATCTTATTTTCTGTATTTTGACCCATTTGATTTTACCATTACTTGCTGATATATAGTTAACTACTTTTGACCCACTACAACAATACTTACCTTACTAGTTTCCATCAATCACATTCTTACATCGTACCCCATATTCATACATACATAAACTCTCTTTGTATATTAAGATATGAGTCCACATTAGTTTTTACCGTATGGAAATATATTTACTTATGTAAAGTTTGTTATTTTATAATATCATATAACTTTTATTATCTTCTTATTAGTCTCTTTAATAACTTATAAAACTACATTTGACTGTTTAATTCTTAAATATTGCATGGTTTTTGGAGCTGATCATATCATTCATCCACTGTTTTTCTTTTTTACATTCATATCTTTTCTTAATTGTCTATTCTTACTTATATGCAACATAATTTATCTGAACTTTATAGTAGTTAATAAAAAAAGTATACAGCAAATTTGTTAAAACTTGTTTGTTATAGGGTTGTATGGTAATTATAGCATATTTTATTCATAACTTTTATTCAAATAGGCCCAAGCATTATTTCACTATTTAATGATTTTGTTTGTGGTTTGTATAATTGGATACTGACGTATGCCATTTGGTGGTATCAAACAATCGCATAGCAAAAAGAACATATAATTTGATTAAACATTTTGGTAGGACTAGCTCAAATGATTGTGTACAACTCATCTTGAACCGATTGTTAGTTTTGGGCTCAGCCCAAGTCCTATTTGAAAATGTATGGCCTAACATGCAGAGCCTACAAACGTTAGCCTTCAACAAAGATCGTGTCGTGTGGCCTAGATTTGGATCCGGTTAATTAAATAATTATTAACTGACGGAAGTCCATTTATAAAACATGATTATTTTTGTGATTTTCTTAATAAAATAAGCTGACTTTAATAACAAACATGACGACATGAAGTCATGAACTATCATTTGACGTATTTCCTCTTGAGTCTCGACTATTAACTTATAAAAAATACAGGTCAATTGCAATTTCATAATGTGATTTGTTGTTTTAAACTAAACAAAAATTTCCACGAAAAATCCGAATTCCGCCGTTTATTTTAAAGAAAAAGAACATTGGGTAAAATTATCATACAAAGTCTCCTAAATCTAAGAAGTGTACAAAGACATGATTAATCGCAAAATATAATACATTGTCGAGCAAAATATTACACAATATAGAGGATAAAAAGACACAATAAGTCACAAATATAGAATAGACAGAATGCTAGATATCTAAATAAAAGACACAAGATATAAAAAAAATTCTAAAATCTACAAACTATAAATCTAAAAGGGAAAACTTAAATCTCATATCATTGAATCCGTTGAGACGATTTCAATGCGGCTTTAATGAGGTCAATCAGGGTCCGTTTAACACCCTTCTTACGACTTTTTAGTTTTAAGAGACTTTTTATTTAGTCCTTGTAGAATAACATGTAGAATATTTGTATAATAAATACTAAATACATATATGGGACCACAAAATATTGTAGCAAGGCTAACCAAGTCTTTGTTGCATGATAATTCGTACTTCTAATATTCGTCATGCATGACCTATATTAATTGACCCACTTCAACTTTAGTCTATGCATGAGGCTATGTTTCTATTCCACTTGATTGCCTTGGTCGTTACAGTTTGCCACACAATCACATACAATATGTATACATACATAACTCACAAACGTATCAAACCAATGAGATACAAAGGCCCGGTGTGTATGTGTAAGCTTATAGAGTGTTGTTAGGGTCTTATGGGTTATTTTGCTTAGTCACTCAACAAAGTAAGTTTGGTCAATATACAAAATTCGAAATAGGATTTGAAGAAATCTAATTCAATTCATAATTCGAAAGAAATAGGATTTGAAGGATTTCGAACGAAAGAAGACAGTTTGCAAATCAATCGATACGTTTAAGCTCGTATGTGGCAAAGGGCCCATGTGCTCATAAATTGTGCCCACGGTTCATAATAGGAGCTAATGAGGTGAAGTAGGTTTTTTTATGGAAATTTTTTACATTTAACTATTTTTTTAAACTTTAGTTTGTTTTTAAATATCATTGTGTTTAATTCAGTTTATAAATATTTATTGGAATTAATCCCAGTGTCTTCCAATTATAGTTCCATTGAAAGATTCTAATTTCTTAACAATTTTTTGTCAAACCAAGAACAAACTATAAAACAACGTATTAAAAGCAAGAGTTAATATGAAAGAGACAAACATGAGGGATGATCATTAAAACAACTAGATGCTCATAATGTATTCTTATGTCATGAGTTGTACTCGACATTGTATTTGGATCAATTATAGGCTTTGTTAACAAGTCACATCCTAATCATGTTTATTAACTTCACTACTCTCTTCATGTCCCAGATAGGCTCATCACCTCCAAGTTCATAGTCCCCTTGCTTTTATTGGTTCAAATACAATACAACTTCATTTATCATTTTTCATATGGTGAAGTGTTATTGTATATGTTGCTTAAGGATAACGGTACTATTATCACATGCAATAACCCTACAATGTTCAAGAATGATTATTGCAGTATCGTGGACACCCTCGATACAATGTTGACGATCTCACAAAGATTTTTTCAGTGAATTTACATTTACTGATCCAATCTTTTACATAATCGATCCCCTTCTGACTATACAAGAGTATGTGGAGCTCAGTATGTCTGGAAGCACAGAAGAACGTTCTTTTGCTGATATTATTACCAATATTCGCTACTGGGTCATTCATAGCATTACTATACCTTCCCTATTCATTGTGGGTTGGTTATTCGTCAGCACTGGTTTAGCTTACGATGAGTTTGGAAGCCCTCGGCCAAACGAGTATTTCACAGAGAACCGACAAGGAATTCCATTAATCACCGGCCGTTTTGATTCTTTGGAACAACTCGATGAAGTTAGTAGATTTTTTAGGAGGCCTCAATGACCATAGATCGAACCTATCCAATTTTTATAGTTCAATGGTTGGCTATTACAGCCTAGCTGTACCTACCATTTCTTTTTGGGGGTCAATATCCGTAATGCAGTTCATACAACGATAAACCTAATCCGAGTTATAGAGCTATGACACAATCAAACCTAAATGAACAAAATGTTGAATTTAATCGTACCAGCCTCTATTGGGGGTTATTACTCATTTTTGTATTTGCCGTTTTATTTTCCAGTTATTTCTTCTATTAAGAAAACGAGAGAGAACTAAAATAATAGACTAATCATTCTAGGTATTATCTCTCTTACCCCATTCGTAAGGATCTCATCTCATAATTATCCATGCCTGTTTATGTCTCTAGCATGACCACTTGATGAAAGGTGCAGGGAAGTGGCGTAAATGGCCACTACTACTGGAAAAATTCCTCTTTTGATAATAGATATTGTAGCTAGTATTATTGTGATCGGGTTAGTAGGCGTTTTCTTTTATGGTTCATATTTCGTATTGGGTTCATCCCTATGATAAACGGATGAATTGAGTAGTATACATGAAAGCGTAAGAACTCAACGAATTTCCTTCTTTATTTGTCTGATTTGAGGGAGAAGGTCGCGTTGAGTTTGTTGGTTTTTGTATAAAGTGCCTCTTGCTTGTATTGCCCCAAATACATTACAGCTTCATCTATCATTTTTCAAATGGTGACGTGTAATGTTTATGTTGCTTAATGATAACATAAATGTATATGTTGCTTAATTATAATGGTATAATTATCACATGCAACAACCCTACAAAGATCCCGAATTATTGCGTTATAATCCAAGTTTTTGTTTAGGACGTGCGTCATTTGCCTTATTTTGGGGTGTGTATGTTTTTGTTCAAAGTCACTCTTACTTTTATTGGCATAAATACAATACAACTTCATTTGTAATTTTTCATATGGTGACGTGTAAATGTATATTTTTGTTAATTATAGCGTAAATTCATATGTTGCTTAATGATAAGATACTATTATCGCATGCAACAACCCAAAGTTCATAAATGATTACTAAGCTATCAATCAAATTTTTGTTTAAGGATGTGCGTCCTTTGCCTAATTTTTCGCGTGTGCAGGTTTTTGAGTGTACTATGGTTTTTCCAGCTTAGACAAAAAAGGTATCAAGATATTTTCAAATTGTTTCTTTCGGATTTAACTTCAATTAAACGTGTTTAACTATAATACGATTTTTTATTGGCACTGAGAGCCGTAGTCTAAGATTTCATTTAAACAAATCCTACTTAGGACCATGGCCATTCTTGAGAATTCAAGGAGACATGTACGACTAGAAAAAATGAGCCCCTAAAGTATAAACTTCTATGCAAAAAAATGATTTAGAGTATGGGGGGGGGGGGGGGGGCTTAGGCAATCACCGATCAATCTTGGACTTTCACCTTGATCGCTGGTGCCACAAAAATGATTTTGTTCTTTAATTGGGTTTAAGATTTTAAGATTTCAATTGGATTACATAGGGTTAATTGGTTGGGTTAAATGAAAAATGTGTCACACTAAATAGGTTATTAGGTTTAAATATCATATTTGGTTTTAAGTTTTACAGGCTTTTGTTTTATAGAAAATAGTTTATAATATATATATATATATATATAAGCACACATAGACTTTAATATTTTTGGGCCCTAAAATAATTGGCTCCTAGGTAGTCACCCACCTTCACTTAAGCCGAACCTCTTAGGACCAATACAAGACTCATACCATTTAAACATATAATGTATGGGTTGTAGCACATCCTACATTAGTATATAGATGGTATCTTCCGTGAAGAACCCTAAGCTATTAGCAACCTAATATTGTTTCCACTAAGAGAGAAGATGAGAAAGATTAAGTTACAACATATAAATAACAAGAGGTGATAAAAGAACTCACAAACGACAAACTTTCTCTGTCAAACTTTCCTTAGAAACCCCTTTTTATCTGCATCGGCAAACTTCTACAAACCCCACTAAAATATTAAATTATAATATATATATATACAATATATATATATAGGATTAAGAGAAAACTCCATTGAGTTGTGAGAACTTAGAAAACGGGGACTTTTCGTACGAGTTTTGCCTCCATTTTTTGCATAAATATAGATTAAAATGTTACAAACACAACTTTAAAAAAATCGAAGTGACGTTTTCAGCTTTTTTACCCTGATATAAAAACCTGCTGACATCAACATTTACATCATATGTAAGCGTTTTTATAGGGGGTGTAAATCAACAAAAAAATATATATTATTTTTGGAAAATATGATTCTTTTAAGATTTTTGGTAAAAAAAAATTAAAAAAAACCTTTTGTAAGGCCGAGTTCTCTAAATTCTCACAACTCGTAGGAATTTTCGTTTTACCACATATATATATTATATATATATATATATCAAGGAACTTGCACACCCCATCTCCACCATCCATCTAAATAATCTATGATTGAGATTGGTCTATCACACAAGGTGATTTTCAGAAACATGTTGTAGTCTGAAAAAAAAAGTGTATACCAGCTTTTTACACTTTCTCTGTTCGAACTCACACAAAAAGGTGTAACTGTATTTGTTACACTAAAATCTTTCTATAAAACATGTAACATATTTTTTACATGCACTACAAATTAGAAAACTCATAACTTCTAAGCTCTAAAATGTTACACTTTATAAAATCTAAAAAAATTGTTGTTGGAAACCCAAAATAATGTGTAACTAGTGAAGTTTCATATAATGTAAACAAGTGAAATGTGTAAAATATTCTTTCTCCTCTCTCCTAACACAAAACGTGTTGTCACACTCTGACCTGCAATGGATATGATACGAGGCATGATGATTGTCCATAACTTATGCCACTATTATAAGTTTAAATATTTAAAGGCACCAAATTTAAATTGTTACACATGATCATAGTATATGTTTAACAAAAAATCATACAATATTCAAATCTCATTTATTACTAAGGCACATCCTATGTATCTTTAATCTCAAATCCCACAGAATCATATACGTGTATCATGTGTAAAATAATATTTTATGATCAGCTACAATGAGCTGGTGAGTAAACCTTGATTAAGTAGAAATTAATTTTACCTTTCTTGAATTTAAGAAAAAAATATTTTGCTTTTTCTAAATTCAGATTTTAAACATGCAAATATTCATGTGGAAGTAATGCAGCAAGTAATATGAACATAGAATATGATGACTGATTAATAACTAACACCAAACCAAAACCAATACTAAAATCAAAACCAAAATCATTTGCTTACGTCTCATACCCAAAAAGGGTATGACTATGACGATACCAACATCTCATAGTTAGGAGGAAATGTCAGCCCAAAAATAACTAACAATCTCAAGGTCATGAGGAAAGTCCAGCCATGAATCCACTGAATTTGAATGACTGATTGAACAATGACCAAGACAACAACAACATCAACATCAATAAACAACACCACAACTTTGCAAATAATACATATAAGCACACTAAATATTGCATGCTTGATATTAGATAAAAATAAATAATTGAGACACAATGATACAGCACAAAAGGTTAATGGCAAAAAGGGAGAGAGAGTTTACTCATAAGTTGCGAAGAATTAATCCACAAAAAATATCGTACGAGTACACAAGGTAAAACAATTGATCAAATCATCCTAAAATGGATATAACAGATATTCTAAATTAAAAGGAACGATATAATGGAACCAGTAATTCGGATTCTTGATTGAGGGACTTTTGTATAAAATATTATATGATTTATAAATAGGAATTCCTAACCCCCCCCTACACACACACACACACATATATATATATATATAATATATATAATATAAATAGAACTTAAATGATAAACGGCTACGATGGAATATGGATTTCTAGGCTCATATGAGTTTAGGGGACTTTTAGTTTAGAATGTCAAATGATTTATATGTGATCATAGTGTATAATACAATTAGAGTGAGTTTCAAGTTTTGTCATTTATGTTTACACCATTTTGCAGGTGGTGTTCTTTGACGCAAAAGTTGACAAGTTATTTCATTAATTTTTCAAAATCTTGCACGGTATGCCCTAGGGCTGTCCAAAAAGCTTGCGGCTTGGAGCTTGCTCGAAGCTTGCTCAGATTTAGCTCAGAAAAAGCTCACTCGATATGGCTCAGTTTGAAAGTGGCTTAGCTTAGCTCGGATATTTTCTTTATAATATATATTATTTTTATATACATTATAATATATTACAAAAAAACTTGTTATTATTTATATGTATTTAGGCTTGTAATTTTATATCGATGGCATATTTTAATGTTAATTACCTTGCTAAGTAACTAATATTGTATGTCGTTAAAATTTAAAACTTATATTTCATTGTTGAACATGATTTTGGCTTGTAATATATTTGGTTAAACTTATTTTGAATATGTTCTTTTGAAGTATTGAATAACATTTTAGGCTACTGAATTTAGAACTATATATATATATATATATATATATTTTAAATCGAGCCAAACCAAACCAAGCCGAGCCAGCTCGGTTTAAAACCAAGTCGAGCCCGAGCTTAGATCTTCTGGTCGGTTTCAAATCCGAGACGAGTCGAGTCAACTCGGTTCATGAACAGCCCTAATATATCCTTTGAACCTAACCCAATTAATTTCTAAAGTTAAGTTAAGTTATGACCAAAGAACGTAAGGATGTTTTAGTCCTTTCCTCTACCTTTTTAATTCCACCATTATTTTACCACAAACCCTGAGCATTGAATTTTAAAAAAAGTTTGCAAATCACCGGTGATTCGATGTTGCTTTTAAGTGATGTATTTTTTAATCAGATAGTTAAGTCCAAATCCTTAAAATTACATATGATTTTAGCCGTTAAAATATTACTGTATCATGTTTCGTTATAGGCCCATTAAAGCTCAAAAACAATTGATTGCTAAATGTTTGCTACATTTACATTTTTCAAACCACAACTTTTAATTAAAACACCACCTCTTTTTGTACCGCCTTATATAAAGTGATCTACTTTAAAATGTTGGTCGGTACAAAAGAGGATTAACGGTTTATTATATGTTGTAAGAAAATTGACCCCTTGTAGATTGTTTTGACATTTCCGGTCACAAAAAAGTATACGTATTTAATAAATTCAATTTGTAAGAGGCCCCCTTAAACATATATTAGAAAATTGTTAGCTTTTTACTACCTAGGCGATTTAAAAATAATAATAATAATAATAATAATAATATAATAATAAATAATAATAATAATAATTAATAATAATATTAATTAATAATAATAATAAACAATGCCTTCGTATGTAAGTTATTTAACGTGACATATAACAGTTTAGGTTAGGTTTGGTTGGATATTTTTTTTGGATTTTTTGAGTTTCATAAACGATTTAAGTGTAAAATATGTTTATAAAAACTAAATCTTTTTTTTTTCTAAAGCTATATATTCAGAAGGTTTATGATTTTTGAATGCATTGCTATATATTTATATAAGTTTTATAAAGAGAAATGTGAATATCAAACATTATTATTTCCAGTGACGGATCCAGAAACTTTTTTCAGTGGGTTTGTTTTGATAGATTCTCACTAACTTTTTTCAAATCATACAAGGTTCTCACTATTTTTTCCATTTTTTTTTCCAAACCGAATGGGTTCATGTGAACCCATAAAACAGGGCTGGATCCGCCACTGATTATTTCATGGCTGATCGTTAAAGAACTTATTAGAGGAAGTATCACTTTCTTTATTTATTTTCTTGTTTTGATAGTTAATAAGAAAGAACATGGCGGGGTCTCATTTCCCATGCATGCCAGCTTAAAAGCCATTACTCTTCCATATTAATTCAATTTTCTCTCTCAAAGGAAGCTTCCTTTGAATGCAAGCAGCCCTCATTTGTGTCATACACATTCTAGATGTGAAGAAGGCTGTAAAGGACGATCAAAAGTCTTAAAGCTGCATGTTTCCAAGCCATAAAATTCAATGGGGAGGGATGTAGACTTATTTAGTACGTAGTGAGAGGGTATGCCCCATTGAGTAATGCTATTTAATTAGCCTATATTTTGTGCCTTAACTTATATAGTTAGATATATATATTTTTTTGCAAGAGGACGATGACATATATATGTTTAGAGAATTCTATCTCCTTGAACTTTTCTTGTGAATAGGTTATTGTTAGAACATCCAACAATCTATATGGTGTCAAAAGTTTATATAGGGACAAAGACATGGAGCATTAAGGTTAAAATTGCACTTGTGATTGTATGCACTCAAAATCTAGTAAGACTGTATGCAGCTGGTCCATATGTTGCGGTTTGTGCGATGGCTTCGCTTTTAATGACCGATGAAGGTGTGTGGTCCATATAGGCTTTTGGCATTTTTGGTACCGGTTCGGTACGGTACTGGTTTGGTACCAGTTTTTACCTTTAAATACCGGTACCCATTTTTTAGGATTTTCGGTATCGGACTTATCCCTAATGTAATTAAGAATGAATGTATGATAATTGGTTGTTTAAGAAACCTTTTGAATGAAGGATGAAATTGTTCTTGTTTTGTCTAGTAAAGAAAGAGATGTGCATCCTAAATATTCTAATATCATATGTAAAAGTATTCATATCCAATCTTTGATTTTCTACTTTATATATTATATTAAAAATTATCTTTTTTCTTTTAATAAAATAATATTTTTTAATACTTTTATCATTATATTTTTTCTTTCTTCCATTCACAGTAACTTTTAAAATATATTAAAAAATTATAAATGGTGACAGTGCCCTTTTAAATTTATAGATGAATAATAACATTTTTTCTTGTTATATTCATAATCACATACAACCACTTTCCAAAAAATCAAAACCACACTCACAAAATTTGAAATATTGGATGTAAATGCTCTAATATGTAGTTTTTGGTCCCAAACTTCAAAGTGGAAGAGCGAGACAGAAGAAAAGCTTTAGGCATGATTAGGAGAGAGAGGGCTTGTAGTTCGTGTGGGCCAAGGGGTGCCCTGCCCTCCCCTCTATGTTTTTTCTTTATAGTGTAAACTTTATCGAAAAACTCTGAAAAGATTTATGTATTGAGTTTGATCGATCAATTTTTCTTTAAAACTCATCTCCTCCCCACCTTCCTATTTAATAGGTCAAGCTCTATCACTGACGTTGTGGTAGAGGAGGGAGAATGAAAGGTGGTGTGTGTGGTGATGGACGGGCACGTCAACATGGAGGAAAGAGACGGAGTGTATGTAAGCCCTCCATTGTTGTTGCTCTATGAAACTACCGAGCATGACAACATGGAGGAGAAAGATGGAGTGTACGCAAAGTGGAAGCTCATATTTTTCAATAATTCTGGCAGTTTAAAATATTGGCCGCCAAGCATTAAAAAACGATATAGTATTTCTTAAATAAAAAGCTACATGTTTAAATCTTTATATTTGTTTGGATAAAATTTGTTGATAAGATCCTGTTTCTCGTCTTTCTTTCTAGAAATCATGAGGTTTGACTTTGGCAACCCAAATTAAGTCCAAATTTATTGTAAAGAAAATAAGTCAACGTCCGTTCCCAGATACAATTTTGCGCATTTAAAGATCCATATAATGCAATTTCCCAAAGTAATTAGAGTATGATACTTCAGAAGCAACTTGCATCTTTCTTTTACCCAATGGGAGGGCATATTGGGCATCCTGTGAGTTAAACTACTTGTCCAGCTAAAAGCACATTTGATGTATAATTCGACATCAACTGTAACGTGCAATTTAGGGCAATAAGTAATATGCAAGAACAATGTTTCATAGACCCATATAATACAAGAAATCATATAAATATGAATTTTTTTTTGATAAAATTTGAACACATCTATAGTTTTATAAATGAGTTAATTAAACGGATGCTTCATATGATATGTTCATATTGCAAGCTTTATTTTTTTAGAAATTACATGTATGATTTGAGATCAACTTGTCAATGAGCAATTTGTTTTTCTTAATGTATGAAAAATGTTGTATTTGATAAAAAATGAAAGAATGAATTCATACAATATAAAATATATATTGACAAATTTTTCATACAATGCAACTGCTCTACATGAACGTTAATATAACCTATTTAAAGTTAAAAAAATATTATCTGAGATACATTCAAGAGAATGAGTAAGACATTATCATATAACCGAATTCTATAACCAGGTTTGATATAAGGTATTACTTAAAGAGTGGAAACGAGTTGACAAAAGTTCTTCAGCTAATGACCAACTCAAGATGACTAGTCAAATGTTTCAATTAACCAAACTTAAAACAAGTTTGAGATTAAAAAACTTGTTTAGTTAATAAGTCAGGTCCAACAAAATAAATAATATATGTTAGAAAAAGACATTAAAAGTCTTGAAAACAACAGACATCTGTTTGAAGATGAACTTGTAAAAACTTATAGGTAGATATCCACAAAATAATGAAATATGTAGTAAAAGACGTAGCTTAATATTGTCATTATTACTTCTTTTACTACTTAACTGGAATCTTGTCAATTATGCGTAATAGTCATGTGAAATCTCATTTTACATCTAACTACATGGGTCCACCAGCTCCCTTGTATGTGAAAGCATGTAAAAGAGACAAAGCATGTTGTCTTTGTGGTTTGTATCAAGAGAGAGATAGAGAAAGTTGTTATTGGTTGGTTCTGTTTGATTCACACCACTACACCATTTTAGGAGTAATTTCATTCATGTTGACATGAACGGTCAGATGCCGAATTTTACCTCTTCACATGTTGAACATCTACTCATGGCTTACTAGATTAATATGTTTTAATTATATCTTTTAGGTACAACTTTGTTTTCCTTTCATAATGTTTTACGAAATGCTATACATGTGAGATGTGGTTATATACGATTCTGATGTGGTTAGTTTTATCTACTTAAATTCCTTTTAGGGCTCATGTAATGCAGATGTTTAAAGGATCTCCATGGATTAGGTGAGAGGGATAGGCGTCAATGAACATTGCAAAGGTGGCTACGAGATAGGGTATGGAAAGTTTGTAGCCACGGAAGGAGGATATGTTGTTATATGTTAGAAGGGGAGGCTTCTTTAAGGGTATAAACTAGTCAAGCCTAGGGCTGTAAATGAATCAAGCCAGACCTAGCTCGAGCTGGCTTGACTCGAGCTCGAATTTTAAATCGAGATGAAATTTGAGGCTCGAGCTCGATTCGATTAAAATTCGAGCTATCTCGGCTCGGCTCGATCTAGCTCGAACTAACAAAAAACCACACTATTTCTTAATTAAATTAAAAAGTCCTCAAAGATGAAACTCTTTCTAGACTAAGGGTTATAATTGCAATGTAATGTAACCAAATGACTAAATTTGCAAGCATAAATAATTAATTCACTTTGTACAGTGTCATTGCTTTCTTTTGTAGAGAAAATATTCCTTTAGTTTTTGTCTTCTAAACGATATGGGACAAAAGAAATGAAGGATGTGAATTTTAGCTTTTGTAAAACTTATCGAGCGATGTGGGACAAGTTGTGACTATACTTATATGTATATATTGTAAGCCTTATCGAGCCGGTTCATGAGCTGAGCCAGGCCTAGTCAAGCCGCTCATGAGCTTATCGAGATCACTTGATTTGAGTTTTTATTGATTTGATCTCGATGTTGCATCCAACTATTTACAATAAGGCATTTAAAAAAGCAAGTGAATGCGTTTATGTGACAACAGTGTCACTTTATATCAGTTTTTGTTGTATGACATCGGAGCTATACGTGTGTATAGCCCTATACACATTGTATAATTTTTTCCAAGTCGTTTGGGTTTTCCTACCAAAATCCTACACTATACATAGCATTGGGCTTGGGCACAACACACCACATATATACAGTGTGTGTGTGTATATATATATATATAGAGGGAGAGAGAGAGAGAAAGAGAGAGAAGAGTGAGAGAGAGGATTCGGTTCAATTACCACCATGTGTCGTTTATCCTTACCTGTTCAAAAGGACAACTGTGGGTGTAGTGATCTGAAGGACACGTAGTATCTTATGTAAAAAGACATGCATTTAGGATAAATTACCTTAAATCTAATTGTAACGCCCCAAAACCCGAATGTTTGACTCACTAGTATGGTTTCATAAATATGGAATGAAGGTGATAACTAAGTTATTTAACTTAGTTAGAATTATAAGTCTTATGGTAAAATACAAGGATTGTGGTAAATATGATAAATGGCAAACTAGAGGGACTAAAGGTGGGAAATTGGATTGAAGTTTGCATATAATAGAATGGGCAGAGATTTTTGTGTGTTAGTGTGTGTGTGTGTCGGCACACATAGAAGGAAGGTGGGGGTTCTTCCCCAAACCTCATAAATCCAGAAATTGATGATGGAGTTGAGCCAAAAACACTTGCATGGTTGAAGGTTTATGATCATCTAAGTCTACTAAACACTTGGTAAGTTGTAGATTCTCATTTGATGATCTTTTTAGAAATGGTTTACAATCAAATCCGTAAATTGGTATGAAATTAAGCATGCTTATGTGTTAAAGTTGTCATATAGAACATATGTTATGCATGTTTTTGATGAATTTGATGTTTGGAAGTAAAACCCATTTGGGATGATGAAGATGCTTGTCATCCATGTCTAATCTTGTTGCAAATTTGATGAGTTTATGCGGTGTGCGATCTTATGTGTTCGTTAGTTTAAAGAATAGTATGAAAATTGTTTAATTGTTGATAAGGTGAATGCAAGAAGTGGGAATCAAAGCATGAATGGGTTGTACATTATGATTAGAAAGTGGTATGCACACCAAGTGTATGATGAAATATCTAAATGAAGTTAGGATGTGAAATTGTATGGAATGGCTTGACATATAAGAATAGATATGTTAATAATGTGATTATTAGTAAACTAACTTGTAGAAGGTGATAACGCCATGTTTGAAGATCATTAGAAATGATGAAGTTGAAATGGCGTTGGGTTAGCTTAGTATGGGTTAAGATGTTAGTTGTGAAGATATGAAAAATGCTAGTGTGGATGGAATGGAGTATACATGTATGTGTATGTGTACATAATTAAGAGACCATGTAGTTGTATATGTCATATAATACGAGTGTCGTGAATGATGATAAGTGGGTTGCGTGAATGTGGAATAAGGTGACTTTTAGTCTATGTCTTATGTATGTGTTATTTGGTTAATAAAAGGTCAAGTAATGTATGAATGGAAAGATAGGAATATTAATACGAATGAACATGTGCGCTAACAAGAATGTAATTGCGTTGACATGAAAGTATAGGGATCATGTCAAGATGGATGGAAGCATGGAAGGCTAACGGGTCAAAAGGGAGGCAAGGTAACGGATGCAAATTCGGACGCTAAGGTAAGTGATTTCTAGAATCACTCTTTAGATACTTTAAGGGAAATGTTTTATTTTAATTGTTGAAGAAGTTTGTGGGAACGTAAGAACAATGGAGGTACTAAGATGAGTTTGATGATATTGGGTTGATAATAGTCTACTAAATTGGAAGTTGTATGATATAAATCGAATGGAGCAAATCCAAGTAGTAAGCTATCACTTAAATGGCATAATTAAAGCACAATTGGGCTTGTGCACATGTAGAATTTATTGTTAAAGTGAGACTAAGGTAGTATAAAGAGGAACGGG
Organism: Scalesia atractyloides; assembly: GCA_947069175.1. Classification (NCBI taxonomy): domain Eukaryota; kingdom Viridiplantae; phylum Streptophyta; class Magnoliopsida; order Asterales; family Asteraceae; genus Scalesia; species Scalesia atractyloides. The sequence continues at coordinate 7,638,234 of CAMTDV010000023.1, read as the reverse complement.
ACCTCGTTTAGATGTTACATGTTTAATTTGAAATGAATCGGAACAGGCATGAACGAATGGGACTCGAAATGGGTAAAATAAGCTGCAGCCCCAAATCTGCAGCAGCTGACCGTAAGCTACGGTAGCTAACCGTAGCTTACGGTAGAGGATTTAATTTTTGGCAGAACGTAGTTACCGTAAGCGACGGTAGCTAACCGTAGCTTACGGTAGAGGATTAAATTTGTGGCAGAACATGGCTACCGTAAGCTACGGTAGCCAGACCGTAGCTTACGACGGGATTAGCCAATTTTCTAATTATTTTTGTTTCTTGTATCGACTAATTCCAGCTCCAACCGGTATCTCGTAAGATGTTTTTAAGACTATTAAGTGATGCTATGCTTGTAAAACTAAAGTAAGAGTGAAAGTACGAGTCTTGATATACGTATAGTGAATGTGTTTTCATGTGTGGGTGCCAACACCAAGTTATGTAATTGTATGATTGAAACTCGGATTGAGTAGATGTGTTATAGGCACGAAAGAATCAATTTATTTACACGTACGAATATTGATGAATAGTGAGTATACGATTTAAGTACAGAAATTACACGTGAATAAGCACACGTGACTTGCACGTATGTATTAGGTATAGAATTTTAGTGGGTACGTGTCATGTGTACCTATATGAGTGAGATGTTTGAATGTGATATGTATGTATGTATGTATAAGGGTGCATGCGAGTGTAAACAGGGATTGTAACTTATTGAATGTAGATCTGTGGTATATGCTTACGCGAAGTTAGAGGTCTGCAATACGTTGAGATTATGTCTTACTAACTGTATTGATAATGAGAATGAAACAGGAATGCAGGTATGTAAGTGTTAGGCTTCCGAAGGTGCGAATCCCGGTGTAAAGAACAAATTTAGAAGGATATAATTATGGAGTAGTAAACATAGTTGGAACGCTATGTAGTTATTGATTAATTATATATTCATTTAACTATGTAAGATGTCACCCGTTACTAATATTGGTTATGTATGTGGTGACCACAGATTAGGCAAATCATCTTTACCATCATGGGAGATATACGGACGAAGATCGAGTTAAAGAGCAAGGATTGTACGGGAAGAGAGGCCTCATAGTTTGTATTATTATCTTATAATACAAAAAGCAACTAAAGGATGCGTTTAACAGACACCAGCAACTAAACGTTGCCTATAACACCTTCCCTTCCGTCGGCCAAACATCGTGTCTCTTCGTCAACACCAAATAACCGCTTTTAACTACCAAATCTCACAAAAACCTACGTGCGTCTCATCGTACCTCCTCCGAACAGCCACGTCATCATACAACCGTGGTATCTCCTTCGAAACAGGACATACCACATATGTATATATAAACTCACATGGGCGGTGGCTACGATGTTCTAGGGTTTCTTGTCACACCCCGACCCGCAGCGGAAAAGGTGATCGAGGCATGATTGGGTTATCATCAAAGCTCATGACATTTATTTTAACGTTTCATATTCATTAATACACTTTAATGGGAAATTACAATCAATATTACATCATGCCCTAAACATCAATCTAGGCTTCATTGATTTCTTCTAAGGCATTTCCTATGTTTTCCTTGCTTCATCCTGTTTACCTGTATCATGTGTAAAAAGGGTTTTTGGATCAACAAAAAGTTGGCGAGTGAATCCTATGAAAAACATTTGAACAAGTTTATTTAATTGATTGTAAAATAAAGTGCACAACCACACATGAGTAAAAATAGATGTAAACTTATTCACCAATCAATTAATATTAAATAATACACACATGAACAATAATGGATTTGTTTTGAGGCGCGCGTTGCTCAACTCGTCTCTCACGAGGAACTGATGGGCCTAATGAATGAATTGCATATAAATTGACAAAATGAAATACATGACTACAAGCAATATATATATAATCTAAGTTTAGATCACAATATGGTATGGCACAAGTTTAGATGAACGAGTTAATTTTGTGACACATGACACACCCCAAAACGTGTAATTAAAAAGGGGAGTTGTAAGATTCACTCACATTGGGTGCGTTCGGTTGATGATGATGAATACGCACGAAGTTGGATTTAACCACGAGTGAAACTAACCTAGATAATAACATAATGGTTTGGTAAGTAAACGGATTTTATTAATCCATTTTAGTAGGATTGTTGGGTGTATTTTTGTGAGTTTAAGGCTATTTTCTAACCTTAAAAATGTTATTTTTAAGTATTTTTAATTGATTTTTAAAAAAAATAAATAAATAAAAATAATAAAAAAATGTTGACTTTTTTACCGTTGACTGTTGACCATTGACCATTGACTTTGACTGTTGACCGGTTCGTATGTGTGATTGTGTGCGCTGGGTGAGGCTCGAACCCGAGACCTCCCGTACGCGTGCACGCAGCTCTACCAACTAAGCTACGTGTCTAACCCGAAATATTTCTGTTTTTAATTATATTTATATATTAATTGAATTAAACAGAAAATCATTTATTTTAAAAACAACTTTAAAGCATCGAACCGGGGCGCTCCACAGGTCTCGAACCCGGGACCTGTGGGTTGAGTTAACACACAGTCCACCGCTGGACTGTGTGTCTAACTTGTTAAATAAACCGATTTTTATTATACTTATATACAAACTAAATATTTTCATTTCTGTCTTAAATAAAAAGTTTAATAATTGTCCGGACCGGTGCGGTAGCCCGGACTCGAACTCGTGTCCTGTGATTAAACATTCACACAGTCCACCACTGGACTGTGTGTCTATCTTGGTTATTATTCTGGTTTTTATTAAACTTAACATCTTACGCAGTGACTCCGGTTCGGTTAAAAAAAAATATTTTTATTAAGGCGAAGGTGCGTGGAACAAGATTCGAACTCGAGACGTAAACGTGTTTTATGTGCACACAGTCCACCGCTGGACTGTGTGTCTAACCCGAGTTATATCTTGATTTATATTAAACTTATACACTACAGAAACTTCGTCTTCTTCGTTGAATTTAACCAGAACTAACGTCCGACTGATTCGTCGATTAAATCATGTTCTTTTAGTGTGTTATGATTAATTACAGGTGAGATAAGTAAAAAGAATGAAAAGATTAAGCGTAAGGTATACCGAAACTGGACTCCTCTGTTTCTCCGGCAGAACTCCGGTGACAGCAAAAGATTACGGCGACGTGTGTCTTGCGGCAGAGGGTCTTCAACGAGCTTGAGATGAATGTGGGTGGCTTCGGTATGAGTTCTGAGTGTTCAGTAAGGCTCAGAAGTGAAGGGCTCGGTTTTCTGGCGAGGTGCAGAACTTTTCCGGCGAGTGGAATTACGTCGGGTAAAGGTGCGGTTTTGAGCGAAAAAGCTTGCGGAGGTTCGAGGAGGTATTTATAGGGCAGGTCATCGATGAATTTGGTCCGATTTCCGACTTGATTCGTCGGTTAGAAACTTTCCGGCGGTTATAACTTGTGTCGCGGACTCAGGCGTCGGTTATAACCGATATAGTGATTAAAGTTTACGTTATAACTGAAGAAACCGTCAATTCTTGGCGAGTTAGTCGGGATTTCCGACGACTGCAAATAGGCGCGTCGGTTTTGAATTCGATTCTCATGTTATGAATTAATTGTCTTCAAATTTGAACAAGAAACGTAAGCGGCGCAGTAGTTGAAGGGTTGAAAGATAAGTTGCTTGTTGACTCGCTGGCTGACCCGGGTTCGAAACCCGGCAGCAGCATTTTATTTTTAAATCACTATTTTTAAGACTTTTTCAAATAAAACTTTTATAACCCAATATACTTATTAATTATGTATCGTTTAAAATTAATTTGGGCATTAAATATGCAACGAAATTTTTAACTGATTATTCGGTTAATAAACGGAGCGGGTTTGGTAAATCCGTTTTTTGACGGATGTTACAGTATCCCCTGCTTTTTACAAATTTCGTCCCGAAATTTAAGTAGTGATATATTTGACTAAAAATGATGGTGTTTAGTTTGACAGTTACATACTTAGAAGAAGAGTAAGAGTTTAAATTTTGTTTGAGGCGGTAACGTCCCTTGTAAGGGTTAAGTATCCTGTTACAGGAATCGCTTTTTGTTGCCTACGGTAAAATATTGATAAGCAGAGTTGATTCGCTAAATATGATATCATGCGTAAGAGTTTTGATATGTTTGGAAGGATATGGTTATATCCTAAAGCAGAACTTCTAATACTACAACCTACATGGAAACTTCTCATAACCGTCTAACAATACCTCTGATCCTTTGACAAGAATACTTATATATAGGAAGTACCAGCGGCGTATCCACCATATTCTTGTCAAATTTTCATTGGTTTTATCAGTAAGTTATGATTGGTCCTATGATGTAACTCTAGAACATAAATAACACAACAACCAATATTTAAATCCACATTCTGATAGCATATAAGTTTGAATGGTGACAGTTCCTCTCTCGTTTGTTATGATGGAGAGGTTAGTTTATGTAGAAATGGAACACAATCCAATTTCTTTAAATGGCCAGATGATATAAATGTAACACAAATTTCAACCAAGACAATACTAAATCCTACATGGAACTTCTCATAACCGCCTGATAATGCCTCTGATCCTTTGGCAAGAATACTTATATATAGGAAGTACCAGCGGCGTATCCACCATATTCTCGTCAAATTTTCATTGGTTTTATCAGTGAATTATGATTAGTCCTATGTGACTCTACAACCAATACAACAAACACAAGATACTGAAAATGAAAAATGTCTGTGCGATCAAGGCTCAATCAAACGAAGCCGATCGTATTGCATGTACTGAAAATGAAAAATGTCTGTGCGATCAAGGCTCAATCAAACAGAGCCGATCGTATTGCATGTACTGAAAATAATAAATTTAATCTAAACAATAATCACACAACCGTTTATACATGGAACATCTCATAACCGCCTGATAATGCCTCCGATTCTTTGACAAGAATACTTATATATAGGAAGTACCAGCGGCGTATCCACCATATTCTTGTCAAATTCTCATTGGCTTTATCCTTAAGTTATGATTGGTTTTATGTAATTCTAAAACATAAAGAAAAACATAAAACTAAACGATTGGAGTTGAATCTTGATTTTCGGTGAAGGGGACTAGTTGGGTGTTTTCGTTTGGGCCGTCATTATCTTCATCAGGATTGGCGTTGATGTTGAAAACTCTTCCTCTTGCTGGTGGCCTAGTGATTGGGTTTTCTTGATTTACTTGGTTAACTGGGTTTGATTGAGCTTGAGCGTTTATGATGTTAATCAATCGAGGGCACGTGTTTCTATAGTGGGTAGGGTCGCCACAATTGAAACAAGCTCAAACATATGGGAACATGGGGTATTGGGGTTGTTGATAGGTTTGGATCATGTCTTGAGTAGGGCGAGAGAGTTGGTTTTGAAAGGTGCGGCAAACCTTGCTCAAGTGACCATAGCGTCCACAATTTGCACATAGTCGACAAGGTAAGGTAAGGGGATGGTGATAAGAACAGATGTTACATCGAGGGTGAGGTCCAAGATATGGTTTCTTATTTGGGTAAGTGGAGTTGGGTGCCACTTGAGTGATTGGGATAGCTTGGATGGGTATGGCGTGTGAAATTGGTTGATTACGTTGGATAGTAGCGAAAAGTTGCCCGTCTCTTTTTGTCTTAGAAATGGGTTGAGAAGGGGATTCGGTTTGGGTGGAGTCGGAGGTTTCAGTCGATGCTTTATCCTTCTTCTTCTCCGCCTTGAAGTCTTTGTTCCGGGTTCGGTTCTCGGTGAGCTCTGTTGCTAGCTCCATTGCTGCTTCCAAAGTTGCAGGCGTGGTACTTATTACAGAGTCTTGAATCTTTGACGGAAGACCTCGAATGTAGTGCTCGATCAAACGGTAGAGGGGAGTGAATAAGTTGGGAACCATTTGATTTAACTCGAGGAATCTTTTGTTGTACGTGGTGTAGTCGCCTTCCTTTTGCTTCAACGAATAGAACTCATCCTCTAATTTCTTGATTTCGCTCCTAGGGCAAAATCGTCTGGTCATGATTTCCTTCAATTCTTCCCAAGTCAAAGTCATAGCATCGTCGATGCCTCGTTTGGCCTTCTCTGTATTCCACCAGTAAGTGCTATTCCATATAAACGACCAGTAGCATATCGCACTTTGCGATCATCGGGGCAATCGCAATTTAGAAAAGTGTTCTCCATCTCTTCAAACCAATGGAGGAGAGCGGTGACGCCTTCAGTCCCTTTGTATTTTGGAGGGTCGCATGATTTGAAATGCTTGTAGGTGCATTTAGTGGTATTTGGGGGAGGGTTGATAACGTGTTGATCTTCTTGATTGACAGGATTAGCAGTAAGTGCTTGTTGGACTTGGATTACAATGTTGGGTATTACGGCAGCCATTTGTTGAGCGATTAGGGCAGCCATGCGCTCGCGGGCTTTTCCTGCTCTCATCTTCCTACGGGCGAGGCTAGAAGACATCTACAAGGAATACATTTCAAGAGTATGAGTTGGATGTTTTTGGGTTCATGGGTCGCATTTAGGAATGAACATTCATAAAATAATTATAGAAAAATAAATCTACTACATCCATAGGATGTCTTGGGCTTTGCTCGTCATTAGGCCCTACATGCCGCCATACTTCACCTTCGTAATCATGTGGGCCACCATGAATACCAGGTTTTTCATATGGTTCGCATGTGTTAGCCTGGTTACGTACACTAAAACCCGGAGAAAATCGAGAAATATGTATACAACGTATGAGATTCGGAATGTGTCCAGGTGTAGACACGGTGACACCTCAAAGTGGGTTAGTTCGAACGACGTTTGGTGTGGCATGCTTTGGCCTAATAGGTCCTTCGTACTCTCATCGTTAGTCCCCAGGTAGGCAAACTGGTCCGTTATATTGGATTTATACGAATGCCAACCTAGACAGGACGTTCCGACTACCGGTACTTGTACCCTTCCAGTTACTACATGCCCGTCGCAGAACTTACTTTGATGAGATTTGAAAATTGCAACAAAATCTTTGAATAACGAGAGTATGAAAATGATTTGAATATATGAACATTGAAATATGTATAATGAATGTGTATGTAAGTATGTATGTTTGACTGTAAGTATAAACAAATATGAAACAAATAAATATCATAAGTTTGTATGTAACCACCTAATCAATTAAAATTTAGGCAGACTATAGTATAGGCTCTAAGGGTCTAATAACCTATCCTATATCCCTATAGTCATGGCTCCGATCCCAATCTATCACACCCCGACCCGCAGCGGAAAAGGTGATCGAGGCATGATTGGGTTATCATCAAAGCTCATGACATTTATTTTAACGTTTCATATTCATTAATACACTTTAATGGGAAATTACAATCAATATTACATCATGCCCTAAACATCAATCTAGGCTTCATTGATTTCTTCTAAGGCATTTCCTATGTTTTCCTTGCTTCATCCTGTTTACCTGTATCATGTGTAAAAAGGGTTTTTGGATCAACAAAAAGTTGGCGAGTGAATCCTATGAAAAACATTTGAACAAGTTTATTTAATTGATTGTAAAATAAAGTGCACAACCACACATGAGTAAAAATAGATGTAAACTTATTCACCAATCAATTAATATTAAATAATACACACATGAACAATAATGGATTTGTTTTGAGGCGCGCGTTGCTCAACTCGTCTCTCACGAGAAACTGATGGGCCTAATGAATGAATTGCATATAAATTGACAAAATGAAATACATGACTACAAGCAATATATATATAATCTAAGTTTAGATCACAATATGGTATGGCACAAGTTTAGATGAACGAGTTAATTTTGTGACACATGACACACCCCAAAACGTGTAATTAAAAAGGGGAGTTGTAAGATTCACTCACATTGGGTGCGTTCGGTTGATGATGATGAATACGCACGAAGTTGGATTTAACCACGAGTGAAACTAACCTAGATAATAACATAATGGTTTGGTAAGTAAACAGATTTTATTAATCCATTTTAGTAGGATTGTTGGGTGTATTTTTGTGAGTTTAAGGCTATTTTCTAACCTTAAAAATGTTATTTTTAAGTATTTTTAATTGATTTTTAAAAAAAATAAATAAATAAAAATAATAAAAAAATGTTGACTTTTTGACCGTTGACCATTGACCATTGACTTTGACTGTTGACCGGTTCGTATGTGTGATTGTGTGCGCTGGGTGAGGCTCGAACCCGAGACCTCCCGTACGCGTGCACGCAGCTCTACCAACTGAGCTACGTGTCTAACCCGAAATATTTCTGTTTTTAATTATATTTATATATTAATTGAATTAAACAGAAAATCATTTATTTTAAAAACAATTTTAAAGCATCGAACCGGGGCGCTCCACAGGTCTCGAACCCGGGACCTGTGGGTTGAGTTAACACACAGTCCACCGCTGGACTGTGTGTCTAACTTGTTAAATAAACCGATTTTTATTATACTTATATACAAACTAAATATTTTCATTTCTGTCTTAAATAAAAAGTTTAATAATTGTCCGGACCGGTGCGGTAGCCCGGACTCGAACTCGTGTCCTGTGATTAAACATTCACACAGTCCACCACTAGACTGTGTGTCTATCTTGGTTATTATTCCGGTTTTTATTAAACTTAACATCTTATGCAGTGACTCCGGTTCGGTTAAAAAAAATATTTTTATTAAGGCGAATGTTCGTGGAACAAGATTCGAACTCGAGACGTAAACGTGTTTTATGTGCACACAGTCCACCGCTGGACTGTGTGTCTAACCCGAGTTATATCTTGATTTATATTAAACTTATACACTACAGAAACTTCGTCTTCTTCGTTGAATTTAACCAGAACTAACGTCCGACTGATTCGTCGATTAAATCATGTTCTTTTAGTGTGTTATGATTAATTACGGTGAGATAAGTAAAAATAATGAAAAGATTAAGCGTAAGGTATACCGAAACTGGACTCCTCTGTTTCTCCGGCAGAACTCCGGTGACAGCAAAAGATTCCGGCGACGTGTGTCTTGCGGCAGAGGGTCTTCAACGAGCTTGAGATGAATGTGGGTGGCTTCGGTATGAGTTATGAGTGTTCAGTAAGGCTCAGAAGTGAAGGGCTCGGTTTTCCGGCGAGGTGCAGAACTTTTCCGGCGAGTGGAATTACGTCGGGTAAAGGTGCGGTTTTGAGCGAAAAAGCTTGCGGAGGTTCGAGGAGGTATTTATAGGGCAGGTCATCGATGAATTTGGTCCGATTTCCGACTTGATTCGTCGGTTAGAAACTTTCCGGCGGTTATAACTTGTGTCGCGGACTCAGGCGTCAGTTATAACCGATGTAGTGATTAAAGTTTACGTTATAACTGAAGAAACCTAAATTCTTGGCGAGTTAGTCGGGATTTACGACGACTGCAAATAGGCGCATCGGTTTTGAATTCGATTCTCATGTTATGAATTAATTGTCTTCAAATTTGAACAAGAAACGTAAGCGGCGCAATGGTTGAAGGGTTGAAAGATAAGTTGCTTGTTGACTCGCTGGCTGACCCGGGTTCGAAACCCGGCAGCAGCATTTTATTTTTAAATCACTATTTTTAAGACATTTTCAAATAAAAAATTTATAACCCAATATACTTATTAATTATGTATCGTTTAAAATTAATTTGGGCATTAAATATGCAACGAAATTTTTAACTGATTGTTCGGTTAATAAACGGAGCGGGTTTGGTAAATCCGTTTTTTGACGGATGTTACATTTCTTTGCCATAAAATTTTTAGAAAAATAGATGAAAAAGGTAATAGTAATTTTTTTCTTCTATGAATCTGCATGTACATGATGATATCGAATATTCCATGTTTTTCATCTTTTTCCAGTTTTGAATCACCACAATCCCATGCATGTTTGCCCGTGGTTTGAAAAAAAATACAAAGTGACCCTCAGTCGGATCCAAGTGACTACACCGGTGTGGACCAGAAAAGAAAACAAAAATGACTGTAGGAAAAAGAGATCTTGTCGGAGAAGAACCACTAATGATAGGAGTGTACGAACCCGGGTCGGAGAACGAACCGGATTTGGTTACTTTTGTGTTAATCGGAATCCCCTCTGATGACCGATGACCACCGGTGTTGATTTGGTTTGGGGGTTTTCCTGAGGAGTGAGAAAGAAAGATATGGAGGAGAAGAGAGAAAAAATGGATGGTGTCATTGGTTGATGGTGGCGGCGTGACGATGGCTCCGACGATCAGTGGGTCGAGATAGCAAATTGAAATTGAAAGGAATCATTGAGCTAATTGCTTTTCTCAATGATATTTCAAAAAGTAATCTAGATCACGTTATAATTCAAAAGGTAATCATTCTCTCAACATAATTATTATTTGGTTTTTACTTTTTTTTTGTTCTTTATTCAGTTTCTGCAAAATTTAATCGTATATTTGAATATTTAGAGTTATTTTATTTTTATTATTTTATAGACATGGTTGTATTTCATTTCATAAACAACTTCGTAATTTTAAACAACTAACTTTTTTTACTAAACAACGTTATTTTAATTTTATAAACAACTTCGTAATTTTAAACAACTAATTATAAACAACTTCGTAATATTAAACAACTAATTACACTTTTTTTACTAAACAGCGTTATTTTAATTTTAATTAAATGGTTTCCAAACAAGCAAACCAAAATATACAATGAACGTTTTATTAAACCGATCTATGAAATGGGAATTTATTGGTACGTGGTAGTGATAGTTGTTCGTCAAAAAACGATTGACCTGTAGTAATGTAGTATATATTTTAAAAAAATATTTATTTGTTTTTGTTTTGTTAATTAGTATCATAACAGCCTCCGCCTCTCTTTAACCATCGCCTTCGAGAACAAAACGCACACTAACGTGTAAATTACCATGAAAAGGCCTTAACTGTGCACATTCGTTGTGGCACGGCTGGAGAGGGAGTCGCGGCAAAGCGCAACACATTAATGATTATTAATTAATATTATTGATTATTTGGTTAGTAGTACGGAAACGATACTTCACACAATAGCCTTTTACAAACCAACGTTTAAAATTTCTCTTTGAATAACAATATTCATAACAAAATATTACATAATAAACACCCCGCCGCAACGCGCGGGTAACGTAAACTCGTGTATTACATTTAGTAAGTTAATCAATAATGAATGTATTAAATCTTTTCAGTAAAGTGTCCGACATTTTATAAATGAACCTTCAAGTAGGTCATATAGACGATAAAGAAAGAATTTTATGGTTCATATTTCCGCTGCGTCGTTTTGAGTCAAAATGCGTTTAGGATGTTACACTAATAAGAATATATAGTTATTGATTATTTAATATATATGTGATGAAACGAATAGGAACTATATGTAATAGATACTCTCGTAAGGATTAGCATATGAGATAGAAGAAAAGAGTAGAGTACAACTCGTATTTAGGGACTGAGTACAACACGTACCTACCGCTGACATAATGAGACAAAGATAGAATGAAACAGGACCTTAGTGGGCCCGAATTAGCTTAGGTACGGCCCGTACCATGCATATTGGAGTATAGCCCGCACTCCATTCAAAACCCTAATTTGTGGCGCCTATTTTTACCACGCGATGGAAAACCCTAGATATAGACTTTTGACGGCTAAAATGACAAAAAAAGGCAATGATGTGTTGTTTCAAGGAGAAACAAGTGAAAATACAAGAGAATCAAAGATCTAACATCGTAGGAAGCAAGATAACCTACCGGGTAATTTCTTTACATTTTACTAGTATTAGAACTTGTAACTCATGATGGTTTTAGTTTTGGTTTTATTCGTATTCATCATGCCTGGTTAAATATCTTTAGAACTGTTTCGAGGAGATGATTTGTTGAATGATTTGATGTTTTCATGATTGATTTGTTTATGTAGTATGATTTCAGTAGTTTCTTATGGATTAAAATATATAGGCTAACTAGGGAAGAATCTGAATAAAAGGATATGGAAACTAGTTGGAGTTTTCTATTTGATTGATCTTGATTTATTCGTAAGTCACTATGTTGATAGTTTAATCTTGAACCAATCTAGAAATCCAAAGTCATAAGAACCCTAGAAATATTAGCTTTACCCAATTAAGACTTAAGGTATATCTATAGTTTTCAACGTTGATTTGGTAGGATTACCTTAGTCAGTATTAATCCATCTTAGCACTTCATACGCTACTATGAATGTTAGTTTTTGAAATAGTTCCATAAACAATATCTTTCATCGTGTCAGTCATTCTTCGTAAGTCATGGAAACTAGTTGGAGTTTTCAATATGATAGATCTTGATTTATTCGTAAGTCACTATGTTGATAGTTTAATCTTGAACCAATCTAGAAATCCAAAGTCTTAAGAACCCTAGAAATATTAGCTTTACCCAATTAAGACTTAAGGTATGTCTGTAGTTTTCAACCTTGATTTGGTAGGATTAACCTTAGTCGGTATTAATCCATCTTAACACTTCATACGCTACTATGAATGTTAGTTTTTGAAATAGTTCCATAAACAATATCTTTCATCGTGTCAGTCATTCTTTGTTGATTTGAGTTTCATACTTCATAGATACATGATTTGGTAGGATTAACCTTAGTCGGTATTAATTCATCTTAGCACTTCATACGCTACTATCAATGTTAGTGTTTGAAATAGTTCCATAGACAATATCTTTCATCGTGTCAGTCATTCTTCGTTGATTTGAGTTTCATACTTCATAGATACATATTAATACATAAACCTAGTATTAAGAGCTACTGAATCCTAGGATTCATACTTAGTAAGTTACCTGAACTATACTTTGCTAATGATAGGTACGCTTGCATGTTTACATGTGTAGTTAGTGTTTTAGGTCTTTTACCTTTAAAACTATTATGTGCATTGTTGATAATTATGTTACTATTTCCACACGACAGTGGTTGTACTCATATGTTTGCCACCCCAATCATAACTAAGCCATATCTGATGACCCGATTGTTGTTGTTTCACATCATTCATCAAGTGACTCTGCCATAACCATTGTCACGTACTCTGGTATCACCCCAATCCACCAACTGATCAACAAACACAAATCACCTAAAAACAATGGTATGGTTAGACTTCTATAAAGCTAAGAAACCATAACTGAAGAAATGTTATACCTTATTAGTTGCATGCACCACTTTCGCCCCTATCTCGTTAGAAAATTCATCCTCAAACATAAACTCCTTATTGTTTCATTGCACGAAAGAAGGTTCACCGTTACACGGGAACTCCTAGTTCACCGCTAGACACGAACTTCTAAAATAGCGGTATGGTTATTCTTTAACACATCTAACAACAAATACATGATGATGTGTCATACTTGGTTTGGTTAGAAGATTCACCGCTTAACAGATAGTTGTCCCAAATCGACATCACCAACGAATAGAATTGGATTAGAAGAAGCAAATGAGTAATCGACTAAACCTAAGCCTTAGCTAATAGTATTGAAGAATTCCAGGTGAGATTTTTTACTTACAAACGTTTGGTGTATATGGGAGTTTTTTTACGAATCTTACGTCGCATCAAATATTGGTGCATGATTCTTGACTGAGAGTTTAAAAAAACTTATATGCGTTGTATAGTTATAGACATGGCGTATAGATGGCTGCAATACGACACATATAACACGTGTCATATAGAGGACTCCATACGACACGTATAAGGTTATACGCGTCATCGTATAAAGAGGGTGAATGACAGACGTGATAGAGACCAAAGTCCTTGTTGGAAAATGAGAAACTATACATGGCATATAATAGGCGTTAAAATATCCAAGTGGGTGTCTCATTGCTTTTTACCCTGCTTTGATTTTCAATAGTTTGGTTGCAATTCTAAAATGGAACACCCATGGTGGAAATGGTAGGTAAGACTCTTTCTTATGTGTAGGCTTTCATCACATTACTTTCGTACAATTATTATCGCATTTATTAATATGAAAGTTAAGTAGGCTATAAGGGTGAGGGGGTGTATACCTAATCCCTTTAGGCAAAATTTTTTCCCAGCCAATTAAATTGTGCCATGTAATTTGCCTGAACTTTTTGCCTATTACCCAAAAATCACAAGGGATGCATGCCTAGTTGAGTTTAGGCAAACCAATTTTTTTTAAACTTACATTAAATTAAAATAAGAAAAACATTACACTAAATTAAAAATAAAAATAAAAAAATATTACACTAAATTAAAAATCAAATAAAAAGGATTTCGTGCCCACTCTCACGACAACGACGAACGTAACGTTTCTTACTAGATGTGCCCGTGTCTTGTAGTTCGGCTTCGTCGACGAGTTTTTGGAAAAAGCTTATGCTACTATCGGATGAATCGCTGCTATCGGGTAAGAATAAAATATGTATTTCTTCCACCATTTTTATAAAAAATAGAATAGATTTGGAGTAACGAAGATGTGGATTGGTGTGAATTTGTTTAAAATGTGTATGGTTTATATAGGTTTATAAAAAATCCAAATATTGGTGTGAATTTGGAGTAACGAAGATCTGTGTTTTCTTTTTATCTTTTCCATCAAAGTTAAAGAAAATCCAAAAAGATTAATAATAACCCGTCAACCATATTTTTTTGAAATTGAAATTAGTTAAATTTGTTTTAATTACAAATATCCATAATTTACAAATAATCTATTTTTTTTTCTTAAACTGCAATGTATAGGGAGAAATTTTTAGTTTGTTAATCACATTTAAGGGTGTAAACGATCCAACCCACTCATAAGCCACTTTGGTTCGACTCACTAAAAGCTCGACTCGAATGTGCTTGAATGAGTTGAAGCCCTAAGATAATATAATTAATAAACGTTAAACAATTCGAGCTCGGATTTAAATTATATTTCTCAGATGCCAACCTTAAGCTTTGAATATAGAGCTTAAAACAAGCTGAGTCTACGTTCACCCTCTCTTAATAAATAAGGCTAACTTGAGCATAAGTGAAATGGAACTCAAATTTGGTACGTTTATTCCCCTAATCACATGATATGATTTGTATTTTAAACATATTATATTATTGTCGGTGGCCATCGTCCACGAAAGGTGACATGGCAAATGACATATGAAGGTGCCAAGGAAATCGCGGGTATGTAGATAAACTTTGTAAAATTTTGTAAGTTTTTGTAAAGTTTTGGAAAATTTGCAACCTTTTGTAAACTTTGTATAGAATTATAAACTTTGTAAATATGTAACGGCTATAACTAATCTGGTTATGATGGGATGATTACGTGGAAAATTAAGGTAAGCTAGAATGAATAAAGAATGTGGTTGTTTGAGAAAATATTTATGTGAAAGATGAAGTTGTTGATATGTTAAAGGGTCGTCTATAAGAATTTGGGAGCTCTATGCGAATAGAAAAAATAGCTCTTAAATAAAAATTTATATATGAAAATACTAGCAATAGGATGATAAATGAGCACTTAAATGAGTCAAAACTAAAAAGATTATTGTTTTACTGCTTGTTAGTTAGATATTAAATTTTTATGGGCTTTTTTTTAACACAAACACAAACACATACAATATATAATAAAAAAATTGAAAATTTTGAGTCTTAGGTGAGTAACCTTATGCGGTCATCCACTTTGCACATGATCAGGCTAGCCCTGATATGTTACATGGCATGACATATCCCCTAATAAAAAATGAGTCATATATAGTGCTGATGGTCTAAATAGCGGTAGCTTTTATCGTGAATGGATTTACTAAGCATTATGCTTATGTTATAGATGTGGTTCAACCACAGTTAATTTTACTTGGTAGATAGAAGATTATTATGAATATTTAGATAGAATTCTATGTCCTAGACATATTGATCGTATATAATCAACTATCCTGTTTCTAAGTAACAATTTGGAATGGATCGATATAATTTCAATATATTCACATTTATTTTACAATAGTACTCTACAGTCCAATGCATTCATTATTCCTAGGAAATTGTCAAGATATATATATATATAATATATATATATATATATCACATGATCAGGCTAGCCCTGATATGTTACATGGCATGACATATCCCCTAATAAAAAATGAGTCATATATAGTGCTGATGGTCTAAATAGCGGTAGCTTTTATCGTGAATGGATTTACTAAGCATTGTACTTATGTTATAGATGTGGTTCAACCACAGTTAATTTTACTTGGTAGATAGAAGATTATTATGAATATTTAGATAGAATTCTATGTCCTAGACATATTGATCGTATATAATCAACTATCCTGTTTCTAAGTAAAAATTTGGAATGGATCGATATAATTTCAATATATTCACATTTATTTTACAATAGTACTCTACAGTCCAATGCATTCATTATTCCTAGGAAATTGTCAAGATATATAATATATATATATATATATATATATATATCACATGATCAGGCTAGCCCTGATATGTTACATGGCATGACATATCCCCTAATAAAAAATGAGTCATATATAGTGCTGATGGTCTAAATAGCGGTAGCTTTTATCGTGAATGGATTTACTAAGCATTGTACTTATGTTATAGATGTGGTTCAACCACAGTTAATTTTACTTGGTAGATAGAAGATTATTATGAATATTTAGATAGAATTCTATGTCCTAGACATATTGATCGTATATAATCAACTATCCTGTTTCTAAGTAACAATTTGGAATGGATCGATATAATTTCAATATATTCACATTTATTTTACAATAGTACTCTACAGTCCAATGCATTCATTATTCCTAGGAAATTGTCAAGATATATATATATATATATATATATATATATATATATATATATATATATATCACATGATCAGGCTAGCCCTGATATGTTACATGGCATGACATATTCCCTAATAAAAAATGAGTCATATATAGTGCTGATGGTCTAAATAGCGGTAGCTTTTATCGTGAATGGATTTACTAAGCATTGTACTTATGTTATAGATGTGGTTCAACCACAGTTAATTTTACTTGGTAGATAGAAGATTATTATGAATATTTAGATAGAATTCTATGTCCTAGACATATTGATCGTATATAATCAACTATCCTGTTTCTAAGTAAAAATTTGGAATGGATCGATATAATTTCAATATATTCACATTTATTTTACAATAGTACTCTACAGTCCAATGCATTCATTATTCCTAGGAAATTGTCAAGATATATAATATATATATATATATATATATATATATATATCACATGATCAGGCTAGCCCTGATATGTTACATGGCATGACATATCCCCTAATAAAAAATGA
This sequence comes from Scalesia atractyloides, assembly GCA_947069175.1. NCBI lineage: Eukaryota > Viridiplantae > Streptophyta > Magnoliopsida > Asterales > Asteraceae > Scalesia > Scalesia atractyloides. The sequence continues at coordinate 7,620,972 of CAMTDV010000023.1, read as the reverse complement.
GTCATATATAGTGCTGATGGTCTAAATAGCGGTAGCTTTTATCGTGAATGGATTTACTAAGCATTGTACTTATGTTATAGATGTGGTTCAACCACAGTTAATTTTACTTGGTAGATAGAAGATTATTATGAATATTTAGATAGAATTCTATGTCCTAGACATATTGATCGTATATAATCAACTATCCTGTTTCTAAGTAACAATTTGGAATGGATCGATATAATTTCAATATATTCACATTTATTTTACAATAGTACTCTACAGTCCAATGCATTCATTATTCCTAGGAAATTGTCAAGATATATATATATATATATATATATATATATATCACATGATCAGGCTAGCCCTGATATGTTACATGGCATGACATATCCCCTAATAAAAAATGAGTCATATATAGTGCTGATGGTCTAAATAGCGGTAGCTTTTATCGTGAATGGATTTACTAAGCATTGTACTTATGTTATAGATGTGGTTCAACCACAGTTAATTTTACTTGGTAGATAGAAGATTATTATGAATATTTAGATAGAATTCTATGTCCTAGACATATTGATCGTATATAATCAACTATCCTGTTTCTAAGTAACAATTTGGAATGGATCGATATAATTTCAATATATTCACATTTATTTTACAATAGTACTCTACAGTCCAATGCATTCATTATTCCTAGGAAATTGTCAAGATATATAATATATATATATATATATATATATATATATATAATATGACTACACAAATATCATATACATCTTCAATTTATTGACTTAATATTTGTAAGAAAATAAGATTAGATAATGTAAAAATCTGAGATAAAGTCACACTTAAATATGCACGAAGAGTATAATTTCCAGTTTATAATAATACTCTCTTACAGTCACTGCCCACTTGTTTACCGGAGCTACACATTGTTTCCTCCTAAAAACAGCGATTAAGAGTAGCATTATTACTCTATATGCACTAAGCATATAGATACATTTTATGACCATATACGCTAATAGTAACCACTAGAAATTAATTTACATCTGTTTTCAACTAATTAATCCTAGAAAAGAAAATGAAAAACTGACAAAACATGACCCATAAGCGTAGATTAAACCCCTCAAATTAAAACCAAAAAAGGTTAAAAGAAGTCACCGCCTTCATCTAATGACATATTCATAAGGTCACCTTGAGCAGTAGCATCATCAAAAAGCCATTTCTCTAGAAAACCAAGAGGTGGCATTTGATCTTCAATGTTTGGTTTACTTTCATCTTGGAACACACTTGTTTCAGGCGACACCGACTGAGAAACATCCGAAGTGCTGTAATATGAATAATAATTGTTCTTTTGGTTGTTGGGAATTATGTTATTATTGGATCCAAGTTGAAAGGGGTTCCCATAACCTTCACTTGGAGGACTTTGAAACTGCTGGTTGATCAATGAACTCCGAGTCTGTGTTGTTTCCATGCTTTCGGAGCTCGTTTGAGACGATTTCTTGGAACTATTCATCCAGTTTGGAAGCAATCGCGCAATGTTCTCAGCGCTAGAAGCGTAAGTAGTTGCACTTCGGTTTGGTGGTGGTATTTCTGGTAGATTGATGGATTTGTTGTCAAGAGATAGGGCTTCACAAAGGGCTTGTTTCGCCATATGGATATCGGTTTGAAGCCGCCTTTCCCATTGACCTTTAGACATGGTGGTTTCAGATGATGATGGAGAGTGAGATCCCTTTGAATATCCTTGTCGACGATGATTGTGATGGTGGTTTTCTTGATCTGTGCTTTCATTGTGCTTGTCCAGTTTTTTCTTGAGATGTGTGTTCCAGTAGTTCTTGATATCGTTATCTGTTCGTTGTGGAAGATAAGATGCTATTGCTGCCCATCTGCCATAAAAAAGAAAGTTGAACAAAATTAATCATTTGTGACATAAATTCATAAAAGATACAACTTTTAATTCTTTAGAGAAAAAAAAATCAAAACCCTACCTGTTGCCAAGAAGGGCTTGAAGATGGATGATCATCTTCTCCTCTTGCTCGGTGAAGTTGCCCCGTTTGATACCGGGGCGAAGATAGTTAGTCCAACGCAATCTGCAACTCTTACTGCATCTTAACAAGCCTGAATTCACAACAACATGTAAATCAGAAAAGGTTAAAAAAAAATCACTGAAGAAAGTTGCAGGATGCAATAAAGAACATGAATTTAATGATCTCACCAACCAACCTCCAAATAAATGTAACAAAACAAAAACCAAAATCAATCAAATAAATGAAAAAAATTATGGACAAGATTATAAGAGATAATCATACCAGTATTAGTAGGAACAGATCTCCAATTACCAGGACCATGTTGTTGAATATAAGAGACTAAAGTTATGTCTTCTTCTGGAGTCCATGGCCCCTTCTTCACCCCTATCTTATCACAACAAGGTGGTCTTCCCATTGAATTAGAAGCCAGTTGGTGTTCAAGAACAATCTTTTTTCCAATATTCACACTCTCTATGTGTGTTAGTGTGTGTGTTATGGTTTCTTGTGAATAAACTTGAGAGAAAAATGTGAAGTCTTTGGGTTGGGATCAGCAAGAGGTTGTAGACTATATATAGATATAAAGAAAGAGATAAAGAGCAGAAGATGAGGAAGAGGTGGCCGGTGATGGTTTTACACGCTGACCAAAGAAATGAGTTAAAAAATGGGGAAGAGAAATGGCTTCTCTCTCATGAAAACCTCAACAAAGAGTCAAAAGAAGCCAGCAAGAAGCATTAACTTCTGTTTGCAAAAAGTCAGCTGTATGCTTCATGCAGATTGTGAGAGATAAAGACGGAACCATAACAAACAACTATGTATAGAGAATGACAATTAATCAAGACTGGTTTTATTTAACCCAAAAGTCTCACTATACTTATGCATTTAATCCGTTTAATTACTGTCAACTATTGCTACTTTTGAGTAGAACCAAATGCATGTATATTCAAAGCTAAGATTTTGACTTAATAATCAAAAATAAAATATAATAATACCGTGTGTAGGGTGCAAACGTGCCGAGCAGCTCATAAACCTTATCAAAGCTTATTGTAATATTAGTTTTTGTTAATATTTTATAACATTTACTCCTTATTTAAAGTTGTCTTGTAAACAAGTCGAGGTTATGTAAACTTATTTACGAGTCGAGCCCAAACCTAAAAATAAGTTTGTTTAGTAAATAAGTCAGAGTCTAAGCTTCACTTATCGAGCTTGCAAGGCTAAACGATTATATTATTTATATTATTTTTATTTAATGTATATAAGAGATGATAAACGAGTTGTGCACCCGTTAAGACGCCGCGTGTTGTTTAGTAAACGAGCCAGAGTCTGAGCTTCATTTGCGTTTTCTTATACGCTTCGTTCTAAATTTTGCGAGTTAACATAGCGCAACGTACGTGTGTTGTTCAATGTATTTACGTCGTCTGTTTTTTCCCATTTAACAAGTTCGTCACAACGCGCGAGTCCTAGATCGAGTAAGTTATTATTTTCTCTGTTTTATATATCGGTCTAATTTCTCCACGTTAAGACGAAAATGTTGGTTTTCGTTGGCTGTAGTATGGCATTGGTGCTATTTGTCATGGTTTTATGCCCCGCCGAATGCGGGGGCTTAATACTAGTTATGTGTAAGATGTAATAAAAAATTATGTATTATCTTAACAACAGAAGTACGACTCTACATTATAATCAAAATTGATATTATTTTTAATATATTATACCGTAGAACTTTAACTTGATATTTAAAACAAATAGTTATTTTGACCCTAAATTATTAAAAATTATACTCATAAACAGCATGTTTATACGAAAAACATGTGTTACACATAATTTTGATTATTGACTTTAAATGAATTTACTAACTATAGGCGTTGAATAGTTTATTTGTGTCCATTTCATCTTTGAGTATAAACGTTAGGATTTTCTTTCACTTTTTATAGCACTATTCCGGCTTCACACGTAAGCAATAAAACAGAGACCAAATGAACAAAAAAAAATTCATTTGAAAAGGATAAAAATAGGCAATGAACATACAGATTTACACGAAAACTTTTAAGAGAAATGAAATAAAAATACAGATTGAGATTAATAATGCTATATTGGTATGTCACCGATAGTAAGTTTGACCTTAAACATTTTATACGTCAGAAATAAAAGAGAAATCAGAAAATTACCAAATTGGGTCATCGACTAAGAGCATCCATATCGTAAGTCTGGAATGTCCCGTCCAAAAATCGGTCCTTCTCAATTCCGGATCACCGTGTTGGAGGAGTTTGGCATCCGGTTTGTTCCAGCCGATCAGTCGGATTTGGAATGGTGGTGATCAATACACACATGCATTATAATTATTATTATGTTTTTGAGGCTATATGGTATGAAATGAAGTCCCTAGGAGCTTCATTGCATCACCTCACTGCCACATCAACCAGAGGTCTCATTGCCTCCTTTCAATAACTCCTAAGCAATGGAATAAAACTTCCCAATCATTACTTAATTGTTTATTTTTTTTATTTTGTTTTTTAATAAAATTTTTAACCTAAACAAAAAATAATTAAAATTTAAGTTAAAATAAACTACCATTTAAACTAAAAAAAACATAAATAACTACTGCTCGTTGAGATATTTAGCTTGAATATGTGTTTTCTCGGCTTCCATGATCATACAGTCGTCCTTGGAGAGATGAGAGAGGATGGGCTTCTGGATTAAGTTAAGATCGGTAGCCCTTTGCCTATCCACTTGCAATTGGTCCTTTTGTTCCTTAATTAAGATAATTCAAGCAAGTTTCTCATCCAATTTGGAGAAGTTTATCCACCCTCGGTATTCATTGTTGTTGTGGATGAGGATTTGCCTTTGCGTCTTACTCTTGCAACTGCCTTTCTTTTATCTCTACTAGGTAGGCGTTGGAATTCTTGCGGTTCCTCATACTCAAGTTTGTCGGGGATGTCATTTAGGTCTAAATAGGAACAAGCATCCGATCGACCTACAAATGAGTTTGGTTCCGGTGTGCCTGAAGTACTCTTGGAACGCTTTAACGATCGACCTGGGTTGATTGGTGGCGAGATACCACTTTCAAGAACTTCGAAGTAGCTCTCAAGCTTTTACCATTTAAAATGCGCAACCGTATGATATTCTAAATTCATAGTGGGTGGTCGCCTTGACGTCTACGTCGTTTGGACCACTTCTCTTTGATGATTATTTGTATGGAGGTTGAAAATGTTGTTGAAGTTGTTGATTTTCGTTCTCATTTCCGTCCATTTGCTCGAGATGAATCGTTAATACGGTACGGTCCGCGGTTCATAGCGACCTAAAAATTTTCACGAATGCGCTTCCAAAAGACATCTGCTTCTTGATCATCGCTTATTTAAACAATAAAATTATTTTTATATAAACATTTTAAAAAAATACTTTTAAATAAATAAATTTAAACATTTAACATATTTTAAATAAGGAAATTTAAACATCTAAAATATTTTTAAATAAACAATAAAATGATTAAATAACTTTATACCAATAATGGGGTCTTCTGAGACGTTGAGCCACGCTCGTGCCAAAGCGAAGTCCTCCTTGCTTGACCATTTCTCGTGTGTTTTTGGAGCACGTTCTTCTTTCGGGTGCTTCCTACGATGTCTACGTGTGGATGAAGTTGGACGAATATCGAATGCGGGTTGGGTTTCGGGTGGAGACATAGGTTAAGACATGTATTGGCTAAATGAGGGTTGTGAGAATAAAAGAATACCGGCCATTTGTACGGGTGGGACATTTGTTGACTTTGTGGGGAGGGGGTGTCCCATAGTGGAAGAATTTTCCGTCTGTAATGGTCGATACTCACCTTGGTCGGTATTGGTATTGACCACCCACAGGTTGTCTTGAGTGTATGCGTAACGTGGGTAGTTTGGGTCAAACACGTTTGGATCATTGTTGAATGGAAACATGTGGAAGTCGCCAAGTGGGTTGCGAAAGGAGATATATATTTTTTTAGTTGAGAGAAGAGAGTTGTGTGCAAAATTTGAATGTGAACATGTTTATATAGTTTGTAAATATAAGTTTTAATTTTTTTATGTTTTTTACCGTGAATGGTCAAATGAAAAGGGCACCACGTTTTGAGCCGTTGAAGCTCGTTACTCGGCTGGCATGCATTCAATGGTGCCCCTCCAAAATGCTCGGCTATAAGGTTATGGAATTTTGGCTTTACCAAACAAATAAATACCGGTAAGTAAATAAAGATTAGCAAGTTGAACACGTTTATGTGGATATGTAACATCTTGGAATCCCAGCTATAAACATTCAGAGTGTCAGTTAAAAAACGCGCCACTGGAACATAATCAGAAGTGAAACAAAAAACGATTTTGGCAGGAAAGAGCCCAAATTTCAAATAAGCATATCTCGAGTGAGGAAATGAATTGCATGAGCCATAATACTTGAAAATGGGATTTCTCGATGATTTAAATGTGAAAATGGGGTTAGAAGACCACTACCCTAAGCCTTGTTGTCCGTTGTATACTAAATGAGGCTAATATAAGTGGCTGACAAGTGTATGCTGACTAACCATGGTGGAGAGTTGTCACCAAAACCCTTAACACTTCGCCACCGTCACCAGAACAACCTATAAATAGAGGGATATAGGCTCTCATTTGATTCGCGTTTCATATGAAATCGAACCTCTTTGAACCTATTGTCTAATTTTCTTTTATCGTGTATTGTGAATTCGGGTCGGGTCAGATGTCACACCCCGACCCGCAGCGGAAAAAGGTGATCGGAGCATGATTGGGTTTTCATCAAAGCTCATGACATTTATTAAAATGTTTCATATTTATTGTTACAAATTAAAGGAGATCATACAAGTACAACATGTTCTATACATCTTTCTAGACTTCATTATTTTTCTTCTAAGGCAATTTCCTATGTGTTCCTTGCTTCATCCTGTCCACCTGTATCATGTGTAAAAATGGTTTTTGGGTCAACAAAAAGTTGGCGAGTGAATCCTATGAAAACATTTAAACGTGTTTATTGTATTGATTATAAAATAAAGTGCATAACCACATATGAGTAAATGTAGATGTAAATTTATTCACAAAACACATAATATTAAATATTGCACACACATACAACAAATGATTGTTTTGAGGCACGCGTTGTTCAACGAACTGATGGGCCTAATGAATGTTTTTGAGGCACGCGTTGTTCAACTCGTCTCCCACGAGGAACTGATGGGCCTAATGAATAATTTGCATACAACTTGACAATATGTAATACATCACAACAAACAATATTTACATTCTAAGTTTAGATCATATAATGGTATAGCACGAGTTTGAATAAGCGAATTAATTTAAGCGACACATGATACACCCCAAAACATGAATAAAAAGGGGGAATTTGTAAGAATTCACTCACAGTGGTTGCGTTTCTTAGATTGATGATGAATGCGCACGAATTTGGATTTAACCACGAGAGAAACTAACCTAAATAATAACATAATGGTTCGGTAAATAAGTGGATTTTATTAACAATTTTAATAGGATTTTTAGATTTATTTTTGTAAGTTTAAGGTCATTTTCTAACTTTAAAAATATTATTTTTAAGTATTTTTAATTGATTTTTAAATAAACTAAATAAATAAAAGAAAATAAAAATTTTGACTTTTTGACCGTTGACCGAGCGTTGACCGTTGACCGGGCCGTTGACCGGTCGGACCGTGTTTATTATATGTGCTGAGTGAGGTTCGAACTCGTGACCTCCCGTACGCGTGCACGCAGCTCTACCAACTGAGCTACGTGTCTAACCCGAAATAATCTCGTTTTTAATTATATATATATATATATACAAATTAGATTAATTTATTTCTGTCTTTATTTAAAAACTTGATAATTGCCAGAACCGGTTACAGAAGCAGGATTCGAACTCGGGACCTGTGGTTTAACTTTGCACACAGTCCACCGCTGGACTGTGTGTCTAACCTGGTTAGAATACTGGTTTTTATTAAACTTAAATACTAACTGGAAGGTGTTCTGGGGCCTTTCAAAAAAATTGAGATTTATCACAGGAGACCGTTTAAGTGTACGAATCGAACTCGGTATCAATAGCATGAAATGCACACAGTCCACCGCTGGACTGTGTGTCTAACTCGTTTAAAACACCGATTTTAATTATATTCATAGACTGATCAGACTTCATCTTCTTCATTTGAAGTCCACTGTTTCAGGATCGATCATTTGAGTCTTGTTAATTCGATTCGATCCTGATACAACATTAAACACAAGGATAGAGAAGGTGATTATATACCGAATGGTGGCTGCAGATTCTCCGGTGACACCTCTGATGATTACACCCGAATTCCAGCGTCTTGCGGCGAACTCCGGCGAGTTGCAGATGGACTTTCCGACGAGCAGAAGGTTGAGCAGATAAAATAGAGGTAATTTGTGAAGGAAGTGAGCGGGTTCCTATGAGTGAAGGGTCGATATTTATAGTGCCCAATATCACACATGATTTCGATTTAAAAATCTCGGTCAAGATGAAATTGACTAACTGATTGCATAACCGATTGGGGATTGTTGACTCCTTGATTGAGTCTATCGGTTACATTCGAGGATTGACGAGAAACATCCAGTTTTCTTGATGATAGCCGGTGATTTAGCGCGGCTGTTTCTGGTTTGAATCCGGATCTCATCTTAAGTTTTATTTGTTTCGTAAAATTCACAAAGGAAGCAAGTGGCGGAGCGGTGAAGTGTTTGTTTGGTGAACTAGCTGACCCGGGTTCGAAACCCGGCAGCTTGTTATTATTTTTTTTGCACTAATTTTTAATTTTTAATAATTATAGTTTTTAAATTCTAAAATGTTTATTAATTATGTATTGTTTAAAATTAGTTTGAGCTCTAAACGTGCAACGAAAATTTTAACTGGATGTTCGGTTAATAAACGAAGCGGGTTTTGAAAACCCGTTTTTTGACGGATGTTACATCAGACGTTTAGACAATGAGTCGAATGTAGCCAAGCCCCAAGATCACCTGTAGTAAACATAAATCCCTTGCTTGATAATATGTTATGATTTAGGCATTAGGAGATGTTTTATATACGTGTAGTTTTTATAAATAATATAATTGAATAGGAGTTCATGGATCTACGTGGTTCAAGGATCTCAATGGATTGGATAGGAAGGGAGGCCATGGGCCTACGTGGATTGGATTGGATTAATCGAGATGTCGCAGACTCAAGGCTTGTCCAAGGATCTCGATTAAATGAAACGAGAGGCCGAGGACCCATGTTATCCAATGATCTCGTTTGTACCAAGGTGTCTAAAGATTGATGTTGATGTTATTGTAAAGGCCTAAGGCTTGCTCTAAAATCCCATATGGACCCAAGGCTTGTCCAAGGATCTAATATGGACCCAAGGTGTCCAAAGTTGAATGATTAGGATTTGTAAGGGTCCCAAGACTCGCCCGAAAGATCCCGTATGGACTCAAAGTGTCCAAAGACTTATGATTAACTGAATGGTTTTGAATGAAGTACCTACTTACCGAAAGCTAATGCAAGATGCTATCAAAACACTTCAGGAAAAAAGCACCAAAGGTTGAATAAAGCTTCCAAGGATGAGGGCACTCGCATATGTAATCCCTAGATCTTTTGCAATATGATGTAAAATAACAATGCTCTTAATGGAATAAAAATTTCTTTATCACTATTGTGGCAATGTTTTTTGTGAACCGGGACTTAAAAACTCTGATTTTTTGGAAAGATAAAAGATAGAACATTTCATGTTAATTATATTTCAAAGTTTTTTGTTTCAAAGAGAACCTTTTTTTTATAATTATTTCTTGTCTCATTGATAACCTATTTTTGTGATTTGTTGTTTCTCCACAACCGTTAACATGATGTCCTTATATACATGATACATTTATGCATACTATACCTTATCTAAAACACAAATGACAAATGGACTATTAGTTTGTTTGATTACTTTTTATATAATTATCAAAGTTTAAGAAAGTTAAGGAGAAAATTGTCATATTTAAAAAAAAAAGAGACTATCTTTAAATAGCTTTTCGTGATGCAGATAAATTTGATATTTTAACTAGTTTTAGAAGCATATACAATATTTTAAGTTTGAATTAGGTATATGTACATGATATTTATCTCGTTTTTAGAGGTATACATGAATTTTTCCCTTTTTATAAGATTACAATTAAAAAAACACAATTTTAAACATGAACGGTGTTTTATATTTTCGAAAGGTGACTTTTTAGTATAGACAAAAACCAACCCCTGGCAAACCGCTACGAGGACAAGACAACGAAAAGAAAAACATATACATGCCTACATGAAACTAAAGTTACACCAATCAATCCATAGCAACTAGTTAAGCTTGGCTATACTTTTGATCCAAAGAACCCGAGAGACTTAATATCCGTAAAGATTTTATCCATCGAAGCTAACTTAAAAACACAATAATCTAATGTCTTCTAGTAATGCATACCAGTGAAGACTCAAGAACCTCAGCCTGATGTCTACATGGCTTGTTGGTACCTCGAGTCAACTTAAAAACAAGGAAAATGAATGTCGCGCGACAGGGTATGGGATGAAGAACCAATAGCAAATGTGAAATTTCAAACTTATATCTTAGTGAAATTAAGTAACCAATCACGTTCCCCAATCTTCAAATCAAATCTCTGGTCGTAACATTTATTATTGTTTAATGCTATTTTTCGCTAAATGTGAATGTTTATTCAGATCGACAATCAAGTTAACAGGATTTAGGAGAATTTAAATTTAGTTGAATTCGTAAAATATTTTTAGGTTGACACTAGATATGTTATTTTCATATAATATTCCAGTAATTCTAAGTAAGTTGTTGTTAATAAGCAAACACTTCATGTTGACTCATATAATCATACTAACTAGCATTCTAGCTAGAGCTTCGGTCAACTACGTAACCCTTATGTTTATCATTACGTAACTTCAACTTTAAATTTCTAATTGTCGGTAATTAAATCTTTGAAATTAAATTTCTAATTGTAGGTAATTAAATCTTTGAAATATTTCAATCTTGTAATTTCATTGAGGGTTTGGTCTCCAAAAGGTGCTAGCTATCACAAGAGCCAGGGGCGGACCTACCCAACACGAAGGGGTAGCCTCCGCTACCCCTTGGCGCTTCAACGGTAGTGTAAATTTTGGAAAAATTTGATCTTTTTTATAAAACGTTACCCATTTTTTATAAAACGTTACCCCTACGAATATTTTCTAGATCCGCCACTGACAAGAGCTATAGTGATTTCAATCTTCTTTTCTTGTCACCGATAATATGAATAGTTCAAATTGTACTTATCCTCTTCTTCCCAAAAGAAAATATGTACAAATATATATAGTGATGTAGTGGTACAAGTAGTTATCTTTACACCGATACATCGATTGATAAAGGGAGTTAATGTTCACACATTCTTTCTCTCTATCTCTCTCTCTATATATATATATAAAGAGAGAAACAAAGTGAAAAAAGTGTGAGAATAAATTTTAGGGTGTGACAATAAAACGATGCTTGATAAAAAATATAAGCAACCGAGTTAATGCAGAACCATAATGAAATTTGTAACCACAAAACAATATGTGAAAGACTATTGGAGTATTCATGCTCAGAAAACTGTATTTGTCTATTTGATATGAAATTGAAGGGGTGAAAATGTGAAAACTTCTCTTATGTAGATGTGTGAACAAACATAAAGAGTAAATATATTTGGTAAATCCCTCAAATTGTATTGGAGCATTAATAAGAAAAACAAAATATCTTGGGATCATAATTAAGTAAGTTAATTATTTAGAGTTAAAAAAATCTAGTGAGGTTTGAAAACTAACATAATAATTAAAACAAATTAAACTAAGTTCCATCGTGATCCATAGCTACAACTTGTGGTTAATTAACCAAGTAAGTATTTAGTCCATAATATTAAAGACATTAGTTGATAAATATGAATTTAAACTGAAGGTGACAGAGTACCTAATGTTTAGAAATTAATACTATACCGTGGCTAGAAAATTGCAACTATCAACGTGATTGAACTCGTCCATTTACGTAATATGTGTTTGGAAGAGGTGGTTCGCTTTATGTGCAACACTTGGCATTTGTTTTCTTCAAGCAAACACACGCATGCACATACGTTGTATAAGTATAGTACGCACATACGTATGTACATACGATATTAAACTCTTTGAATTTTTTTATATGCTGATGTCGTAGCGACTTGAACCCGTCAAAACACAATGCATATTTATTATAAAGATTTTACTTATAAAATTAAGAACATTTACGTATCACAGGTTGTAACTTCATCTTTTAACACTTGATCGAGAAGACAAGTACGAGTAACAAAACTAATATGGAATTTATTGACTTTGAAAACATTTGAAGGGTGTACTTATGAGTCAAACCCTTAATAGAAAAGTAATACACATTTTTATTGTAACTTATAAGGGTAAGATCAGAACAAAATTTAAATGAGAAGAAAAAAACAAATAAATCATTAAATAGTTTTCTGTTATCTCATTTATTATTATTTTTAACTAATTAGTTACTCATAAAAATTACAATTCTCTACATTAAATTTGTTTTATCTACACCCATCAAAATTTATTATACATATTTCAAAATTTATTATAACTTAATCTTACACAGCTTGTATCCTACACACTTTATAATTTGTCCTACACTCTAAATTATTATTATTTTTAAATTATATATTTTAAAATAAATTAAAATTTTAATGTAATTATCTATTAAATAGGAAGACTATAAATTAATGATGTATATAAGTTTACCAACATACTTTACAATAACATTAAATACAAATATTAAATTAAACATTTTATTGGTTAAATGTTTTTTTCTTTTTTCTTCTTACAAATGATTTTTTCTCATTTGAATCATTCACGCACACCACACTCACGCACACGCGCACGATATATATAGATAGATTAGATAATCATTCGAGTTGTGAGAACCTCAAGAACTTCGATGAAAATCCTACTTCGATGGAAATCCTATTTGATGTAAAATACGGGCCTATAATATAGTGTTCTCATGAATTATTGAAGTTCATTTTAAATTGATCTATATAAGTTTTTATTTCATTCTTTGAAAAAGTGAGAAAAAAAAACAATCTTGAAAGTTTAAAGGATTTATATTTTTTTGTTAAATCGGCAATTCTATTTTTATGTGGTCTATTCGATTGATATGTGTTGTTTAATTCAACATATGACTCGGTCTCGTTTTCGAAGAAAACCATGTCTATCGTGGTTGTCATTTGAAAATAAAGTCAATGGAGTTAGACTTTTAACTATTTCAATTCTTTTATGACGTTATACAAACAAAAGTCTTTGCTTGAATTTGGCACCATGCCTCCTAAAAACAGGAAGAAGTTAATACGATCTTCAACTTAAGTCATAAACATCATTAAATTTCATCTAAGACATAATTGAGCAAATGTAAAGAAATCGGAATATATAACCCATTCGATCTAAATGCAAAACAAGCTTCAATAACGTTTTCCAATAAAGATAAAGTGGTTTCTTTAAGTGTGTTTTTTTTTATCGATTGATAATTAAAACTTTAACATATTTTTTCTATATCGTATTATCTTACACAATACAATATTTTCATATCATTATGGAGACGATCCCTGAGATCATAAAACTTTAACTTTGAATATAGGCATGTATTGTGACTGTACAATTACAATAAATATTTAAGATATTCATGAATTATGTAAACACATAAATATTGTTGGAAAACAAGACCCCAAACAAACATAAAACATGATACGAACCAGTTTGAATTTCAAACTCTTTGTTTTTTCCTTCGGAATTATATGTTCACATTCTGCCCGTAACATTTTTTAATTGTACCCATTGCTTCACGTCCACACCCTTATCGACAACTTAAATCACTTGATCAATCCCTTGCAACTCTGATTTCTTCATGGGTCATAAGCCACCTTGCAACTCTGATTTCTTAATTGTACCCATTTCCTCACTATGCCAAGCACCAAGCCCTTCAACCACCATAGCCAATGCTTGTGTTTCAACCCAACTTTACATGAAAAAAACACCATGTGCTCCACAAATAATTCTTCAAAAACCCTTTTTTCCTTTTTTGTTGCATATCGATTTTCTTCTTCGTTTTCTTGTTCCTACAACCCATCTTTCACCTTCTCGACCTACTTTTCAGAATCCAATCTCTGATACCAATTATTTGAAATCCAAGTCCCGAAGGAACAAGAAACACGATGTGAACGAACACCGCTTGTCTTTTATTATTATAAACTGAAACACATCAATTAAAATAACCTTAACCATCTATGTATGCTAACCTTGTAAGTCATATCAACCCTAACCCAAACTTTAATAAATAATTCACCAACAATTATCTCAAACTCGTTTGAATTTAAAACCCTTCCTTTTTCTTCCAGTATTTATTGGTTCGCAAAAATAGCGTGTAAAAATATTCGAGAAGCTTTTAAATGTTAGTATTTAATCAAACACTTAATGTAAATGTATAATGACAAAAAAAATGAATTTCTAGACATCATTAGCATTTTCCAACAACTAAAAGTACAAAGAATACTAATCCAGCTGGTTGTCACTGGCGATTAGTTCTTAAATACCTTAGTCAAGATATTATGTGATTGTTGTTTTTTTAAACGTTTAAGGCAAGAAGACATGCATTCCGCTTTCTTCTGCACCTAAAGAATATGTAACAATTGCAATTGCACACGTACCAATTAACAACTTTGTTACAATGGGGTTACAAGGGCTATTAACTTAATAGCTCCTACTCACGTGTAATGCTTTGAAAACGTATATGAATCATATGATTGTATGCAACTCAACGAGCAACCATATCACATTATCACAAGACATAATTTGTTTTAACTTATATGTTTCTGTTACTTATATATTTGTGTAATAATGTTTTAACTCTTGTCATTGTCTTATATATGTGTGATAATGATATGAATAATGATATAGATAATTAATAATAGTTCTTAACAAATAGAAAAACAACAAATGATAAAAAAAAAAAAAACAAAAACAAAGCACATACGAAAGAAAAAGAAAATCTAATTTGATGTATTTAGTATTAGAAGGTGGAATAACACATAAGGTGTGTAAATTTTTACTATTTTATATATTTACCAAGTATAGATATAAAAAAGAGAGCAAGAAAAATAAACGAGTTCGGTGATTTTTTTATTCCATTGTAAGGGTGTTTACGAAAAAAATAGAGGCCATAGAAAATAAAATGGATTTGAATTTACTTCAAAATCTTTTGTCCAAATGTTTAAAATTACATCTAATATAAAATTATCATAAATAACACTTGGGGTTTTGATAAGATTATACAAATGTTGACAGCTACATTTTACAAACCTCCTCTTCTTTTTCTTATTCTACAATTTTTTTATTAATTTAAAAACAACCAACACAAAAATCCTTTAATTTACATCTTTGTTTACAACGAGACTCTCTAATCTATCTTTTTCTACCTTAGGACCAGAAACATCAACTACTTAAAAAGGAGTACCATTATTTCCACGTCTTTAATATCATTATGCTACAAAGCTCTTTAATACTCTTTTTAGTTATAAATATAAAAGTATATGAAGTAAAGAGTAAAATATCCGGATAGTCCCTATAGTTTTGTAAAATAACATCTATAGCCCCCAACTTTTAGAAATTACACCGGTGCTCCTTGTGGTTTGACGAGTTGCTACTTGGATAGTCCATGGAGTGGATGTCCGTTAGTTTTCTCCGTTGAGTCCATCTGAAATTACTTATTTACCCCTCCCTTCATATTAGTTTGTTCTTATATTTCAATAAAAGCAAGGGGTAATTGTGTCATTTTACATAGAACTAACAGACATCCACTCCAGGGACTATCCGAGTAATAACTCGTCAAACCACAGGGAGCATCGATGTAATTTTCAAAAGTTGAAAAATGTAGGTGTTATTTTACAAAACCATATCGACTATCCGGGTATTTTACTCTAAAGATTATAAAAAAGATATTTATTTAACTTATAATTTACATTTAAAATCCATGTGACATTCTTGGTATTTCATAACATCATCTTACGTTATTATAACTGGATTCTAACTGGTAATCATATGTTAATGACCTACCAATTAATTGCTCTAATTGAACAAAAATGAGTATTATGAGAAACATAAAAGGTAACAAGTACAAACAAAAGAATATTTTGTTTACTTTCATAATTCAAGCATTTTTGTTTGTATTATGAGAAACATAAAGAAAGAATGATATGAGCTGGTATTGACTCTAATGCCGACATGCAGATATATAATCATTTTCATTATTTTGTGTTTTAAAAAGAGTGATCAACTCCGATGATTCATATGAACGGTTGTTATAGTGATCAACTGTACGTCAACTTAAATCGGTGATGTTGACCGTTAATTAAAAAGGACTAGAATAGCATACCATGGCATGAGCCTGTGGCTTGTTATATAGAGTGGTCCTTGCATGGACTCACCAGTCACCATTGCATTTGCATCATGAACAAGATGTGATTAACTTCCGTTGATTAAAAAATGATAACAAAATTTTTTATGAGAAGATGCTTTCAATCTATAAATTAAATTTGTATTTATTAATCCTATATGATAGGACTTATAAAAACAAAACTAGCACCTACTAATAGAAAGCAACTCAAATTATGAAGTCCAGATAAATAAGAAGTTTGAAGTTTAAAATTAATATGAACCATAAAATAGTAAATTAGTTAGTAAATAAGATTTTGGAAAGAAAAAAGATATATATGAAACCCAGTTTGGTTCAAACGGACTGAACCAAATTGGTTGGGTAGTTTATTCTCGTTGACCGGTCAATCTGGTCCAGTTCGGAGATAAATGCAATACTAACGTAAATCACAATACCCTTGATCTCTTAAGTAAAAACTAAGAAGATCACACATGATTATCACCCGTATTACAACCAAATCGTATCCATATAAAAAAACACTCTTACACTATCCAAGTTTAATCACTAAACACTCTTAATAAAATATCCATGTTCGATCATTAAATGCAAGTTTGATCATTATTCCTTGAACCATTGTACGTAGTCGACTATGACGCAAAGTTAGGTAAACTAAATATAAAAATCAAAGATATCATTTGGAGACAAACTTATACTATTGATGCACATTTAGAATAGTATAACTTGGAACACGACTCCTTACACATCACTTGGATGCTTTGAGGGTATAAATGTTTGGTAAGATAGGGTGTCGGTTTGCTTTCGGTCCTAATTAGGATTTGAAACATCATCAAGTATATGATTATAACGTAATCCATCTTTATAGAACTTTAGAAACTATCAGATTATAACTAATAACCGACTTAAATTATTATAAAAAGATAGAAAACATCTAAATATTAATAAAGAGATACGTACTTAATATAAAAAGGCTAAAACCAGTTGAGGACGACTAGACAAGATAGCATGGGCAATTACAATAATTTAGCCATCAAACCCTTCAAGATCGACATCAATTGTAAATGCAGATAATCCAATCAATCAAAGACCACCACATGTCAAGTAAACACCTGTGCGGTAAAGAATGAAGTCTTGTTCTTATTCCATATCGGGCCTTCTATGTAGCGTTGCAACGGGTCCATTTATCGATCTAAAAAGCTATTTTTTATTTTATTAGGCTGGATGTTGCAGGGCCTGGTCCACTTAAGTTAATATGGGCTTTCAATACAAGATTTTGATTGGATAATGAGCCGACACATGGCAGCTGGCACGGGATATTTGACACGTATTGGGCCCAAATGTGGTCCTCACCTGTGATTTAAAGTGTTGTTGACTTTTATGTAAAGGGATGGTTATTAATTGGGCCAACAAATTGAAAAGGTCAAACCGAGTGTGGATGACTTATATTATGTATGATATTTTTTTGTTTGTACCATGAGTCATGGGTTTTTCTAGTTCATATCGTTTTCATCCATACTTTTGATAAATCTGAACTTAAATTTACGTTCATAATACATATGAAAATGTGATCTTTTGGTATATTAATACAATTTTAAAAGGTAATTAGAGCTTGATTAGTGCAACCCTAAGCTTATAGTTATCAATTTATCATCTAATTTAGGACTCAGCTCATCCTCTAGTGAAACTGTTCGTGAAGCGTTCGACAGTAAGTTCATTTATGTTCGTTTGTCTAATAAATAAATAAACATGAACAAGGACTTGTTCATGTTCATTCGGTTCTTTTGCAGCCCTAATCCTACGCTCTTTCAGTTCACTAGTCAAAAACCAAAGGGGCAGTGCTCTATCAGCATTCAAATGACTTTCCCTATGGGATTTTGTCTTTGGAGTCTCCATCGTGTCAAACTGTTATGCGTGAGCCAGAGGTTTTACCATAGTGAGCCATTGGGTAGTGGGTTTCCCTGGAATTGGTGACAGGTCGGGTCACCGTGATGTCTGCGATTGCAGGTGTGGGTGACATTTTGCCTATGGATGACCCGTGTGGCCGGGCTTTATTGGACGTTCAAAAAAAAGGTTCACTACTAAAAATTGTTTAGGTCTCAAGGATTTAGATTTAGTGTTGAAGTGTTAATGTCGAATGATTCAAGAAATTTTTCCTTACACGGCACTTGAGATGGTTACTCCATTTATTGTTTAATTTTACTCAAGCAGGGTTAGCTTGTTTGGGAGGAAGGGGCCTTCAAGGGTAATTACTCTAGCCTAACCAACCATCACTCTCCACGTTAAATTTCACGCAAAGCTTCCATTAAGTAGTAAACCTTGACGGCGCCTACCTATTCCAAAAACTATTTTTTTTAATATTAATAAAGGCAAATGCCCCCAACCAATCCCAAGGGTAACACCCACCTCAAACAATTCAACCCGTTCACTAGTACCCCTCCAAGTTAACCAAACCCGCCTTGCCTACCCTTGGGGTGGCGGCGGTGTTATGGCGTAGGTTCAAAGCCGCGGTAGCCTACCCGTAGAGTGCCCCGGTTGGCCTTTGTTGTTATTTATTACACTAATTCTAGCCAAATGAGATTAGATCAGATCGAGAGCTTACTGTCACTGGCCAAATATTTAAAGGTCACAATGCTATGGGTTGGCTTGAACGCTTGGGTTACTGGCTACAACATGGACTTTATCGGGGGACGGAGTCAGTGTTAATGAAGAGGTGTACGTGCCTAGTCGTGTTTACGACAAACGTACCATTGCTTGAGAGTCGGCGTCGTTCTCCAGATGAGTCCAAGCAAATGGTACAAGGCAGGCGAAATCCGTGACCCACACAAATAAGCGAAATGGGTTGGCTTGTCCTCGGGAATTTGGGGACGCAACACAGGTGTTGAAAAATAACCCCGTGACAACTTGGTATCAGAGCAAAACGATTCTCGGATACGTTGGGATGTGACTCATAACCAAATGAGCTAAACATTTTGAGTATGGTTACGCAATGGTAGTGGGAGAAGAACAAATATGGGTTTGTTTCGGCAAAGGTCTTTGTATTCCACGAGTATGGGATCGTGTGAACCGCTCAAGTATATTTCAAAAATCTATGGTACTAAGCAGCGCCGCAAAAGGAGATTTTGTAAAAGCTGCTACAACTATTCAAGTTCCCGTATGCCTGAAACTTTTGGTGAACATCGGCACCAACGTAAATCCGATGCGGCGGACGTCAGCGCCATCATACCCAAGAACTGGCGTATTATATTGAACATGCACGAAAGACAATCATTGTTGTTGTGCTTTCGGGGGTCCTACCCTACCAAAGTGAATCATGCTCAACATAAGGGATTCATGCATTGTTAAGTATGCGAGCTGGTATGGGACGGCGAGCATGCACGAGGACATGCGTGAAATGGTGGTGGTAGAGTGTTGCGGGCTAAATATTTGAAGGTCGCAATGCTATGGGCTGTGTTTGAACGCTTGGGTTACTGGCTAGTCCTGGACTCTATTGGAGGACGGAGTCAGTGTCAATGAAGAGGCGTACGTGCCTAGTCGTATTTACGATGAACACACTACTGGTTAAGAGCTAGCGCGCTCTCCTGATGAGTCCAAGGCAGAACGAAACCAGTGACCCACATAAAAAAGCGGAGTGGATTGACTTACCCGGGGATTTGGGGCCGCCACACGGGGGGTCGAAAACTAAGCTCGTGATATTACGCTCTTATGGTCAAGATTTATATCATATGCAAAACATGCTTACAAAGTTCCAATGCAACAATGAAACAATACATTTCACTTTTTGAAACCATGATTTACAATTCTAACTACCATGACATGTAGAGTTCATTAGTCCTTAAAGTGGTTAAGTGTAAATGTTTAACTCAAGTATCAACGTGTCAACAAGATAAAGGAAAATGTTTTTAGCTTTGACTCTTATCAATTATTGGCAAAATGAATGATTACATTGCCAGAAAATAGTTCTGTTGATACACCTACAAAATTCCCTTGATAAGTTAGGAATTTCATGTCTAAATGTTTAATCTTTCTATGGAATATAACTACCTAAAATGCCAAACCATTCGTTAAAAGTGTGAAAGATATCGCATATAACAAATATAAACATAATTGTGTTTGTAAATATATTAAGTTAAAATATTAAGTTAAAATTAGTAGAAACACATTTCAAAAGAAAAAGAAAGATAAATAACTATTTTTAAAGGTAACTTCATATAATGTTAGGGTTTAGAGTTTAAACCAAAGGGCTCGTGTCCCAATGATCAATGTATTTCTTAAGGTGTAGTCTCTCTAAAGTGATAAGGATTCAAGTTCTATCGTGAATAAATTTGAATATGCAAGAGTGTGTTATTTTTATTGTTTTAAAAAAATAAGACTTCCATATTATAACCATATGGAAATATTACTTTGTTTTTACTTTTTACCTCCTTTTATATATCCAAAATTTTCACTAAATTTCATAATTATTTTCTTACGCTCTTATAATCAAGGTCATATGCAAGACATGTGCTTTCTAAAGATCTTATTCAAGAGAGAAACATAGTTTTTCACTTTGTAAAATTGTAAAATCTAAAAAATCATGATCGTAAATTTTAACGACCATGATACGTAAGTCAATTAGTCCTTACTCCTTAAAGAGCCTACGTGTGCAGTTGTGTAACTCAAGTAGCAATGTAAGCTCATACAACATGTGAACAAGATAAATGATGATGTTTTCAGTAATGACTCTTACCAATTGATGCTAAAATACCATATACAAGCAATAATAGTGTTTGTTGGTATTCATTTGAAATGATAAATAGAAACACAATTTAAAAAAAAAATATAGGATAAAGAGAAAACTAGTTTTAAGGTTATTCAAAAGTCAAAACAAAGTTAGTGTTTAGAATTCACGGTTTACACATGATGAATGATAATATGAATTCAAAATTAAGACTTATAGATTAGAATATAACCCTAGAGAAATATGATTTTTTTTACCTCCTTTTATGCAAAGTCTTCACTAAATTTCATAATCATTTTCTTGTTACGTAATTAATAGAACATTCAGTGTATTTAATCTATTTTCTAGATTTATCAGTCTTATACAATATTTTGTTGATTCATGAGGATTTTTTTTTCCTATGTTCAAGAATAACAGGACACTATGTAACAAAATATTTATCAAATATTCAATGTGTGATTTCTTTTAAATGGCCACTTATAGATAATTCAGAATACTACATAAAAACTACAAATGTACGTAAAAAAAATTAAATGTTAATATGCTAGGAAACCTTTCTTATAAGTGAGTGAAACTTTATATGAAATAGAAAGTTAGATGAAAATTATATCTGTAATTGGTCAAAATAATTACGATTAACAAAATAGATTGATTTACTAGATAAAGAAATTATAATTATTAATATTATAAAAAGGTAATAATTTTTTTTAAAAAGTAACCCAATATATTTATTAAATATATATATTTGTGGATAGGATGATGATGAAGTTTGAGGCAATTTAGTTCATACTTGATACTTGTGTTGTGAACATGATGCTTTCATACCTATTGTATTTGTGTTCTTTGTTGCGGTGTCCATTTTCTTTTGTTTTTTAGTTGCCAAATCACCATATCATAAATTGTCTGCAATGATTGAAGTGAGGCGATATAATTTTAAAAAACACAATGGAAATTATTATTTGTAGATGATCTCATCTCTTGTTTTATTTCTTTCTAGCTTTTTATAACAGGCCCATGAATCGTCTTTTACGAAAGCTAGTCCCTGAAACTCGGTCCAACATTAGAAGTTGGTTCAATTTATGCAAACTGTCTTAGTTTGGTATTTGTATTAAGTGTGGATCGATATACTTAGCTTATAACGGATTAAGAGTTAGGACATATCATGTAGTTAAAAAAGTTGCTTCGTTGACAATATAATTGTGTTTTCCGACAGGGGCAGATCTACATACTAAGTAACGGGTTCATGTGAACCCATCAAGTTTCGAGGTTTTAGTAGAAAACATATATGAAAATTTTGGGTGAATCCATGAACAAAGTTGAAGAGTGGTACTGTGGCTAAGAAATTGTCTATTACCCAAGAGGTCCCTTGTTCGATTATGTTTGGTGTCATTTGTATGTTTTTTTCTTCTTCACCATAACGAATCCGCTGGGCCTTACTTGTCTCAAGTTCCTAATTCTAATCTACAATACTAAAATCATTCTAATATAATATACTAGTTGAAGAGTGATTTAAACAAATTGTTGATGAATTCTTCATTTTGTTTATCATGAATTCACTGGATTATGTAAATGTGTTACTTTATTAATGAATTCTTTAACTGGATAAGAACTCAAAATGTTTCACATGCTTTATCCAAATGATTTTGTGAGTGCAAATGTGGTGTTGTGCACTTAGTTCAGTGTTTGCTTCTAAGTTCTAACCGGTACATATTTTTGCTTAATCTAAATGTGTTCACATTTGTGCTGTTGTTGTTCATGCTAGTAATAAAATTGTTTTTCATCATAATTAACATGTGATTATTCATAATATAAGGGTTTTTTTTTGAAAAAAAAGAAAGTGTTTACGGGTCAGCCCGACCAGACCAAACTGTCGAACCGACTCTAAAACTTTTATGTCCGGTCCTATGAACTTTGAACCTCTAAAAATAGTAAACCCACGAAAAAGAAATTCATGGATCCATTACTGTTTTCCAAGCATCATTAACACCATGTTATTTCCTCAAGGTGTGAATCTTTTTGCAAGCTTTTGGAGTAGTTTAAATTTATATCATTAATGATTAATTAATTAGTAGTTTAAGCCTACTCTCAAACATTTAACTGTTAAAATATTTAATTTTGGTGTGAATCTTTTTGCAAGCTTTTGGAGTAGTTTAAATTTATATCACTAATGATGAATTAATTAGTAGTTTAAGTCTACTCTCAAACATTTAAGTTAAAACATTTAATTTTTGAACGGCGGAACTTTCATATATAATATATAGAAACCGGGCTAGCAAGTTACGTGATTGCATTACAAATGTTAAAGTCATACCACCTATATCCTAATTGATATTACAATATTTAGATCTACTCGTGATCCAAAAAAATGAGTTTTCTTTAATAAGATATGTCGTCCCAGTGAGGTGTATGTGTTGACCATTAAACATCTTCTCGTTCCTTGCCTTCCATATATCCTAAGCCGCCACCATCAGAACCACTCCAATAGTCTTCTTCCAATCTTTTAAACCATTCATATCTCTAGCCATGCTAAGAATCTGTTGGATAAACACGTCACCAGTTTGAGAAATGAATTTTTAGGTATACCAAAGCCGACCATGTGGACTTCGCTATCTACCAATCCCACAAAATATGATGCACAGTCTCCTTCCTTAACCCACATCTAGAACAGTTATGATCGTCCACGAATACACCCCAATTGGCAAGACTTATTTTAAAGGGTATACAATTAAGCGACACCCTCCAATTAAGAAGGTAAACCTGTGATATCCCACATCGGTTGTGAAGGAGAATAAAGGCTTCCTTATAAGGGGCTGGATACCTTCACCATCATGACGCGTTTTAGAAACCATGATGGGCGGACGCTGAGGGCGTGTTGGCTGCCAAAGCGAACAATATCATGGTGCGGTTACGCTGGAGTGTTACAGTTGGTATCAGAGCTAGGGCCCGACCGGTGGTGTCAGGTCCCGTGAGGACGCTGGACCCCTTAAGGGGGTGGATTGTGATATCCCACACCGTTGTGAAGGGGAACAAAGGCTTCCTTATAAGGGGATAGATACCTTCACCATCATGACGCGTTTTAAAAACCGTGAGGGGCGGGTGCTAAAGGCGTGCTGGATGCCAAAGCGGACAATATCATGGTGCGTTACGCTGGGATGTTACAGATTAGTTGTGAAGGGGAACAAAGGTCTCCAGCAACACTTGTTATATTGTGACATCCCACATTGGTTGTGAAGGGGAATGAAGGCTTTCTTATAAGGGGCTTGATACCTTCACCATCATGACGCGTTTAAAAAACCGTGAGGGGCGAACGTTGAGAGCTTGCTAGCTGCCAAAGCGGACAATATCATGGTGCGGTTATGCTGGGCTGTTACAGATGGTATCAGAGCCAGGGACCGGATTGGTGTGCCAGCGAGGACGGTGGGCCCTATAAGGGGGTGGATTGTGACATCCCACATTGGTTGTGAACGGGAACAAAGGCTTCCTTATAAGGGGCTTGATACCTTCACAATCATAACGCGTTTTAAAAACCGTGAGGGGCGGACGCTGAGGGCGTGTTAACTGCTAAAGTGGACAATATTATGATGCGGTTACGCTGGGCTATTACAAAACCTTTGGTGGAACCTAATTACTCCACACAAATCAAGAGTTACTATAGTTCGACTTGGTAGCTTCATAATTTTTGTTCCCTAACTTGCCATCGAAAGGCTCTCGTGCTCCGCACCATTCCAACGCCAACAGCTCATCCCCTCATGCACAATATGTTGTTTAAGGCTTGCTTCAATAAAGTCAATTGATGACTTTCCACCCATTAGTAGGATCTCAAATCCAACTCCATCCATTGAATGGAAGGACCCATTACCAAATAATCCTTAGCCTTGGCATCTATATTTTAAGTGATCTTAAATAACTCTTTGAATTGATCTTTGAGATGTCCATTCCCAAGCTAATTGTCGATCCAAAAATATATGTTATCTGCCGACCCAACAACTCTCTTTAAGTTTCTTTATAAGGACATGTTAGAGTTTAACAAATCCTTATCTACCACCCCAATATCCTTCCATATACCCACGATTCTCCTATTAAAAGGGAATGATTGGACCCTGTTTTTTATTACTATGGATAGCCAATATCACCCAAACCCACAATACTGCATGGTTCGTCTTAAACTTCCAACCACCACTCCGAGTATCACCTATACCCAACCCCTCCATGTCTTTTGGATTCACCGTATTATTCCACGCAATCCATTTAATATTTCATCTCCCACTTTTGTTTCCCCAAACAAAGTTCTTTCTAATTTTCTAAAGAGAATTGATCACACCAATAGAAGGTTAAATAGTGATAAATAATACTTAGGGAGGGCCCTAAGTACCGCTTTTGCCTACATTACTCTACCTGCCAACAATAACTTTTAGCTTTCAAACTGGAAAGTTTAGAGTTGAATTTATCGATATTGGTTTCTAATATTTTACCCGTTTCATTTTGGCTCCAATGGGTGGGTAGACGTAAATAAGTAAAAGGAAGCGTACCCGCTTTTCAATGTATTAAGTTTTCCATAGTATGAACTTCTTCTTCATTCACCTTGACCCCGTAAATGCAACTTTTATCAAGATTAATTTTCAGCCCTGAACAAACAAAGATTAAAACATCTTAGAATACGGTTAAGGTTTCTTATGTTTATCCCTGGACCAATCTCCAACAAAAACCACATAATCGGCATAGAAAAGATGTGTTAAAGTAGGCCCTCCATTAGGTAAAACAACTCCCCGAAACAACCTCGTGTCCACTTGTCTATTTATAATGATATTTAACGGCTCCAATATTAAAAAAGAGAAATAGAGACAAAGGATTGCCTAACCGATAACACATGTACAATTTGAATGCCAAGGTCAGTGATTCATCAACATGCACTTAAGACCTCCTCGACTTCAAACACACTTTAATCTAGTTCCTCCACTGATTCGAGAAGTGCATACCTTAAAAACAAGAATGTCTTTTATAGATTTCTACCCAAGATAAAACCTCTCTTAGAATGAGAGGGTCGTCAAGGATAGATCTACCTTCGATAAATCCGATTGAACTGGAGTGACAACCAAAGGGAGAATTGGTTTTAATCTATTCGCAAGAATCTAAGCGATCACCTTATACACCATTCCTAAAAGGAAATAAGATGGAAGTTCGAAACCCTCTTAGGATCGATCCTGAGATTTCAGAATAAGCGGGATGAAAAATGAGTTACACCCGTAAGGAATCCTTGGTTTGGAGTGGTATTGTGGAAACAACTTCTTAAAAACAACTCAAATAAACTCCAATTTTTTTGACAAAACTGGAATTGAAATCGTCCGGACCGAGCGCCTTATCCCCTCCACATTCCGCCACTACCTTCGTAATATCCTCACTAAGAAAAATTGTGATCAAATTCTAGTATCACCCGTCGATAGTTGTAGGAATCCAATAGTAGATAATTTTGGCCTTATATGTTTAGGCTCAAAATATTGACTTTTGAATTCTGCTTTTGACTTCTTTTTAACATTCACCGGGTTCAAATACAAAATATTGTTAACACATAATGAGTTGATGCGATTGGAAGCCTTTCTCAAGTTGACTTACTTATGGAAAAAATGGGAATTCTCATCATCCATTTTCACCCAACATAATCAGGCTTTTAGTTGCAAATCAGGCACCCATTTTTTTCTCAAAGCTTCTTATACGAAGGCTACATAACACCCTTTGTTTCTTTTCTGCTTCATTTAAAAATCTAGTGTTTGCCACCAAAATCAATTGACTAGATCTCCTCAATGTCCGATTTGAGTTCGTTTGCCTCATCCATCTTCCCCAAAATCCTCCAATCTTTAATGCGTGACTTAAGGGACTAGAGTAAATCTCTGATATTTATGAACCACTACTATGCGCCTAATATTATCCGACAATTCTATTAACCACATCCCCTATACCAAAAGGTCTAACCAGCTATTGTAAAAATGAAATTGGTTGGGTCGGGAAAAGGATGCAAAAATTGAGATGTGACCGACATGCGAGGGGTAAATAACTTGCATGAAGAAAGCTCATTAGACAACGTGGCAAAATACCAACATTGTGTGTGATCATCGTTTCAACTCACGTGATGTTTTAGCGAATCTCGAGGTCTTAATAGAACTAGAAACATGGTAGATTTTTTGACCAACGGAACTTCTACATATTTATAGTATATATTTATAGAAACTGAGTCAACAATAAATAAACTGAAACCTGATAAGTTACAAGATTACACTATGAATGTTAAAGCCATATAACTTATTCCACTTAATAATTCAATATAGATCTACTCGTAATTCAAAGAAATGAGTTTTCTTTAATAAGATCGGTCGCCCTACTGAAGTGTATGCTATGTTTTCAACACCGGACTGGACGTCAGAACGGTCTTCTTACTCGTCTATTGGTCGGGGCGGTCGAGCCGGATGTAAGAACCGGGTTGATGTCGTAAATATTATAAATATAAATTGAGTAAAATCGAAATTTTTTAATAAAAATCTAGTTCATCTGCCTGGTTTTTCGGTCCGACCGCCAGTTTCCGGTCCAAATGGCAGGTTCGTCTCAAATGGGTCTAAAGGGTGAACCGGACCAGTCAGACCCTAAGTTCCCAAGCCGACCGATTTGGTTTTCAAAACATTTAGCGTGTTGATCATCGAATATCTTCTCGTTCATCCCTTTCGTTTTTAAAACATTTAATTGTTAAAGAATGTCTAGGTTTACTGTAGATTCCGCACTTAAGCCTAGCCGAATACAAAAGTTCTCGGTTATCTAGGAACAGGAGGACCGTTAACCGTGCATATGGTGGTGTATTGTCTATTGCTGTTGTGAGAGAGAGGTTGATGTGATCCTCTACTTAAACTACAATTTATCTTAATCACATGAATTTTGCAGATACTGTATTTTTTATCTTGTTTTTTGTCATTAATAAAGAGTGCTTATAAGTGCAAGATTATTCGAACTTTCTTGGTTGAAAACCATAAGATTAGGAAGAAGGTCTTGAAAATTGTAACATCTCGTAAAAATCGTGTCCAATAGTATAGTGACACGTGTTATATGTAACATCCGTCAAAAACGGATTTTACCAAACCCGCTCCGTTTATTAACCGAACAATCAGTTTAAAATTTCGTGGCGTATTTAATGCCCAAATTAATTTTAAACGATAAATAATTAATTATTATATTGGAATATATAATTTGTTTTTGAAAAATTGTTAAAAATAATGAAATAAAAATAAATGGTTCTGCCGGGTTTCGAACCCGGGTCAGTCAACCGGTCCAGCAAAGTCTTACCGCACACACACTCAACCACTGCGCCACTAGTGTTCTTTGTTAATTATTAGAATCAATTAATTCATATCATGATTCTCGAATTCAAAACCGGCGCCCAAATTTTAGTTGTCGGAAATCCCGACTAACTCGCCAAGAAATTACGATATCTTCAGTTATAACGTAAACATTTACTAGGACATCGGTTATAACCGACGCCTGAACCCGCGACACAAGCTATAACCGCCGGAAAGTTTTTAACCGACGAATCAAGTCGGAAATCAGACCAAATTCATCGATGACCTGCCCTATAAATACCCCCTCAAACCTCTGCAAGCTTTTTCGCTCAAAACCGCACCTTTACCCGACGTAATTCCATTCGCCGGAAAACTTCTGCACATTGCCGGAAAACCGAACCCTTCACTTCTGAGCCTTACTGAACCCCCTGAGCTTATACCGAAGTCACCCACATCCTTTTCAAGCTTGCTGAAGACTCTCTGCCGCAAGACACACGACGCCGGAATCTTTTGCTGTCACCGGAGTTCTGCCGGAGAAACAGAGAAGTCCAGTCGGTATACCTTACGCCTAATTTCTCTTTCTTTTTATTTATATCTCACCTGTAATTAACTGAAACACGCTAACGAACATGATTAAAACTTCGAACCAGTCAGTCATCGTTTCTGGTTAAAACTGACGAAGAAGACGAAGTTTCGGTAACATATAAGTTTAATTTAAATCAAGAAATAACTCGGGTTAGACACACAGTCCAGCGGTGGACTGTGTGCACATTAAACACGTAAACGTCTCGAGTTCGAATCTTGTCCCACGCATGCTTGCCTTAATAAAAATGTCTTTTTTTTTGTTAACCGAACCGGAGTCACCGCTGTACATGTTAAGTTTATTAATAACCGGAATAATAACCAAGTTATACACACAGTCCAGTGGTGGACTGTGTGAATGTTTAAACACACGTCACGAGTTCGAGTCCGGTCTACTGCCCCGACTCGGACAATTATCTAACTTTTTAAAATAAGGCAGAAATGAAATAATGAAGTTTGTTCATAAGTATAATATAAATCGGATTATTTAACAAGTTAGACACACAGTCCAGCGGTGGACTGTGTGTTAACTCAAACCACAGGTCCCGGGTTCGAGACCTGTGGAGCGCACCGAGTCACTGATTAAAATCTTTTTAGAAATAAGTTGATTTTCGGATTAATCTAATTAATATATAAATATAATTAAAAACAGAAATATTTCGGGTTAGACACGTAGCTCAGTTGGTAGAGCTGCGTGCACGCGTACGGGAGGTCTCGGGTTCGAGCCTCACTCAGCGCACACTTACACACATACGAACCGGTCAAACAGTCAAGGTCAAAGGTCAACGGTCAAAAAAGTCAACTTTTTTTATTATTTTTATTTATTTATTTTAATTAAAAAATCAATTAAAAATACTTAAAAATAACATTTTTAAGGTTAGAAAATAGCCTTAAACTCACAAAAATACACCCAACAATCCTACTAAAATGGATTAATAAAATCCGTTTACTTACCGAACCATAATGTTATTTATCTAGGTTAATTTCACTCGTGGTTAAAACCACTTCGCGTGCATTCAACATCATCAACCGAACGCACCCACTGTGAGTGTATCTTACAACTCCCCCTTTTTAATTACACGTTTTGGGGTGTGTCATGTGTCACAAAATAATTAACTCGTTTATTTAAACTTGTGCCATACCATATCGTGATCTAAACTTAGATTGTTTATATTGTTGTGATTATGTATTTCATTTTGTCAACTTATATGAAATTCATTCATTAAGCCCATCAGTTCCTCGTGGGAGACGAGTTGAGCAACGCGTGCCTCAAAACCAATCCATTATTGTTCATGTGTGTATTATTGAGTTTATATTGTTGGTAGTTATGTCTTTCATATTATCATGGTTATGCAATTCATTCATTAGGCCCATCAGTTCCTCGTGAGAGACGAGTTGAGCAACGCGTGCCTCTAAACGATCCATTATTGTTCATGTGTGTATTGTTTAATATTAAATTGATTTATGAATAAGTTTACATCTATTTTTACTCATATGTGGTTGTGCACTTTATTTCATAATCAATTAAATAAACTTGTTCAAATGTTTTTCCATAGGATTCACTCGCCAACTTTTTGTTGATCCAAAAAAAACCCTTTTTACACATGATACAGGTGAACAGGATGAAGCAAGGAAAACATAGGAAATGCCTTAGAAGAAAACAATGAAGCCTAGATTGATATTTAGGACATGTTGTAATATTGATTGTAATTTTCCATTAAAGTGTATTAATGAATATGAAACGTTAAAATAAATGTCATGAGCTTTGATGATAACCCAATCATGCCCCGATCACCTTTTCCGCTGCGGGTCGGGGTGTGACAGATTGGTATCAGAGCCATGACTATAGGGATATAGGATAGGTTATTAGATCCTTAGAGCCTATACTATAGTCTGCCTAAATTTTAATTGATTAGGTGGTTACATACAAACTTATGATATTTATTTGTTTCATATTTGTTTATATTTACAGTCAAACATACATACTTACATACACATTCATTATACATATATCAATGTTCATATATTCAATTCATCTTCATACTTCTGTTATTCAAAGATTTTGTTGCAATTTTCAAATCTCATCAAAGTAAGTTCTGCGACGGGCATGTAGTAACTGGAAGGGTACAAGTACCGGTAGTCGGAACGTCCTGTCTAGGTTGGCATTCGTATAAATCCAATATAACGGACCAGTTTGCCTACCTGGGGACTAACGATGAGAGTACGAAGAACCTATTAGGCCAAAGCATGCCACACCAAACGTCATTTGAACTAACCCCACTTTGAGGTGTCACCGTGTCTACACCTGGACACATTCCGAATCTCATACGTTATATACATATTTCTCGATTTTCTCCGGGTTTTAGTGTACGCAACCAGGCTAACACACGCGAACCATATGAAAAACCCGGTATTCATGGGGGCCCACATGATTACGAAGGTGAAGTATGGCGGCATGTAGGGCCTAATGGCGAGCAAAGCCCAAGACATCCTATGGATGTAGTAGATTTATTTTTCTATAATTATTTTATGAATGTTCATTCCTAGTGCGACCCATGAACCCAAAAGCATCCAACTCATACTCTTGACATGTATTCCTTGTAGATGTCTTCTAACCACGCCCGTAGGAAGATGAGAGCAGGAAAAGCCCGCGAGCGCATGGCTGCCCTAATCGCTCAACAAATGGCTGTCGTAATACCCAACATTGTAATCCAAGTCCAACAAGCACTTACCGCTAATCCTGTCAATCAAGAAAATCAAAACGTTATCAACCCTCCCCCAAATACCACTAAATGCACCTACAAGCATTTCAAATCATGCGACCCTCCAAAATACGAAGGGACTGAAGGTGTCACCGCTCTCCTCCATTGGTTTGAAGAAATGGAGAACACTTTTCTAAATTGCGATTGCCCTGATGATCGCAAAGTGCGATATGCTACTGGTCGTTTGTACGGAATAGCACTTACTTGGTGGAGTACAGAGAAGGCCAAACGAGGCGTCGACGATGCTATGACTTTAACTTGGGACGAATTGAAGGAAATCATGACCAGACGATTTTGCCCAAGGAGCGAAATCAAGAAATTAGAAGATGAGTTCTATTCGTTGAGGCAAAAGGAAGGCGACCACATCACGTACAACAAAAGATTCCTCAAGTTACATCAAATGGTTCCCAACATGTTCACTCCCCTCTACCGTTTGATCGAGCACTACATTCGAGGTCTTCCGTCAAAGATTCAAGACTCTGTAATAAGTACCACGCCTGCAACTTTGGAAGCAGCAATGGAGCTAGCAACAGAGCTCACCAAGAACCGAATCCGGAACAAAGACTTCAAGGAGGAGAAGAAGAAGGATAAAGAATCGACTGAAACCTCCGACTCCACCCAAACCGAATCCCCTTCTCAACCCACTTCTAAAGAAAAAGAGACGGGCAACTTTTCGCTGCTATCCAATGAAATCAACCAATTTCACACGCCATACCCATCCAAGCTATCCCAATCACTCAAGTGGCACCCAACTCAACTTACCCAAATAAGAAACCATATCTTGGACCTCACCCTCGATGCAACAACTGTTTTTATCACCATCCCCTTACCTTACCTTGTCGACTATGTGCAACTTGTGGACGCTATGGTCATTTGAGCAAGGTTTGCCGCACCTTTCAAAACCAAATCTTTTCCCCTACTCAAAACATGGCCCAAACCTATCAACAACCCCAATACCCCATGTTCCCATATGTTCGAGCTTGTTTCAATTGTGGCGACCCTACCCACTTTAGAAACACGTGCCCTCGATTGATTAACATCATAAACGCTCACGCCCAATCAAACCTAGTTAACCAAGTAAACCAAGAAAACCCAACCACTAGGCCACCAGCAAGAGGAAGAGTTTTCAACATCAACGCCAATCCTGTCGAAGATAATGACGGCCCAAACGAAGATACCCAACTAGTCCTCTTCACCGAAAATCCAGATTCAACTCCAATCGTTAAGTTTTATGTTTTTCTTTATCACATAGAACCAATCATAACTTAAGGATAAAGCCAATGAGAATTTGACAAGAATATGGTGGATACGCCACTGGTACTTCCTATATATAAGTATTCTTGTCAAAGGATCAGAAGCATTATCTGGCGGTTATGAGAGGTTCCATGTGTAAACTGTTTGAGTAATTATTGTTTATTATTTTCAGTACATGCAATTTCATAGGCCGCCGCTCCCCATTACATTATGAGCGTTGAGCATGTTCCCCATTTCATTATGAGGTTGAACCTGGCGTGCCCACATACGATCGGCTCCGTTTGATTGAGCCTTGATCGCACAGACATTTTCATTTTCAGTACATGCAATACGATCGGCTCCGTTTGATTGAGCCTTGATCGCACAGACATTTTCATTATCAGTATTTTGTGGTTGTTGTGTTTGTAGTAGAGTCACATATAACTAATCATAACTTGTGGATAAAGTCAATGAAAATTTGACAAGAATATGGTGGATACGCCGCTGGTACTTCCTATATATAAGTATTCTTGTCAAATGATCGGAGGCATTATCAGGCGGTTATGAGAGGTTCCATGTATAGGCTGTTTGTGTGATTGTTGTTTAGATTAAGTTTATTATTTTCAGTACATGCAATACGATCGGCTCCGCTTGATTGAGCCTTGATCGCACAGACATTTTCATTTTCAGTACATGCAATACGATCGGCTCCGTTTGATTGAGCCTTGATCGCACAGACATTTTCATTATCAGTATCTTGTGGTTGTTGTGTTTGTTGTAGAGTCACATAGAACTAATCATAACTTGTGGATAAAGTCAATGAAAATTTGACAAGAATATGGTGGATACGCCGCTGGTACTTCCTATATATAAGTATTCTTGTCAAATGATCGGAGGCATTATCAGGCGGTTATGAGAGGTTCCATGTATAAGCTGTTTGTGTGATTGTTGTTTAGATTAAGTTTATTATTTTCAATACATGCAATACGATCGGATCCGCTTGATTGAGCCTTGATCGCACAGACATTTTCATTTTCAGTACATGCAATACGATCGGCTCCGTTTGATTGAGCCTTGATCGCACAGACATTTTTCATTTTCAGTATTTTTGTGTTTGTTGTATTGGTTGTAGAGTCACATAGGACTAATCATAATTCACTGATAAAACCAATGAAAATTTGACGAGAATATGGTGGATACGCCGTTGGTACTTCCTATATATAAGTATTCTTGTCAAAGGATCAGAGGCATTGTCAGACGGTTATGAGAAGTTCTATGTAGGATTTAGTAGTTTCTTGGTAACTAATCATAACTTGTGGATAAAACCAATGAAAATTTGGCAAGAATATGGTGGATACGCCGCTGGTATTTCCTATATATAAGTATTCTTGCCAAAGAATCAGAGGCATTATCAGGCGGTTATGAGAAGTTCCATGTAGGATTTAGTATTGCCCTGGGTTAAAATTTGTGTTACATTTATATCATCTCGCTATTTAAAGAAATTGGATTGTGTTCCATTTCTACATAAACTAACCTCTCCATCATAACAAACGAGAGAGGAACTGTCACCATTCAAACATATATGCTATCAGAATGTGGATTCAAATATTAGCTGTTGTGTTTATTTATGTTCTATAGTCATAGAACCAATCATAACTTACTGATAAAACCAATGAAAATTTGACAAGAATATGGTGGATACGCCGCTGGTACTTCCTATATATAAGTATTCTTGTCAAAGGATCAGAGGTATTGTTAGATGGTTATGAGAAGTTCCATGTAGGTTGTAGTATTAGAAGTTTTGCCTTAGGATATAACCATATCCTTCCAAACATATCCAAACTCTTATGCATGATATCATATTTAGCGAATCAACTCTGCTTATCAATACTTTTACAGTAGGCAACAAAAAGCGATTCCTGTAATGGGGTACTTAACCCTTACAAGGAACGTTACCGCCTCAAACAAAAACTTAAACCCTTACTTTTTCTAAGCATGTAACTGTCAAACTAAACACCATCATTTTTAGTCAATTATATCACTACTTAAATTTCGGGACGAAATTTCTAAAAAGCAGGGGATACTGTAACATCCGTCAAAAACGGATTTTACCAAACCCGCTCCGTTTATTAACCGAACAATCAGTTTAAAATTTCTTGGCGTATTTAATGCCCAAATTAATTTTAAACGATAAATAATTAATTATTATATTGGAATATATAATTTGTTTTTGAAAAATTGTTAAAAATAATGAAATAAAAATAAATGGTTCTGCCGGGTTTCGAACCCGGGTCAGTCAACCGGTCCAGCAAAGTCTTACCGCACACACACTCAACCACTGCGCCACTAGTGTTCTTTGTTAATTATTAGAATCAATTAATTCATATCATGATTCTCGAATTCAAAACCGGCGCCCAAATTTCAGTTGTCGGAAATCCCGACTAACTCGCCAAGAAATTACGATATCTTCAGTTATAACGTAAACATTTACTAGGACATCGGTTATAACCGACGCCTGAACCCGCGACACAAGCTATAACCGCCGGAAAGTTTTTAACCGACGAATCAAGTCGGAAATCAGACCAAATTCATCGATGACCTGCCCTATAAATACCCCTCAAACCTCTGCAAGCTTTTTCGCTCAAAACCGCACCTTTACCCGACGTAATTCCATTCGCCTGAAAACTTCTGCACATCGCCGGAAAACCGAACCCTTCACTTCTGAGCCTTACTGAACCCCCTGAGCTTATACCGAAGTCACCCACATCCTTTTCAAGCTTGCTGAAGACTCTCTGCCGCAAGACACACGACGCCGGAATCTTTTGCTGTCACCGGAGTTCTGCCGGAGAAACAGAGAAGTCCAGTCGGTATACCTTACGCCTAATTTCTCTTTCTTTTTATTTATATCTCACCTGTAATTAACTGAAACACGCTAACGAACATGATTAAAACTTCGAACCAGTCAGTCATCGTTTCTGGTTAAAACTGACGAAGAAGACGAAGTTTCGGTAACATATAAGTTTAATTTAAATCAAGAAATAACTCGGGTTAGACACACAGTCCAGCGGTGGACTGTGTGCACATTAAACACGTAAACGTCTCGAGTTCGAATCTTGTCCCACGCATGCTTGCCTTAATAAAAATGTCTTTTTTTTTGTTAACCGAACCGGAGTCACCGCTGTACATGTTAAGTTTATTAATAACCGGAATAATAACCAAGTTATACACACAGTCCAGTGGTGGACTGTGTGAATGTTTAAACACACACGTCACGAGTTCGAGTCCGGTCTACTGCCCCGACTCGGACAATTATCTAACTTTTTAAAATAAGGCAGAAATGAAATAATGAAGTTTGTTCATAAGTATAATATAAATCGGATTATTTAACAAGTTAGACACACAGTCCAGCGGTGGACTGTGTGTTAACTCAAACCACAGGTCCCGGGTTCGAGACCTGTGGAGCGCACCGAGTCACTAATTAAAATCTTTTTAGAAATAAGTTGATTTTCGGATTAATCTAATTAATATATAAATATAATTAAAAACAGAAATATTTCGGGTTAGACACGTAGCTCAGTTGGTAGAGCTGCGTGCACGCGTACGGGAGGTCTCGGGTTCGAGCCTCACTCAGCGCACACTTACACACATACGAACCGGTCAAACAGTCAAGGTCAAAGGTCAACGGTCAAAAAAGTCAACTTTTTTTATTATTTTTATTTATTTATTTTAATTAAAAAATCAATTAAAAATACTTAAAAATAACATTTTTAAGGTTAGAAAATAGCCTTAAACTCACAAAAATACACCCAACAATCCTACTAAAATGGATTAATAAAATCCGTTTACTTACCGAACCATAATGTTATTTATCTAGGTTAATTTCACTCGTGGTTAAAACCACTTCGCGTGCATTCAACATCATCAACCGAACGCACCCACTGTGAGTGTATCTTACAACTCCCCCTTTTTAATTACACGTTTTGGGGTGTGTCATGTGTCACAAAATAATTAACTCGTTTATTTAAACTTGTGCCATACCATATCGTGATCTAAACTTAGATTGTTTATATTGTTGTGATTATGTATTTCATTTTGTCAACTTATATGAAATTCATTCATTAAGCCCATCAGTTCCTCGTGGGAGACGAGTTGAGCAACGCGTGCCTCAAAACCAATCCATTATTGTTCATGTGTGTATTATTGAGTTTATATTGTTGGTAGTTATGTCTTTCATATTATCATGGTTATGCAATTCATTCATTAGGCCCATCAGTTCCTTGTGAGAGACGAGTTGAGCAACGCGTGCCTCTAAACGATCCATTATTGTTCATGTGTGTATTGTTTAATATTAAATTGATTTATGAATAAGTTTACATCTATTTTTACTCATGTGTGGTTGTGCACTTTATTTCATAATCAATTAAATACTTGTTCAAATGTTTTTCCATAGGATTCACTCGCCAACTTTTTGTTGATCCAAAAAAAACCCTTTTTACACATGATACAGGTGAACAGGATGAAGCAAGGAAAACATAGGAAATGCCTTAGAAGAAAACAATGAAGCCTAGATTGATATTTAGGACATGTTGTAATATTGATTGTAATTTTCCAATAAAGTATATTAATGAATATGAAACGTTAAAATAAATGTCATGAGCTTTGATGATAACCCAATCATGCCCCGATCACCTTTTCTGCTGCGGGTCGGGGTGTGACATTATATTTTTATTTATACTCTATTAAAGACTAATAAGGACTAAAGGTGTCAACATGCTCAAAACTTGGCCTCTGAGTGACTGATATGTCAACATGCCTAGCCTCTGAGTGACTAATATTTCAACACGCCTAGCCTCTGAGTGACTGATATGTCAACATGCCTAGCCTCTGAATGACTGATATGTCAACATGCATATAATGAGCCTCTGAGTGATCCTTTACGAAGTACTAACTCTCATACGAGCCACTTGTTGGACGAGAGAGGTTAAATCCGTAAATATGTGAAAGTTGGATAATGGAGGTGTTAAAAGTATCAATATGTTAATGTATGCCTCTGAGTGACCTTTTAACGAACCGAGGAGCTCGACAATGTCCGGGCATACTCCCGGGTATGCCAAATATTGGTTACGGAGAGCTAAATATGCTAAAAATGTGTTTTAGAAGGTTTTATAAGTTAAGGGGCTAAAAATGTTAAACTTTGAATCTGACCATGGGGCGCTCACGGGGCGCGAGAGGCTTGTGTCTGCAGCCTCTACACAAATTGCCAAAAACCATTAAATTGAAACCATGGTCTTCCAAACTGCTATGCCACGTTTTAGGACACTTGTAAGCTTCTTCTTACACCCCTTAGCACCTGGCATCACCTCCTTCAAACTCTCCAACTATAAATAGGTGTCAAGGTTCACCATTTGAACTTGCACCTTTCTCATTCATAACTCTATCTTCCTCATCTGGAAGTTCCTAACCGAAAGGAGCATCCAACTTAGTTCTATTGCATCCTAGGAACCACTTGTAAGTGTTCCTTGCTCTTGCATTTTTGTTTATAGGCTTTTATAGCCAAAAAGTCAAGCGTTTTACGGAAAACGCCTTGACTTTCGGTTAAGACCATTATGGTCTAGCCATTGTTCGTAACGAATATGGCTAAGTGATCGTAATAAGGTAGGTGTTAGTCCCTATAAAGGGCACCTCCTGAAGATCACGTTTGCTACCAATTGACGGGTCAAAGTTATTATATTAAAAAGTCAAACAGGTCATTTTTCAAAAATGTTATAATTTGATCTTATATATGTTATGAAACATGGTTTGACACTTAAACAAGTTGGTAATAATTATTAGAACATGTAAGAACATGTTCGGCTCGTCAATTTCAGTTCTAGGGCCGGTTCGCAACCAAAAGTCTCGAAGTTTGACTTCTGCTTTTACTTTCGATTCTGACCTGATTTAGATTAGTTAGCTACTGATCTAAAGTTGCACTATGATCATAATATAATGTAGCATAACCCTCTGAGGTTATATTACATGATCATAATCAGAATATGAGTTTATGAGCAAGTTCTGTAATTATGTCATTTTGACTAAAAAGCCCTTTTTGCATAAAAAAGAGGTTGAAATGATAATGAACTTGAAAATGAGTTTCCTACTGATGTAATATTTTAAGTAGGATCATTTGGGATGTCAAACCAGATTATAAACTGAGTTTATGAGAAACTCCTTGTATTATGTCGATAAATGACGATAAGACCCTTATAGCTTATAAAATGGTTTTAATCACATCTTTTCAAGGTAAATCTTTTACCTGATATGTCATATTAAATAACATATCTAAGACATGTTAACCTGACTTTAACATCAGTTTTTATTAAACATTACACAAATCGTCATTTTACGACATAAGCATCGTTTCGGCGCATAGTACGGTTTTAAACCATATTTACCAACCAAGACTTGTTATCTACTGATTTTAAAACTTATTATAAATATTTTTACAGTAGGTACATGATATAAACGCAGAAACCCAAATAATTTATAAACTATGTGTAAAACGACCAAAATGCCCCTTTGGTGCATAATTTGGCCATAAAAGATAAATTACACATATAATTAATATTCTACTGATATTATATCATAAATAAGTTATTTTTACAGAATACTTATGGTTATAACGTTAAATTATATTCAAGTTCCTTTCATAAAGTATGAAATTACCAAAATGCCCGTATGAGGCATAGTTTCATTTTAAAACCTTAACGGGCATATAAGTTGATATCCTACTGATATCACAACTTATTTAAAGTATTATGGCATATAGAACTTGTCCATGACTTATCCGGTTACCCGATATCGCTGATATGCGTACGGTAAAGTATAATGTAACTAGTTTACGGAAATTAACCGAAACGGGTCTTACCTTGTCATTTAAGTCTCAAAATCCAGAATGTTTATAGTTTATCATATTACACAAGTCAAAGTAATTGTTGGGATTAAACTACATTCTATCCGATGATCATCGTTTAATCTAGCATTATACGTTTTGATCAAGTACGCTAGTCGGTCTAAGTCTATGACTTAAATAAGACCATTAGTATTTAATTGGTTAACTTATGCCATAATCCAGACTAGAGACATTCCGGTAAATGCTATCTGCACTTAGTGCTTTTGTGTACGACTGAGTTAATAAATCTTGCGTTTAAACGAAGACTAGCTCAGGTAAATACTCTCGACTCATTTCCCCTATACGGGCTTGGGTTACGGTAAATTATTATCGCTTGGTCGGAAATGGGATCAATCGAATGCCGGATTGTGGCTAGTAAATCCATATATTCTGTTTTAATCAGTTTTGTTTAATAACTTAAACATCGGAGGTTAACTACTGTGTCCTGGATATCCTCGGCTCATTACAATAGATAATGCCACAACCTTAGCGCGGGTGTAGGCATACACCCGATAGACGCTCAAATGCATTACCCACAAGGTTGGGAAGAAATGACCCCTTCGTGAGTCCAAAGTGGTGTTACGTTAATTATGTATCGATCTCCATACCGGGCCCTGTATGTATGGACAAACATGTGAATCTGTTAACAAGGTTGGACGGTCAACTTTCCCAAGTTATAAAAGATTTTGTGCTGATACGCACTTAAAACATATTTTCAAATGTCTTCAAAATGAGTCAGTTGAGTGTATTTACTAGCGAAAGCTGACGTATTTTCAAAAGACTAAGCTTGCAGGTACAATATGAAAATAGGCTGGAAGTGCTCGGTAGTGATAAGAGATCTTGCAAATCCTAGATCTGCCTAAAGTCTGTTTTACATTCTTTCTTTGTACAATTTATGATCCGCCTGTGGATCTTCTATTACGAGCCTGTATATTATTTTGTATTTCGAACATTTGGTTTGTAATAGTAATTTAAATCTAAGACTTCCGCTGTGCTATGTTTAATTGTTTATGATGTTATCAACTTACGTCACGATATTCCCCACCCGGGCCCACCAGTGTTTGGTATTGGCTTGTGGAAAAGCCGGGGTGTGACAAACATGCAGAAGACAAAAGAAAAGAAAGCTCGAAAGAGTTAAACACATAGTCTTCTCAAGAAGAAATTTTTGAGTAGTTAGTGTGTTTTCAAGGAATTTGAATGACATAAACGGTTACAAGCCGTGAACTTTGTGGAAGAATGAATTGATTTTGAATCTCAATGGATATGTGTTTTGAAGGATCTCTCTTCTTCTTCGTGTTTTTAAGTTTTACATATTTTGAACATGTAATGCTCAATGATCAAACATACCTTTGATCATTGCCAGTTAATGATACACACCTTGATGTTACTTATAGTTTGATGTTCTTTACTTTGTTTTTGTGAACTTTGTTTCTTGAAAACCAAGGTCTTGTTCAAGCTTTAGAATGTATTTTATGATGATTTGTGTGCATAAAACTAATTAAACAACTACTATAGGCTCACTAAAAGTTTTAGTTGAGCCGAGCTTAAAAAACCTAAAACTTGAATCTAATTGTAAATATGTTCAATAAGAAGCTTCACTTTTTCAAGCTCAAGTAGGCCGATCCTTTTATTTATCTAACTTTATTTAGTAATTGGTATATTAATATAAATATAAATATATATATATATTATGTGTGTGTTGTGTGTGTATGTATGTGGTATATATATATATATATTATATAAGAGTATAAGACCGGCAAAATAATTGAATATCTATAAAATTTGTAAATGTATAGAAATTATTTAATAAAAATAAACAACTTGAGGTTTAGAAATAGAGCTCGAAACAGTTTACGCAAACCCTTATAGATGATTTGACCATGCTTAGAAAACATTGACATAGTTTGGTGTTCTGATTCAGTTGCGATGGTTTAAACTTTAAAGTTGGGATGAGAAGAGAACCAAATTAATGACCTGAAAAACCGAACCGAAACAAAAACCAATGGGTCGGTTATTGAATTTTTGAAAACGAAAGTCATGGGTCGGTTTTTGGTTATCCATATTTCCATGCCCACTATAACCGAACCGACATTTGATTATACCACGATTAACCGACTGTATAACCAACCCATTGGCTACCGATCCGTAGTTTTCTTTGCATATCAGTTCACTTGCAAACTTGGAGGGGAGTACGTAAAGACC
The DNA here is from genome assembly GCA_947069175.1 of Scalesia atractyloides. Lineage (NCBI taxonomy): Eukaryota > Viridiplantae > Streptophyta > Magnoliopsida > Asterales > Asteraceae > Scalesia > Scalesia atractyloides. The sequence continues at coordinate 7,578,732 of CAMTDV010000023.1, read as the reverse complement.
ATTTTAAGTATTCTATATTATTATTACTGTTCATATGTATTTTTTTTTAATTTTATTGTTAAAAAAGATCAAGACGAAAACTGTGAGCTATTTTTAGCTATAGGCCGAAAGTCACAACCATGCATATTTCTGTTAAAAGAAGTTGTTAAAAATGTCAAGAATGGGATTCGAACCCATGCCCTTTCGGACCAGTACCTGAAACTGGCGCCTTAGACCAACTCGGCCATCTTGACACATGTTTCTTAGAATCCATTATTGTCTATTAATATATAAGAATTAAATATAAGTCTAATTATGTTACTTAACGATAAAGTTTTAACAAATAGCATCTTTTTCTCTCACTCATTATCCAGTTAATGTCCGTTATCAAAGAATGATGCAACTAAATTAAAGGTTGTTAACAATAGCCCTAAGTAATGACTTAATTTTTTTTAGTTTAAAACCTATTAACAATATCTTAAACTTGAGGATAAGAATCGTACTTCAGCTTAGATAACTAAATTTTAATTTCATCTGATGACTAAATTTTCACTATGTCAGAATACACATGATTTTCCTGAACTTTTTATGATTTTAAGTAAAAACACTCTATCTAACCTTAGTACATATGAAATAAGAAAATTAATTGAACTTTATAAAGCTTTAGGAGGAATTAGATCAACTATCACCTAACCTTATTAATGCATTACTTATTTTAGTTCTACAATATGAGAACGCAGAGTTATGGTTCTATGTTGATATATATATATATATATATATATATATATATATATATATATATATATATATATATATATATATATATATATAGTTATGTCATAACTAAACGTAATATATCACATTTGTTTATAGGATATGAAAAACTAAGGGTGACCATGAATCCGTCTGGTTAGGTTATGGGTTAAATTGAAACCTAGATGTTTCAAATTTTAGAATTACTTAATAGGTCAGTTTTAATTACAAAAAGGTTTAGTTAATTGAGGAAAAATAGTTCAACTAATCATCATCATCAGCTTGGGCGTGCATAGAATCAAACTAACTCTAATTAATTAGTCCATTTATATCATCTTCAAATTAAATGTGAACAAAGCTATTATCTATCATCTATTAATTTATAAAGCAGAACAAGTGACAACTGGTATTTTCTATTTATAAAAAATAAAACACATAAGTTTGATTTTAACTTGTAATGTCAGTTCAGTTAACTCGGCTATGTAAAGACATATAATCATAATCAAAGCATATAACCGAACTATAGCTTTCTCAATCTGTTCAGCATTATGTTTTTATTTTCACCAAATGAAAACTAACTAGTTTATTAAATAATTAATTTGTTAATGAAAAATAAATGTAAATGGTAGCGATCATAAAGTGAAAAAAAGTAAGGATGAGTGAAAAATGATGGATTGCCAGGGAACATCTTTGTGTAAAGGCTGATGATGTGTTATGTTGAATGAACGATGTTCAAATTGGTCTAATGTCAACCTACAACGTATCACCATCCTCTACTCCTCTCTCTTTCTCAACTACCATTTAATGTAAAAGATGATAGCTAACCATATCTTGATCTCGACGATTATGTGAGAATATAAAATTGATGGAAACTTCCCATTTCTTAATCTTTTTTCTTGATTTGGACCTATATGACAATATGCTTGCTTGATTCAAACCCAAATCTCACTCTGATTACTCAATTCAGACCCAATCTTGATTTGGTTTTTTTTTTTTTTTTTTTTTTAGCAACCAACAATTTTTTATTTTTTTTTTTGATTCTATCTTTGGAATTAAAATACCAAAGTAACAAATTACAAACAAGTGGTAGGTAAACGGGCAACAAGCTGCGCCGCAACCCCCTTGTGAATTGCAAAACCAATCCTACTAAAGACGAAACGGCCCTTAAAGATTGAAAGATTACTATTCACAGCCTGTTGGACCCTGTTTAGAAATTCCACAGCCTCTGGGGCTAGGGACCCAAATGTATCAAAAGCGAATGTGATAAACACGTGTTGATTCTCTAAACAAGCCTTCTCGTGTTTAGCGACCTTGCCTGATTCCGCCTTTAACGCAGCCTGGCCAGCAACAAACCCATTATCCCTGAGTCCAACAAGAGGGGACACTCCTGTAAGGTCCACCCAAGCGTGTTTTCCCCTAGCCCACCCAAACACAAGAATATCAGCTGGCCGAAGAGTAGACCTCCCGTCGAGCGGATCCGTCAGAAAGTTCACCGGAGCCTCCTTTTTCGCCGAAATCCCTGCCCGCTTTAGAACATCATAGAGAATATCCCTTACCAAATCATGTCGGTATTTAAAACCAAGTAACTCCTTACAATGGACCGCGTGTTCGCCGAAAGTATCTAAACAAGCCTTGCGACAAACTGGGCAGGGCTCATCAACCGGAAACAGAGGGATCATTAGCCGGTACTTAAGAATTGCCCAGTATTCCACTGCTGACATGTGTTGGCCTAGTCCTTCAATGGGGATAACTGTCAGAAAATCCTGAGAATGAGGTGCCCAGAGACAATCAAACACAGTTTTCTGACGAGGGGGTAGACTAAACTTCTCTCCCAAACACTGGACAGTTCTACTAAATAGGGCACTCGCCAAAGCATTCTGGGCTTTAGGGGGCGGTGTCCTTATTAGAGAAACCACCAAGATCAAAATCCGGAAGGGACATGTGCATGCAATCCAACGCGCACACATAATCAGAATCTAACCCAACAATACCACAGTCTCGAAGAATGTGGTCCTGTAAACTCCAAGATTGCGCCCTCGAGGCCACAAAAGCATACGTGGATACATCCTCAGCCGAACATAAACCCAAACCCCCAAAACGGGTCGGGAGGGATGCAAGCCTCCATTGAAGATCCCAAAAAAAACGGACCCCCGCAAACCACGATATCCTCGATAGCTCTCCGAAGGCCTTTGTCAAAAACAAAACAGCCTCCCCAACAAATGTTTGTTTGATTCTCTACTGCCCAAGCTACAACATAACCATACCAACAACACTCAGCCATGATTTTCCTTTTTCTGTTTTACTTGGTGTTTTCTAACTTCGTTGAGGTTACATTATAACCGACGGCAACGTTACTAAGTTGTGATTTCTTTTTTGGTGGATTTTTTCCTTAGTTTCAATAATGCAACCATTTCTCTTTACCTCTAAAAAGCATGATTTCTCTTTTACATTACTCAATCAAATGAGATAGTTTGCGAGCCACTAGCTCACACAGGTTACAAATGAGTTGAGTTTTAGCTCAAGTCTCAACTCGGTGTAGTGTATAATAAGAGTTTTGGCTCGTATAGTTTGAAACCCTACCATACTTTACCATGGGTGACCATATATCTCTTATAATAATATATAGGCAAATCGAATTTAAATAATCCCAACTTTCTTAATTTGGTCGATAATAATCCCAACTCAGTTATTTGACGATAATAATCCGAACTGGTTATTTGTTTTGCAAAATAGTCCACTGTTAAAATAACTTAACGGAGTTAAGTTTTTTTTCGAATTACAAACTGATGTTTTAGGGCTTTTAATCAGAACGAGGATACAAGCTGATTGATGTAAAACTTACCTCAAAATACTGCCCCAACCCATGAAAACGGTGGTTCAATTCGGGTGTTTAAACTTCCAATTAACAAAAATCAAGCCACTTCAAGCACAATTTCGAGTTAAGTTTTACATCAATCGACTCGTATCCTCATTCTGATCAAAAGCCCTAAAATATCGGTTTGTAATTCGGAAAAATACTTAACTCCGTTAAGCTATTTTAACGGCGGACTATTTTACAAAAAAAAAAGATGAGTTCAGATTATTATCTACTAATAACTGACTTGGATTATTATCGGTCAAAGTTAAAAAAAAAGATGATTTATTTCCAATTTGCCTAATATATATTGATATAAGGAAATCGATATGTAGCACCTGTCTTGCAACAAGGAATGAAATTAGAGAACATTAATATCTTTCTTTTTTATTTTTATTACAAAAAATCTAGATGTCATGAATGGTTTTTTTTTCCTTTAGTTATCTTTTACACATTTGAGAAGGTGTTTCTATACACACACCTTTATCAAAATTTTATCACATTAGTCATACAAACAGAAATGAACCATTGGATTTCTTCTATTAAAAATCGTTTAACCATGTCTAAATCCTTCTATACAACAATTACGGTACCTAAATCATATTATAAGGCCATTTAACCATGCCTAAAACTAAATCGTATTCTATACAGCCATTTACTCTTAAAATCAACTAAATCAATATGGAGTTTGTTTAGGGAATTAGATGGGGTGTGCATTGCCTCGTTGTAAGGCCGGAAGGGCCATCGTGTTATAGCGGATCCACCACACGTGGATTAGTGTGGAACACCATCGCCGGTGGCATCTTCCATGTATTGATTATTTAACGCGTGCTCGTGATCACGTGTGAAAATTCAAAAAGTGAACGTTGAAAAGGACCGTTGGAAAATTATACAGTTTTTTTTTTATTTTATGCTATATATATACACATACAATACACTTTTTTAAATACCAAAAAATACAATCAACACACAAAATATAACCTTTCAACAAAAACAAAAAATGGAAGGTTCAAGTAAACGAGGTTCGGGTTCGAAGAAAAAACCCGTATGACCAAAGGTTCGAGCTAATCTTCGCAAGCCGGCGAGATTTCGGTTGCAAGACGAATTCGACCCGAACCCGTCATTTCGAACCCAACCGTTTCCCAACCAACCCTTTCAAACCCAACAATTTCCACCATTTCAAACCCAATAATATCAAAACCAACCTTTCATTCCACCATTTCAACCTTAACAAGTTCAAACACAACCGTTTCAAAGCTACCATTTCAACCTCGACTCACTAGAAGATAACAATGTCATCCACCAATTCGCCCGTGCATACAGCGAACCATAACAACGACTTGATGACGATGACGATGAAGAAGAAGAAGAAGTCCCAACAACTGTTCGGAGACCGTAGACAAGCTAGGAGGAGGTCGCCTTGGTCAAGGCATACTTACACCTCTGAAAACAAAACAATTCGAACGAACAAAGAAGAGACTTGTTTTAGAGACGAGTTATATCTCATTTCGCCAAACTTCCCGGTTCGACCGATCGAAACATGGATCAAATGACTTCGAAGTGGGGAGATTTGAACCGAAAAATGAGTAAATTGAACGTTTGCTTCGTTCAATTGGTACTTTTTTTTAACTTATTTCTATATGTTTTTTTATTTTATAAAACATAAGACTGTTTTTTTTTAAACTATAAAACTGTTTTTTTAAAACATAAAACTGTTTTTTTAAACAGAAAACTATTTTTTTTTAAAACAAAAACTAATTTTTTAAAAGATGAAACTGTTTTTTTGTATTTTTTGTAGTCCCAAAATCCACAAAGCGGAGTGAGCGAGGCGACTATCATAAAAAACGTCTTAGAAGAGTATTGCCGAACATACAAGCATAAAACTTTTCCACACATGGCGGCATGGGAGGTTGCGAAACATCACCCGAAGTGGGAGCCGGTTGACTTGGTCAACATGCATGGGCTGACGGCTCCAAGGAGAACAGGAGGTCCCAAAAGATCAAAAACTTCCGAGTCTGGGAACTACACTACTTCCGAGTCTGGTAACATGCCCGAAATGAATTTGAACGACCAACATGATGTCGAATCCGATCAAGATGACACACCTACAAGGCTGCGTCGCAAGAAAAGTGGTGATTCGTCAAGTAGAAGAAAGGAAGCGGTGGCAGAGTCCATTAGCGAATTCAAAGAGGCTAAATTGGTGGAAATGGTTGAATCCAAAGAAAGAAGAGAAAAACTTGCGGCGGCAAAATTTAAATGTGAGAAGACGTATATTAGACACTTGACCGAAAGCGAAAAAATAGTGATTTAAACGTCTTGTTACAACCGCACGGCACCTTGACGAACCGTTTAAGTCGATCGTACTTCAACGCAAACGCGAGATATGTGAAAAGTGGGGTTGAGAGATGCCAATATTTTTTAGGTTTTTTTAGTTTGGAATGTTTAGTTTTTATTTATTTTTGTAATTTAGGATCTATTTAAATGAAATTTATATTTTGTAATTTTATTGTTAATTTATAATTTTAAACTAAAAAAACCATCACTACTGATAGACATTTCCACTAAAATTCATCATAGTGATGAAATAAAGCTCGATGGCGGAACTTAATTGGATATTATGAGTGTTGGAATTCTATCACCACTAAAACGTCCCTATCCTTAAAGAGAAATGGATAATTGACTTAGATTAAATTAAATATGCTCTCACTTTTATTTTCCATTAAAAGGTAAATTTGCAAAATAGATGCGTCTACCATGAATGCTTGTTAGTAAAATACTAAAATGTTGTGTTTGTCTTTTCATTTATTTGCAAAACTTGCTACATTTTAAATAAATTATATTATAAACAGAAGGGAGATATAACAATAACTAATAAAGATTAGGAAAACTAGCTATCTTTACTCTTTATATTATATATAAGTGTACATCTAACATCTAATTTAGTATAAATTAAAAAACTATATGTAAGAAAATAGATTTGTGGAATTATTATCATGTTCGTTTCTGTATCTTATTAAACTAATCTTTATATATTATCTGAGATATTAAAGGGCATTTGGCCTTGTTGTATCAAAGATATTGAATAAGACTTTTTCTTTATAAGTGGCGAGGGTTTAAATCCAATTCAAATGGTGATTTTCTTTATAAGTGGTGAGGGTTCAAATCCAATTTAAATGGTGATATAAATTAGTTCGTTCAATATATATATATATATATATATATATTATATATTATATCTGAAAATATTCGTAAAATTGTTGTGAAATAAATAAATTTCCAAAAAAATAAAAATCCTTTGAATGAAAGAAATCAAAATCGTATCATTATCACGTACACAGATTCTTCTCATTTATTCAACACTGAAGTGAACAACCATATCCCCTTTTATGCCCCACCAAAATCACATTTCACACGAAACCATACTCTCAAGCCCGTGTTGTGATCGAACCAAATCATCAACATCTTCATAACCCTCTGCAAGATCTGTAAGACTCATCATCACTGATTCACTTCGATCTGCTTTTCTTGTCATCGACAACTTAGTCGAATCTATACAATCCAATTAATATCTTTTATATGATTATTTGATTTAGAACTATACCCAGTTCGGATAGTGGTTAATTATGCTGTTACTTTGTAAAAGATCTTATTAATATATGATGATAATGATGATGATCTTTGTTTACTTGTTTGTGTGGTAGTAGTAGTGGTAGTGGTAGTGGTAGTAGTAGAATGTTTTAAAGTTTAGATCTTGACCAACTTTTTTGCTGCCTATAAGGTGTTTGATGAAATGCTTAGTGTTAGATTGCTTATCATCTTATTTTATGAGTTTATGCCCATTGCTTATAATCTAAAGGGCTTCATTTTTGTTTGATTTGTCATGTACATATCAAAGATCATAACTTTAGGTGACACCATTATGATTTTTGTAATAAATATTGCAGTTTAATCATGGCATCTAAAGGAAACCCAGGAGACACTAGAACCAGGAGATCATTTTCGATATTTATAGTGGTTGGTTTGTGTTGCTTCTTTTATCTACTTGATGCATGGCAGAAAAGTGGTTTCGGTAAGGGCGACAGCATAGCTCAGGAAGTAACAAAAAGCGCAGATTGTAGCGTTCTTTCGAATCTTAATATCGAGACTCACCATGGTAATGGGATGAAGAAAACAAACGATTCGCCAGAAAATAAGGTTTTCCAACCTTGTGATGACCGTTTCATTGATTACACACCCTGTCATGATCAAATGGGTGCGATGACTTTCCCTAGAGAAAACATGAATTACAGGGAAAGACATTGTCCTCTCGAAAATGAGAAATTACACTGTCTCATACCCGCCCCGAAAGGGTACGTGACGCCGTTTCCATGGCCCAAAAGCCGTGATTATGTCCCCTTTGCAAATGCACGTATAAAAGCTTGACAGTTGAAAAGGCGATTCAAAATTGGATTCAATACGAAGACGATGTTTTTAGGTTTCCAGGTGGCGGTACGCAGTTTCCTCATGGGCAGATGCATATACGATCAATTGGCTTCCGTTATCCCAATTAAGAATGGAATGGTTAGAACGACACTTGACACTGGATGTGGTGTAAGTAGAGTTTCTTTTTGTTTATCTGTCTGCTAAGCAGTTAATGCAGTAAAATATCGGATATCGGTCAAACCAATATTTGAGATATTGGTTATCGCCATGAGATGTCGGCGATTATAATATCATGCAGAATTTATATATATAGCAATTTAACACTTAACAATTCACTATACTCTCCTACCATTAACAAATTAACCTTTTGCAACTTGCAACACACTAACAATTGTAGCAAGTAGGAACTGATTAAGACTTAAAACACTAACATTTAACACTAACAATTAAGACTTAATACACTAATAGCAGCAATAAGAATAAAGACGAATGGTAGAACTAAGAAGAAAGGTGCTGATATCGGGAATATTGGTCAAATATCAGAAATATCGGTCAAAATCGCTGATAATATCTGTACCGATATTCTGACCGATATTTGGCACCGATATTTTACATGTGGACCGATAACCGATGTTAACTGCATAGTCTATTTGTTATTTTTTTTAATGTTTGTTACATTAAAATTTTTGTATAGGTTGCAAGTTGGGGTGCATATTTGTTTAAAAGAAATGTGATCGCCATGTCATTTGCACCAAGAGATTCCCATGAAGCACAAGTTCAATTCGCTCTTGAAAGAGGCGTTCCCGCAATCATCGGTGTTCTTGGAACTATAAAGCTTCCGTATCCTTCTAGATCTTTTGACATGGCTCATTGTTCACGCTGCTTGATACCATGGGGCGGAAATAGTAACGTCTTTATCTTAGATAATGGTAGTAAAGATTTGTATAAAACTATATAACGAAAATATGATTTATTTTGTTAGGTGGAAAGTACATGATGGAAGTTGATAGAGTCTTGCAACCCGGGGGCTATTGGGTTCTTTCCGGTCCACCTATTAATTGGCGGGCTAATTATAAATCGTGGCTACGCCCGAAAGACGAGCTTGAAGAAGAACAGAGGAATATTGAAGAAACGGCTAAACTTCTCTGTTGGGAGAAAAAATACGAAAAAGGCGAAACCGCAATTTGGAGGAAACGAGTAAATAAATCCTATTGTCAAGAATGCGAGTCTCGTGTTACCATTTGTAACACAAATCCAGATGATGTCTGGTAAGTAATCTGATACTAAGTTCATGTTTTCGACCTTAAATAATTGAGTAACGTTCAAATGCCCATGTGCGCGTAGGTACAAGGAGATGGGAGCTTGTGTGACACCATATCCCGAGACAGACAATGCAGATGATGTTTCCGGAGGTGAATTAAAACCGTTTCCCGAAAGATTAAATGATGTTCCACCTAGGGTTAGTAGTGGGTCGGTTCCTGGAATCACTGTTGAGTTATTCCAAGAAGACAATAAGTTATGGCAGAAACATTTGAATGCTTACAAAAGGGTGAATAAGATCATTGACTCAGGGCGTTATCGTAATATCATGGATATGAATGCGGGTCTTGGAAGTTTTGCTGCTGCGATCGAGTCTTCAAAATCGTGGGTTATGAATGTGATGCCAACGATAGCTAAAAAAGACACTCTTGGTGTGATTTTGAACGGGGTTTAATCGCATTTACCATGACTGGTAAAATCTGAAAATCTCTTTACTTGTTAAATGTTCCTTTACATATACCCTCTTCCTTATCTTTTTTTTCCAGGTGTGAAGCCTTCTCGACATACCCAAGGACGTATGACCTAATACACGCAAACGGGCTTTTTAGTTTGTACAAAGACAAGTAAGTTATTTATGCATCGAAGTTCCTTACGTCGTAAATATCAAAACTTTTCGGCATCTAAATGTTTTATTCATGATGGGTATGCATGCAGGTGTAATTATGAAGACATACTTTTAGAAATGGATAGAATTTTACGCCCTGAGGGTACGGTAATAATACGTGACAGTGAGAAAGAAACTATGAAGGTGAAAAGCATTGTTTCCGGCATGAGATGGAACACAAAGATGGTGGATCATGAAGATGGTCCACTTGTTCCTGAGAAGATACTGTTTGCCGTTAAACAGTATTGGGTTGCAGGTGAAAAAAATTCAACGTCTTCTAGATGATCGTGGAAGTTTACAACGAAGGGTACAATTTGTGTAAGATAGTGTTGTTCTAATCTTTATTAGTTGTGCTGAAATATTTGATTTAGTTTGAGCTTTAGTGGTGACTGGTGAGTTTAGTTTAAAGTTGATCAGAGTTTTTGGAGACCATAGTTGTTTGTTGTTTTGTGTATTTTTACTCTCTTATAGATTATATATGTAAACTCTTCAACAGTTTGATTTTTACTCATTATAGTTGGACATGGTTGCAGTTATTCCTTTTTATTGTACATGTTTTTATATGTTTTGTTATAAACATAATGGATTAGATTTTTTTCAAGATAAGAAAATCAAGCCAGTGCATTGCGATATCGTTTGGTCTTATGAACTTGTTTTACTCCGGTTGTCATGTCTTAGCAGGATTGATCAACTCAATAACAAGAGGTTCTAGGTTCATACCGGTTAGGGACACAAGTGGGTAGAACCATGCGACAAACTATTAACGGTTTTAATTTTTGTTACACAAAATCGTTAACAAAAATTAAAACTGAATCAAACCCAACTATTAGATGAAATTTGTTTAGGACTTCATAGTTATGTTAAGATATATATCAACTAGTTTACTAAAAACATTTAGGATTAGGAGCACTCAACTTCAAAATTTCGTTTCAGGAAAATTATCTAATATAGTAATATGTTTTTTTTCTTTCTTTTTACACTTTTGGCTATTATACCCCATTGAGGAGATGATCATATTCGACATCATCCCCAACTTTTAAACACCATTCTTAATATTGTTAAGGTTTTAATTTGGGTAACATAAGAAAATCATATCTTGCGAGCCAAACGTATTACTATACAACACTAGAATACATCTTTACCTTACACAAATGATGCTTCATAGCCACTCTTGGAATTTGGAAACTTACTTTCTTGTTGAATTTCACCGAATTTAAGGTCTCTATTGATGTTTCTCCTATGTCCTATGCCTTTTATATCATACGGTGTGCTGTGGTGGCGTAGAAGAGACATGGAGGCCTCAACCACACCGGAACACCATCCCGAGCTCATCGTTGTTGATGATGTGGGGGAGGAGGCGGGGGTTTTTCCATTGGCGTGGTGGAGTTGAATGATGAAGTGGGCGATGCTGATTGGTTGTATTTGTTTATTTTTAATTTAATGTATTTGTTTCATTTTTAAATACAACAAGAGTATGTCACGTGTCACACCATGTCACCTTTCCACGCCTTATCCCACCCCGTTATTTTTGGCATCACACTAGTTTTCTGACGCGTGCTGACATGACGGTCACGTGTTGCATAACGCCCCATTTTTATGCCCCTCCACACTGAATGGTCTTAGAGTAGAAAATTAGTTTGACCACTTGAGTTTTCATCTTTCTTCTTTAGAACGACGGCACACATAGTTTCTAAGTCTACACCATCTAAAATCAACCTAAATACCTTCAATAAAGTTTGAATTCTCACCGTTTGATTGAGAGAAATTTGCCAATATCATTGGGCCAAACGACTCTTGGTGAGTTTTCTTCTTCCTATTTCTCTCAACCAATGTGCTATTTCTAGGCATTTTCTTTATTTTAGTCCTCATTTGGCATATTATTTGGACTACAAATTTATAATATCATCACCCCAACATAATAATAAAAAATATAAAATAAATAAATTTTAAAAATAAATATCCCAATTGGATTGCCACATGTTGCATACGAACAAACATATATAGCTTCCCGACTTGAATAAAAACTAATCATTGTTTGTATTGCATGGTTGACCTTGTGACACAAGTCTTAACTAATAATATCAAGGGCAATTGTAGTTAAATAGTTGATGATGGATGGTGTGAGAAGAGATTGATATTAATATGACTACCAGTCTACAACGTTTCTAGAGAAAACATCATACATGTCAATAGACTCACCATTAGCTGATGTCAAGTGTTTACACTAACTGATGTCAAGTGTTTTGGTAATTTCATATAAAAAGATCATTTTATCAACACTAATAAAAAAACAACTAATAAACTCCCTCTCTCTTTTCTTCTGGTTCACGCTCTTCCCCTAACTCTATGTTCTCCTGCTGGACCCTGTTGCACATCAAACCCTACTCCCCATGTTTCCGCTATCGATGCAACCCCCTTTCTCCTGCTGAACACGGAGGTGGAGGAGATTGTGAGTTGGATGAAGAAATGGAAGGAGGACGAACGGTAGCAAATGGAGGAGTGTTTTATTATGTAGGAAAAGTGTTTGGTTGTGTAGGAGAGGGCTGATAAGGAATGTCCTCAGATAGAGTTGTGAAGTCAGAGAATAACGTGTACGTGTTGGAAGAAACACTAAGACTATCTCCAATGCTAAAACCTTAGCTGCCTAATCAGCAGCCACGTCATATCCTTTCAAATCCTTAAAAACTTTAATTTCACCTCCAACCATACAAATATCCTTACATTTTCCACATCATCGCCCATATTTTCTTTTAGTTTAATTACTTAAATTATCCAAATGTATTTAAATAATTAAAATAAGTAGTTTAGTAATGCCTAAAATAAAAATAAAGTACATTTTTTAAAACATAGAAATTACATTACATAAAAATAAACTAGATTCAAAGAAAAAACATATTTAAGAATAAACTGAAAAACTACTCTCCATTTTTTCTTCTAATTTTGGATCAATCAAATTAGTGGATTAGTTGAGAAAACAAATAAATGAAGTCCATATATGAAGTTGTGAATATATAAAAGGGTTAAGATGCTGGAATAATTTAATTGAGAATTTGTTGTCAAAGAGTAATACATGGATGGGTTCGGTTTAAATGAGACCCAACATGAGTTGTGAAAACTATGAGAACTTTTTTTCTCGTGTGAGTTGGGCCAAAATAATTTTTGCACAAAAGTAGATGAAAATATTATAAACACATCTGTAAAAAAATATAAAAAGTTTTTCGAGTCGGTAACTGATACTAGTTTTTTGACGCGCTGGTGTAAATTTTGTAAGAAGATAAATATTTTTTACGCCTCATGTAAATATGGGTATGCGGCATTTAAAAAAATTTGCTGAAACAAGTTATTTTTTACGACTTTTGAGAAAAAAAATTCGGAAAAACTTTTGGATGGCCTAGTTCTCATGGTTCTCACAACTCAAGGTGATTCTTATTTTAATCTATCCCTCCCCCTCTCTCTCTCTATATATATATGAATTAGTGGCACAAGAACCAAGATTTACTTGGCCCTTGCAGACAACTTTGCTTATAATTTGGATGGGCTTTCATGCGCCTGCAAATATAGATGAAATCCACATCATCTCAGGCGGTAATGGTTAATTGGGGCGCAGCGGAGATAGTATAATGGCATGAGTGTTTCGACACAAAGTTTGAAAAGGGAAGTTTTCTTCAAGAAATCAGACATGTCTGGCAATATATAGGTGATCTATCGTATGATCAAGACATTTATAGCCATGATGCTTGGGGTTGTATCCAAGAAAGACGCGAAAGGTGGAAGAAAAATCTATTTTGTGAGGATGGTATGGTCGTAGATGTGGAAAATATCGGCAATCAAACACACAAAGGAAGGAAAGAGTAGTCGGGAAATCAGTGGAAGAGATGTTCAAAGGGAGATTTGTTGGATGATATGTGAGAAGGCATGCGATTAACAAGATAGAGAATAGTATCAAAAGCTAAGTGCCAAAACTAAGGATTGGGAAAGGTAAGGCTAATTTCAACAATAGGGCGCTGACGGACGCACTTGACAAAGCCGTGTTTCTCACTCATGTGAGGGCATGATAAACGATGAACGATTCCAAGAGATGTACAAAAGTTGGCCTAAGGCTAAAATTCACCACCTAATTCGTTTGAACTCGTTTCACTCTGGTGCTAAATTTTCGTTCAACCATCTGAAAAGTTTGTAAATGTGTTCTAAACATCTGAATTTTGAGTTAAAGCTAAACCTTGACATACCACAGGTAAACTGATTAACACAAAGCTTGAATTATCGGCGGCCATTAGAGGACAAAACAGGCGCTTGACCCCAAACATCACAGTTTTTTAAATCAAAGTAACTCGAACTACGAAAATTTGAAATTAGATAAATGTAACTTAGCATATTTTCTTAACGAACAAGCAGTGTATGAAATGGATAGTGCTATGTGGATGACCAACCCTCCTATGCCAAATGGTAGAATACACCCGTGTAGCAGAGAATGCAATCTTAAAACTGGTGTGAAGATGCGAAAGTCGAAGTATGTAAAGACCATGCTCATTGGGACCAATGAAGAGGAAAATGTGTGTAGACTCGTTCTTCGAAGCAAAAAAAAATAGTAAAATTCAAATAATTGTTATCTAAGCAAATTTTTTGGACAAATAAAATATTCTTTTTAAATTCAGGAACATGAAGAATGTCATATATGTTAAGAATTTGTGTGAGGAATGAATTTTGGAAGGACCAATATAAAGAATAAGAACACCTTTACCATTATCAACATGAAGAAAATCATTCCCATGATTTGATGTAGAATTGTTAAGACTTGCCAAATCCGATGTCACATGACTATTGGCTCATGTATTTGGGTACCATGTAGAGCCTGTTAGGGAACATGGTAGAGATTGTAGATCTACATAGTTGGCATGTGGACAGTTTCGGATAGTTGACGGATCATGATCAGGGCATTCTGAAGGAATGTGATCCATTCCACATCTGTTTCAAGTTCCATACACTATATTTTGTGTGGATGCCTAAGAGAAATGACTGAGGATATTACCACGACCATGACTGTTGTTGTGTTGTTGTTGTTGTTGTAACCACCATGATAGTATCCTCATCCTTTAGTATAACCATCGATAGTTGGGAGGGCGAGCATTGTAAAAAGCCCAAGGAGAATGTGGAGGATTTCAAATATTTGTGTGAGTTTGCTAAGAAGCCATTTTTGAAGAGTCAAAAGTTATTGTGGCAACTAAGAAGTCGTAGTAGCAATAAAGGCATTAACTATAGCTTGTTGTTGAGGCTTTCTTACCATGTAGTCATGATCACTTAGAAGACAATAAAGCTCATTGAATGCCAAAGGAGATGAGTGGACAAGTAAACTGGATTTGAGACTAGAGTTTTCCTTGTGAAGACTAGAGATGGTATAAAGAACAAGATCCTTGTCCTGAATTGGCTAAGTCATTAGCATATCCTTGTGCAAGACTTAAGTAGGAAATAGTTGTTCCATCTCCTTTCATTTTAAGCTTAAGAGGTTGTATCTTAAGCGTGTATTCCTGATAAGTAGCGTGCAGCGCATAGGACCTTTCAAGAGATAACCAAAGTTCACGAGTTGTGGTGCCCTGAACATGAGAAAATGAGGCTACTAAACTATAGAGATCCCAATCATACGTACATGGGCATCATTGACGATCCATGTGAGAAAATTGGGACTTATAGTGGTGTAAGCAGCTAATATGAGGGTGTTTAACTTGGTTTTAACATGTTTAATTAGGTATTCCTAAGTGTTATTCGTATTAAATCAATTTACTTTGAGAATGATACGAATTGAAGGTACATGGAGCTAAAATGATACTTTTCTGGAGTATACAGGAGTTAGAAAGATATGGAAGGAAAGAGGATGGAAGATATTCGGGTGAACATAGGTTTAGAGAGTGTTCATGAAGAGTAAAAACCCGAAGCCGGATGCAAAAACTGAGCAAAAATGATCGACAGAAAAGAGTCTAAACTTCAAATGGGCATATTTCAACCTGAATATGAATAAAGGAGAAAAAAACCCAAGTGGTGTATATTGCGCCCCTATGGGCGTAACTTACACCCCAGGCTGAAATAGGGCATACTCAAGAGTGTATATACTAGAGAATATATTGGAATTTTGTCAATTGGGGACGTAAATTATGCACTCTCGGGCACAATTTACGCCCCTATGACGGTCTAAATCGTTATAATAGGATTCTGCAACATATATAAACACAAGCCTCCCAAAATCATCCATCCCTAGCAGTTATTAAGCATCCCAGAGGAAATTTTTAGGCATTACCTATTCCAAGCACACCAGTTCATGAATTCAAGATTTCCAATAACAACCAGTGAAGATTCAAGCATGCCGACGAGCAGCAAAACCATCCGTGATCTTCGTTTGTGTTAGATACTTTTGATTATAGTTTTAACTTAGGTTCTTTGGATTGAATTTGTTAACCTTTTAAGTTTTGATCAGATTCAATTGTGGTTTTATATTTAAAACCATTTAGTTTTGTTGAACAGTAAATTGATGAGCTTTTTTATGCTAATTTGTTAATTGGTTTATGTCTCACAATTATCGAATTAATTTTTGTGTGAATAGAACCTGTTAAGTTTACCACTAGGTAAACTAGATCAACTATATTTTATCAAATCTGAAAGGAGTAGATTACATTTTCTCGTAATTGTTTCCAATCATCTAATCAAACTTGAATTTACAATCATTCTTGCAATCAAAACAAGAGACATTAGTTATAATTTAGTTAATCAATGAAACACACATGAACGTCAACATTTCCCATTAATTCCCTGAGGTTCGACACCTTAGTTACCCTTGCTAGTAATGGCATTTAGGAATTGATTTTAAACTTTTTTTCGACCGACCCCGGTTGCTAAGTGCTGACTGGGACATGGAATTAAGCCATCAATGTACCCAAAAAAATTGTTTGTAACGAGAGAGGACTTAATCATTGTTTTCCCTTAGTCTTAGTTTGTTGAGGAAAGAATGAAGGCAAAGTTGTAAGAGTTGTGAGACGCCTTCTTAGTGGGGGTAAAAACAGGATGATTTATCATAGTGTTGTTACTAGGCTTTACGAAAACTCAGTTGCGAAAACTAGGTTTGTGAAAACTACGGGTTTGTGAAAACTAGGGTAACAAATACTAGGTTAACAAATACTGAGGTTGCAAATAGTATTGTGAAAAATACAATTGCAAAAAGTTCATAAATGAAAATCCTAGGCGGCGATGATTGAGTGAACTGATATCAACAATGGAATAGAAAAGGAGTGATCCGATGAGCGATGTGTGGCCGAGTAGAGGAGCTTTGTGTGCTCCCATTTATCCCTAAGTTTGTAACCGAGATCTGAGTGTTGTGCCGGAGATTGTGATTGGAATCCGACGATTGTGGCTGGAAAAGGTAAAAAGAGTCTTTATTGGCTATAATACAAAAGTAGAAAGGAAGAAAGATAATGTTTGTGATTGATTGTAAGATGATCAGGTTTTGCACAAGAGTAATCATAACATCTAGGAATTTGCATAAATATCGTAGATTATAATCTTTTACATTTGACCAACCGTAGTGTCGAATAGGGATATAGATATAGATATCTGTATTATTTGAATATGTTAAAATGTATGTTTATGTTTTAAATACTCCAACTGACTGGAAATAATTTCGTTGTAAGGAACCGTCGCAAAACAAAATAGTGACAAGGTTATTTGCGATCATAATACCCAATTTTCTAGTAGCTTGTAATTTTTTTTGAATATCTTATACAGATATTCATGTACAACCACCTTTATCATATATCCAAGAATTAAAACCCTAAACCAAAGTAAGATATTATAACAAGTTCTTAGTGGCCAATCATAATTGTCGCTCTACTAGTTGTGGTGCATAGCCTACTCATTGGTTTCAATCAATCAACCAACATACAACTACGCGAGAATGTTTGATCACCACTAATCAATAAACCTACATTCTCCACCGCACTTACTCTTCGTGGTCCTGTCCAATGCGACGCCTCGAGCCATAAATACTCGATGGATCCACTTGCGCTCCAACACCTATGAGAATATATTTATTTTCAAACCCCCCAACATTTATAACATATCCACTCGATTATCGCCCTCCACATAATAAAACTCCAGCCACAAACATGATCATACCATCACTAATGCACCGGACCCATGAATACTCCAGCTTTAATGTAATGCTTCTTTTTTGCCTTTAAAAGAAACATACTCAAAACAATATCTATATGTAAGTCGTTTAAGTTTCTCTTTCTCTACTTGTATAACTTTGTTCATAACTTCTTTCCACCCTATTATAATGGGAACCGAAAACAACCTTACTGATCTTCGTGTTGCTTCGTTTTCGTGTTACCTTAAACCCATCGACGGTGTGGTTAACATGTTTGATCATCATCCTAGTCACGATAACTACAAAGACATGTCGGTCATGGATCTACATAGGGTGAAACCAAGCATTTTCACAGCAAGAACTCCAAGTATTGCTTCGGAGGCAAGCAGTTGGAGCAACAGCCAAGGGGCGTTGTTACAACGAAAGCAGCCGTCATCTGGCGGTAAGCGGTGGTTCCACAGCTGTACAGGGCCTTGTTACACTAGAAAATCAGTTTATGTCCAACAAAGTATCAAAAAAGGTGACCAGTTTGCATTCCCGGTTATAAACCCTACCATGGACATCTTGTCGAATAAAAAAGAAAACGTCGAAGAGCTTCCGAGGATGTCCATTGAGGTTTTCGGGTCTGGAACAATAAACAAAGGCGATATAGCAAAAAACCTAGTGCGGAAAATGTCGATTTTGACGTGGGACGCCATTCCAAAGAGCAAAGAGAGTGTGATATGTGATGATATGGCGAGTGAGGCGAGTTCTGATTTGTTTGAGATAGAGAACATATCGAGATACGGGTGGCAACCGTCTGAGTCGAGTTGTATGAGTCCCTCAACTCAGTATGCTCCGAGTGAAGCTAGTATCGAGTGGAATGTAGTCACAGCAAGCGCAGCAGATTATTCGTCTGTTTATTCGGGTTGTAATGAAAAAAACTCGGTTTATAGCACTAGTGGAAAGAACAAGATCCAGAGACCGAAGAAAACACAGAAAACTGGATAATGGTTTGCTAGGATGCAAGAATTTCAAATGTGTCAAAGTAGTTGAGCCAGTTAAATCGAAATATTAGGTACAGTTGATTCATGATTGATCGTTTGTATGTACTTACTATTAAAATTTTAATTGTAATATTTGTGTAATTTAATAAAGTTGTCTTTTTAATGGATTATATTAATGTAATAAAGAAGTTAATACATTTTGTTATTCAAAAAATTATCAAGAGGTTATGAACTTGATTAAAATACACAAAACTGTAATTCAAATAAATGATTTACTTCAAATTAGACGTGGTGACGTTGCATGTGTAAAATATTTATCTATATAGTTTTGTAATCATGTAATCCGCATGACATGTAGGTCAACAAAAAATCGTTTTAAATTCATATGTATATGCTATTTACAGGAGTTTAATATTTAGTATAGTAAAACTAGATTCATAGTATAGAGAAACTAATGTGACATTAAACTTTTTCCAATTCCATAAAAGTAGGGTTTTGTTCTGTGTAATTACAAGGCGGCCAATCTTGTCTAAAAAAATATCGGAATGATAGCGATCCGCTGTTTGGTGCTTAAAGCTTTTGGGTCTGGAATAATTGATAAATTTGAAGTAAAAGGGCCTACAACCATAGATAAATGCTTAAAAAAGTGACGGCACTTTGCGAATCTTAGGTCTGGATGTCTCTTAGATGTTTGATAAGGGTTCTCCTTCTTGCTTTTTCTTGAGACTTTAACCTGTTTAACGAAAGGAGTTTGTCCTTTTGCTTGATTGCATGGGTGCCTAAAATGGGATTGCTGGCAACTGTGGACACAGATTAACCGTGCCCCAGGGTGTAGACACACAATAAAATATCAAAATCACAACAAATATGTGGCCTGTTCTCCGAGTTATGGTCGATAATTAGCAGGAGTCGTATTTATAAGAATATAAACTAAGCTAAATTTCTATTCTTTCCTTCTAGGAGCTGGCTCTTCCTTTGATCATTGTGGCCCCGTCAAAAGGGCCCTAACCATGGGGATTGCAAGAATTGTAGATGCATAGTCGAGTGACACATCAGACGATAGGAGGATTTGATCTTCGATTTAGGAGATTGAACGAGCAACTTAAACGGGCTTGATGGATGGAACACTGAATGGATGAGGTTGGTGTATGGCAAGAGGGTTTGCAAGAAACTTTACAAATAGAGACTTTAAAGTTTTTGTAGTTTTATTGTTTTAAATACTCTTGGTTTTCTTCATTAAATCTCTATGTTGTAGTCAAGTAAAATATATGTATTAAGTTATTCACAAGACTCCTCTTCACTTTGTATTATTATAGTTTAAAGATATCCATATTATTAAAAGTTTGGTTTAAGTCTTAAATTATATAAGACATTCTTTTATTTTTAAAAAAAAAGGCAATTTTGCATAGCATATTAACCTTTCTGGAAGAAGAAAAAACACTACAAATTTAAAGTAAATGAGTAAATACCATAAATTATGCATAAATTATTCATCTTCCTTTATGCATGAATCAAAGCATACGATGTTTTATATACGATTCCGTATATATGCTAAAAAAACAAACAAAACAAAACAAAACCAAATCATTGCAATGTACATTGTTAATAAGATAATATATTGCAGGTGCGTGCGGTTGAGATGCTTAAGTTAGGGGCCTGGGAATCTTTAAGTGTTTAACATATATCCAAGTTTAAATAAACAAAGGAGAGTCGCCATGAAGGGAGAACATCTTGCATAAATCTCGTGAATTTGTGCCACCAAAAGATGGAAGATTGGACGTGATGCCACATTATTATTATTTTTATATTTTATTTTTTTTCCTTTTTCTATACACTACCCCTAGCCCCTACTACTCGAAATTTTTTTCCAGATTGAGATGGGCACCTGGTTTAAAGGTGCGACCCCTAAGCTTCATGTATGTGAGGAGCCGAATATTCATACGGTACTCATAAACTCAATATTGAAAATAATTACTTATTTATTAAGGTCTACATATTTCACACACCCTTCTGCTATTTCCACACCTTCAAGACACAATGTCTAGACCTAGATGGAGCGTCTAGGGTTCCTTTCTCCGACCACATTCCTAACCTCATACAATGTCAAATCAGTCACATCAGACGGGGCGTCTAGGCCTAGACGGAATCCGTAGACGACCTACCCAAGACGGGTCGTCTAGACCTAGACGGGGCGTCTTGAAGGTTGATTTTGACTCTGGTGTCTGCATGCATGTGAGTAAAGCAGTAAAGTGATACGCCTCGTCTAGGCCTAAACGGGGCATATATTTCTTTGTTAAATAGAGCCATGCCGAGCATTTGATATCATTGTTGAAAGAACCTTCGTCAGAAATTCTCTGCTTTCTTCTTTGGCTTATATTACTCCATCTGATATCATTTAAAGATGGTGAAATGTCATCAGTATTGGGACGGCAACTATTTCTTTGGGCCTATTCTGGCGAGTCATGGGTGCCGAAGTCAATCCGGTAACAGTTATTAGGTTAAACTACTTGTTTTAATTATTTACTAAAGATGATACCGTTGTTAGGGGAGACCGGTGTTCCCGATTCTAACGAGCAAGAGGAGGTTGTGTCAAGTGTACAAGGTATGGTATCGTGGTTCACCTGTTAAGCATCGATGGTTGTTCCACCTTCTTCATGATAATGAGTCCTCCGACGGATCGAAAACCACGAATGATAACGCTTGCACATGTTAACAATAACCATTTCATACATATTAAGTTGGAAGGCCAATTTTCAATGCCGACAATAAACGGGCTATGGTTGACTCACCGAAGCCCCACTACAGAACAATGGCTATACATGTACACGCCCCGTTTAGAATGATATAACTCGATATTGAATCCCCCGCCAAATGAAAACCCGAGTATTAATTAAGTCGACAGTGAATCGGAAAAATGAGTTTTCGTATACTTAATACGAATTTTGTATACTTAATACGAGTTTTGTATAATTAATATGATTTTTTGTATAATTAATATGATTTTTTGTATAATTAATACGATTTTTTCTTATAGTTAATACGATTTTTTGTATAATTAATAAGTTTTTTTATAATTAATATGATTTTCTATATAAAAGAAGAAAGATAAAAAAAATTATGAATATACTGTCATCTAGACCTAGACTGACCGTCTGTTGTTGGGCACAAGATCATTTTACCCCTGGATTGCACTTCGTCTAGGCCAAATTCAGGGGCAAAATGGTATTAGTAATGAACTAGACGCCCCGTCTAGGCCTAGACGTCGCGTACACATTTGAGTTGCAATTGTAAAACTGTCAAGTTTTTGAATTTTTTAGGGGATGGTTAATTACCATTTTACCCCTGAATTGCCACCAGTCTAGGCCTAATTCTGGGGTAAAATCGTAATTAACCATTCTGAGCAGAAAAAGTCTCAGATGGTTAATTACCATTTTACCCCTGAATTAGGCCTAGATGGGTGGCAATTTAGGGGTAAAATGGTACTTAACCACTTGTTTAGCTGGGACGTCTAGACCTATACGCCACATCTAGAGATAATTACCGTTTTACCCCTGAGTTGCCACCCGTCTAGGCCTAATTCATGGGTAAAATGGTAATTAACCATCTGAGACTTTTTCTGCTCAGATGGTTAATTACCATTTTACCCCTGAATTAGGCCTAGACGGGTGGCAATTCAGGGGTAAAATCGTCTTTCGCCATTTACCCTAGACGGGTCGTCTAGATCTAGACGTCTCGTCTATGCATCGTATATGACTAACCAGCCTAGACGACCAGCCACATACACCCTCAAACCAAAACATACACAAACACAAACAGATAAGTATATACTTTAATCCAGCGTATTTGGACCGTATTTTTGGCGAAATCAAGCATCTCTAGTACGTATTCTAACCTATACTTCATTAATCTTTCATGTATTATACATTTAGACCGTAGATTGTATGTAAAATTGATGAATTCTGGGGTTTAAAGGTTGTGTTCTTGGAGAAGATGGGTTTTAGCTGAATAAGACGGGGCGACTACCCCTAGACGACCCCATAGACGACCTGATATATATTTTTTTTTGTTATTTCTTTTATTTAACATATATAATTGTTTTTTTATTTTTATGTGTTATTAATATTATTAATTGTTATTATTTGTGTTATATTATTATTATTATTGCAGATTGATTATGGACAAGATTGAAGATCAGATACACGGGGCTCCACATCCGCATGGTCCGCGACGGGCTTCGCCAGCCGGCGGATCCGCTACACGGCCACTCGTATCTAGAGTTCCCTCTCGACACCGAGGCCGACCGTTTTTGCGGGAAGCTTAGACAGATACACATTGGATCGCACGCCGCGGTCGACTGGGATGCGATCTAGGAGATTGGTGAGACGTCGAGACTACGTTTTTTTGGATCTGTTGATTCACCGTGGCATAGTCTGTTTGACTTGGCTGGCACGCCAAGTTATAGGGAGCTGCTCATCGAGTTCCTGGCGACGTTCACATTTCCCCCTCCGCCTAAGGTTTCCTTTAGGCTTTCTGGTGTGTGGCGTTAGATGACGCTTGCTGAGTTTACCGTTCATAGCGGTTTATATCTGCAGGAGGAGATTGCTATGGATGTTTATACGCAGGGGATAGTGGTGGTGGATAGACCCACTATTTTGGGATTTTGGGAAGTGGTCGTGGGGCATGACACTTGGGAGCATGTCAGGGCGAAGGGGAGGATTTCACATGTGGACGACCCATTGTACATGTACGTATGTTTATTACACTAATTATTTGATTATTATTTTTATAAATTAATTTTCGTATTTCGCTAACAATATGTGCAGGTATCCACATCGGATGCTCGCTACATCTATTACCGCTCGCGGCCACAACCGTGAGTGGTGTACGAGCACCGACTTATTTTTCTACTATTGCCTACTGTACAGGAGGCCGTGTGCACTTGCGCACGGTCTCGCCCAGTACTTCGATTACGCCCATAACCGGCAGGAGCACGGATTTTTGTACGGCGGCGCGTACGTCACCATGATTGCCCGGTCATTGGTCATCTGCCGGAGACAGACCCACACTTTCGTCGCCATACCGTCGACGCGGATGGGCTTTCAGACGTTCCGGGGGATGAAGCTGGTGAAGAGGTTCGACGTGCTCGGGGAGCGGTTTAAGACCCGCGCAGGTGAGCCACGGATTCCAGAGGCGCTGCCGGAGCACGTTGATCCATTCTATCCGCCGGCAGATGAGGCAGCGGTTGTTTAGGAGCCTCCGGTGGATTAAGACGGACCGGCACCGCCACCGTCACCACCACCTCCCAGGGCGCCCCAGTTTTCGCAGCACGTTATTCCAGGTCATACCCCAGGAGATGCAGCATACACGCACTTATGAGCCGACTTGATAGGCTTATGGATCTCATGGGTTGGGTGGTTCGTGAGTTACAGGATAAACAAGAGAGAGAGAGGGTTACCTCCCATACCACTCCCACCACCTCGAGCACCACATCATCAGCAGAAGCCGCAGCAGCCAGATCCCGACTCTGACTCCGATGTATAGATTTTTGTATTTAGTATTCAGCTGTACAGATACATATTATAGATGTACAAAGTTATGTTATATATGTTATATTTAACTTTGTTTTCAGTTATTCGATTACTATATGATTGTTTGTGTTAAATCGACATTGAAATGTAATACAGAAACATAATAATTTTCAAGATGTTAAGTAATATTTACACGATATAATATTTGCATTCTACTTAAAATGTTGAAAGCAATATTAAATTTAAATAGTAAATTTAAAAAAATAAAAGATAAAAACAATGAAATATTTAAACGATCGAAAACGGTAACTTATTTTTATTCAAAAAACAAAATTTTTTAAAATTTAAAATCTCAAATTACACCACCAAAAAAACATCAACCTACAACAACAACCAATTTACCCCACCAAAACTTCAACTAAAAAAATCATGGCCCTAGACGGGTCGTCTAGATCTAGACAGCCCGTCTACTCACATAAATTTCTGCGCACTGCCATTCACCTGCTGACTCCTTAAAATCAGTGCCTAGACGGCTCGTCTAGGACACCAAAGGTGTCTAAATAGGCAAAATGGGTGTCTCTGAATAGAATGTACCTTTATTAATCTTGAACCGTAAAGTAAGATAATAAAACAAAAGTACAAGCTAAAAAGTTATAGGCACAACCTAATAAGCAAAGTACAATCTAAAAGGTTAACCAATAGTCAATTTCAGTAAAAGGTAAAGGCCAATTTTAGTTCAAGGTAGTATATAGTATCGAATTTAGGAATTTTTTTGATAGATTTTAAAAATTTTAGACCTCCAGGTATATAAAAAACCGGTTTCTAGCAGGTCGGATCATGTAAAACAAAAGAACATCAAACTTAGATTTATAAAATCATCAAAAACACGTCAAACGTCGTTACAAACAAATTTAAATGTCACCCTACAGGTTTTCATTATTTTATATCTATTCAAAAAATCAGCTAGAGATACTTTCCTAAACAATTCTTCTCTATATAACATATACAACTATCACTTAAATTCTCATCGCCAATCCGATTACACAAGTCGGTCTTCACGTTCTCCATCGCCAAAACAAATCTTTCAACTGTCACACCCCGACCCGCAGTAGATATGGTACGGGCATGATGATTGTCCATAGCTTATAACACTATTATAAATTTAAATATTTAAAGACACCAAATTTAAATTGTCACACATGATCATGGTATATGTTCAACAAAAATCCATACAATATCCAAATCCCATTATTACTAAAGCACATCTTATGTGTTTTCAACTTCAAATCCTCACAAGGTTGTGTACCTGTATCATGCGTAAAATAACATTTTTTGGTCAGCTACAAAGGTCACACCCCGACCCCTAGCGGAATTAAAAGTCGGGGCATAATTGGGTTATCACCAAAGCTCATAACATTTATTAATAAGTTTCATATTTATTAAATTGAAATTAAAACTTCAAATATTCAAATACAACGAGTCATACAAACACAAATAAACCCAAGCATTGTTCAGAACATAATAATTTTGTTTAATCTTCTAAGGCCATTTCTATGTGTTTCTCTCTTCAGCTTGTTCACTGTATCATGCGTAAAACAAATATGTGGGTCAACAAAAGTTGGCGAGTGAATCTAAGTAAAAACAATTTAAACAATTCTTATATTAGTTAATTAAATAAAGATCATGCGTAAATCATAAATGAGCATATGCGCATGTACAAACAATCACAACCACACAATATCCACAATAACCACAAGACATGATGAATGATGAACTTGAGATCAAGGCTCAATCAAACGGAGCCGATCTAATGAGGCACCTGATGCTCAACTCGTCTCAACGAGGAACTGATGAGCCTTAAATGAATGATTGCACTGAAATGACAAAATGTAACCACACATAATCATACCATTATATATACACATTTGATCATATTACGATGTTAGCACGAGTGTTAAAATAAACAAATAAAACATGTACGACACATGATACACCCCAAAATGTTATTTAAAAGGGAATTTGTAAGGATTCACTCACTGTGGGTGCGTTCCTTGCTGGATAATGAATGCGCATGAATTACGGTGTTGATTGACGAACGAACACTAACATAAAATAATAGTACGATAATTCGGCAAAATATTACAAATTAATATTTTTATTTAAACATCTTTGTTAGGTTTTTAGATTATTTTTGGTGGTTTCATATCCTTTGAACTTGTATTGTTAAGTATTTTTAATTATATTTTAACTAAAAAGTATATATATAAGTGATTTAAATTAATAAAAAAAATAAATATAATAAGAAAATAGTATTAAAAATATACTGTGAGATTTGACAGTAAGAGGAGCCTGACCGGTTTTATAGTGGATCTATATGCGTGGGGTAGGATTCGAACTTGAGTCATTCCATTCACGTGCACGCAGCTCTTCCAACTGAGCTACGTGTCTAACTCGTTAGAATCAGGATTTTAATTACATTTATACTCTTCTTAGCTTTATTCATAAATTGATAATATTAAAAAGGCTTTAAATCAAATGAACCACTGCATAGCCTGAGACTCGAACCCGAATCAATATGCTATTCTGCACCCAGCCCAACCAACTAAGCTGGGTGTCTAACCCATTATAGACTGAAATTATTTTGTATTTACATACTTACTAAAAGCTGCTTTAGTTTGATTTAAAAAATAATCATCTTATTCAGAAAGACGGTGATGAAGGGGGTATTCGAACTCGGGCAATGCATGATAATTATGCACACAGTCCACCACTGGACTGTGTGTCTAACCTGTTTAAAATTCCAATTATCAATTCATTTACTTACCGACTGGAAATCATCTCCTACAATTATATCATCACTGAAACAAATTTTGTTGAACAATTGATTTCACTGTTATGTTGTTTTAGATTAATCAAGTGAATTGAATAGAACTGACAGAAGAGATTTAGAATTCATGCCAACAAACAATCGAGGCCCAATTTATTCCGGTGATCAACTCCGGTGAAAGTTTTCCGGCGACAACGATTTTAGCAGGTTGTTGAGCACAGAGGTTTAAAGAGAGAAAGAAGAGGTGCGAGCAAGTTCTGGTGAGTGAAAGGATTGATTATATAGTTGCTCTCACAGTTTCGGTTACGCTTAAATTACGGGGCAATGATTCTTCAACCCATAATTGAAATGCTTTTGATTGATTCTTGATTGTAGAGATTGGAACTGATTTAAGAGTTTCGGAATCACAAAGAATTTAATTTTGGTTAACTTCTGGGCGGTTACCCATTTCCGTTTGATAGAAGGTTTGCAGGTTTAAGCGGTTAGAGAATAAGAAATATTTGTTTTCACTTCTTAGCACAAGTGTGCGTGTAGTCCAATGGTGTTTGGTGTGTGTACCCCCTTTGGACCCGGGTTCGACTCCAGCTGATCCCTATATATTTTTTTTTCATTTTATTCCTTTGTTTTGATTAATCTTATTATTATTATTATTATTATTATTATTGTTATTATTATTATTATTATTACATAACAACAATTTTATATCTAATGCCTATAAAAAATTACTCACTATTAAACGGACGGGTTTTGAAACTCGAATTACACGAATGTTACAGCAAAGAGCTGATGAGTAAACCTTGATTAAGTAAAAATGAATTAACTCTTTATAAATTTAAGAAAAATATATATATTTTGCCTTTTTAAATTCAGATTTTAAACATGCAAATATTCATGTGGAAGTAATGCAACAAGTAGTATGAACATAGAATGATGTCCGATTATTAACTAACACCAAACCAAAACAAATTGCTTTTTCCCACACCCAAAAAGGGTATGACTGTTGCGATACCAACATCCCATAGTTAGAAGGAAAGGTCAGCTCAAGACTGCGATACCAACATCTCCAAGTCATGAGGAAAAGTCAGTCGTGGATCCACTGAATGATGATTGATTGACTACAATGACCAACACAACAACAGTAACAATAACTTCAACAAACAACAACAAATAATGCATATACGACACACCAAATATTGCATGTTTGATATTAGATAACGATAAAAAAATCATTTTTTTAATAAAATTAGTCTTTCTATTATTTTTTAAATTGGGGCAATATTATAGAATGAACACATTACTTATTTCATAATACATAATGTATGTTCATATTAGCCTTTACTATTAAGTTGACGAATAATTATTCTTACATTATATTTTTTTAAACATTCTAACAAAATTCAACTTCACTTCAAATATATCTTTAGTTTATATTATATCTTACCAGAAACAATATTTTATAAATTTTGTTGTATCAGATCTATAAAGATAATGATATTATTGAATTAAGTTGCCAAAAAATGGCCCTTACTTCAAATATAATTTTTTTAAGTCTTTAATTATGGAAAATTATTTAATTTCAAACCATGATTTTTCTATATAAATATCACTTAAACCTAATTGTTTTTGCATACAATCCTCTCATATATCTTTATTCTCTACTATTGCTATGTTTGAATTAGCTAACTGCCCTTCCACTCCTATTCACTAGTTGTTTTATTAGCTTGCAACATTGCAAAAAGGTTGAAATGATTTTTGTGCATTCCCATTCAAGATAACAATTCACCTTCATGTTAAACCATCTTAACTATACAAACTGAAATCCACATGTGTTTTGAATCACTACTATTATAGTAAAAGGAAAATCAAGTTGTCGATATATTTTTTGTTGCCTTCATTATTAGAAGTTCTTATCTTGTACAAATATAAGTGATGTTGTGTGCTAAATTGATGTTATTGGATGATTGTTATTTTAACTTCTAAGTATGAAATACATATGTAATTAAGTAGAGTTATAAATATCTCGATGTTTGTTCGTTTGCTTTTTTTAGTTGAATTCTGTTCCATTTGATGAATGCAAATGTCATCATGTCATGTCAGGGATTTTTAACATTGATATGATAGTTAATCTTCAGGCATAATTTTTGTATTGTTGAAATTTTCATTACTTCATTGGCTATTTAAGAATAATTAAATAACTTTTTAATGATTTGGTGGCGGCAATAAGAGTTGTTAAAGCATTTTAGAAACAAGTTGGTATTGATTATTATAAATAAAAAATTGCAAGCTTGTGGGATGATTGATAAATACACTTAATTGTCTCACTTTACTATACAAACAAACAGCTTTCGTATTTAACCTGTGTGATATACGGGACTGTACCATTAGTGTAATAAAATCACACAACAAAGATATAGTAAAAAAGATCTAGGTGAGCAGTCTATATTTTTTGGTAATATTAATTAATACAAGTAACATAGGAAAAAAAATAAATACAGGTGGCTTTATCTTGAGTATAGGGTCCGCCCATAAAATTTTGTTATATAAAACTTTTTATAACATGTCACATGCAAATCTTTATGTCTTCCCAATTCTGGGTTTATTCTTTTTATTTGTAAAATCTTTTTGAGATTTTTGTAAGACCTTTTTCCATAAGGCTTGTTGCAAAGCCCACGTATGCAATTGATATGTCTGTATCTTGGATCTTGGGCTGCTTCTGTGCTCGAGTAATGGCCATTTGGGCTTGCTAACGAGTCATTGATCCCTAATAATATTTTATTATAGTGATATCATATTAGAGGATTTGTCTTCTGTTTATTAAGATTTATACTTGTCATTATCATGAAAAAACTTTTAATCAATATAATGTATGATAACAAATAATAATAATAATAATAATACTAGTAAAAGAAGAGTGAACATAATAAAGTCATTTTCTAACGCATTGAGTTGATGTCCTACTTACTGTACATTATGGATCAAGAAATCATCATACAACTACAATCAATGTTTTCCCAAAAGCAGGTGACAAAACCATGATAGGTGCTGCCCCACATGCACAAAGCAAAAGGAAAAAAAAAAGAGACCATTTATTGTTACAACTTTAACCAAATATATAAAAAAAATTAAATAATCGTTATGAAATTTATTTACTAGCTCACTAATAGCTCACTAATATGATCTATCAACCTATGAGACGTAAAAGGTACACCAATAAGGCTAGTGTTAGAAAGGAAAGTCAAACCTTGGAGGAAATCGCAGCTAATCAACAGCCGGACATCCTGCGGCAGCTAATCAACAGCCGGACATCCAGCTAATCAACAGCAAATCGCAGCAATGTTTTCCTTTTTTATGTTTCTCTTGTAAACCATTTAAGGTGCCCTGGATTTGTAATCTAAACAACCATAACACACAATTATGAATGAATAGTCTTGTTCGGTAATCCACTCTGAAACTCTGATTTTAACATGGTATCAGAGCGGGTTATTTAGACTGCTCATCATCTACCCAAAACACAACCGAGCCACAACCGAGTCACCATGTCCGGAGACGGTAACTCGAGTAGTGATCTCACCTTACAACTAGCCAACCTTCTCAAAAATTCCCAATCAAAAAGCCCCAAAATGTCCGATAGTTTACAGATAAATCTGAAACTAAACGGCCAGAATTATCCCCTATGGACCCGAATGATTCGAGTCGCCATAGGCGGAAAATCAAAAATCTTGCTGCAACATTTAACCACAAATCCCCCAGACCAAAATCATGAAACCTACGAACAGTGGGAGCAAGATGACCTAATCGTCTTTTCATGGTTAATTCAGAATATCGAACCTATTCTTGCGGGTAACCTCACCGAGTTTCCCACAGCGAAATCGTTGTGGGATGCCTTGGTAGTTACATATAGCAGTGGACGGGACAAGCTCCAAACCTTTAATCTTCATGTCAAAGCGAATGACATCAAACAGAACAATACTTCTCTCGAAGAATTGTGGATCACCCTCCAAGGCGTATGGGGAGAAATCGACCGAATTGATCCGAATCCGATGACTTGTTCAACGGATATTCAAACATACTCCAAAATCCAAACTGAGCAAAAACTCTTCCAGTTCTTAAATGCCCTTGACCGGAAGTATGACCCTATAAAGAGGGAAATACTCCGGTCGGAACCACTTCCGACTGTAGAAGCCGCATATGCCACTGTTCGCAAGGAGGCCGCTCACCGAAACATTCTCGGAACACCTCTCAATGACGCACAGGGCATCGCAGCAGGTCTTATTGCCACAGAAATAGAAGGGGCAGGACTTGCATCGAAAGGGCTCCGACGGTTTGACGGAAGAAGAACTGGATCTGTAAGCAGAGATGACAAAACTCATCTCAAATGTGACCATTGTGGCATGACTAAGCATACCAAGGAACAATGTTTCAGACTCGTCGGATACCCTGATTGGTGGTCTGACAGTCATAAGAAGGGCACAAAGGCTACTGCTCACGAGAAAGGAAAATCACCCAGCACCGGCAACCGAGAGGTTCCAGGAGATGGAAGCCGGAGTAGGGTTGGTTTCGGCGGAATGGCCGACGCAACAGGCGAAGAAGACGAAGGGTTAGGTAATGGCGGTGAAGATGAAGGAGAAAGGAATGGGTTTGGGGCGGATGGGTTTGGGGCGGATAAACCGTGGGTTTATAACCCAAAAGTGAATATGTCACATTTGGTCCCTGAAAATAATGGGAATGCTAATATGGCCCAAAAACATCATGAAAAACAAAAACGATGGATATTCGATTGTGGCGCAACCGACACAATGACTTATGAGTCATCGGATATTATTTCAACAACTAAACCAGAAAAAACACATATTCAAACGGCGAACGGAGGGATAATGGATGTAAAATCGGGAGGGACTATTGAGATTTCACCCACAATAAAAATCTCTAATTGTCTTTATGTTCCCTCATTGTCACATAAACTGCTTTCCATTAGCCACGTCACTAAAGAACTCAACTGTATTGTCCTAATGTACCCTACGTTTTGTATTTTACAGGATATCAGGACGGGAGCGATCATTGGGCGTGGCACTGAAAGTCAAGGGTTATATTATGTGGACGAAGTAACTCAAAATGGTGCTGTGATGTTAACCCATGGTACATCGGAACGAGAAGCATGGCTATGGCACCGAAGATTAGGTCATCCCTCTACAAGTTATTTACATATTTTATTTCCAAAACTATTTCCAGTTAATTCTATGTCACATTGTGAAACATGCACTTTAGCAAAAAGCCACAGGAAAACTTTTAAACCCAATAATACTAAGGTTGCTTTGCCATTTTCATTAATCCATTCTGATGTATGGGGTCCTGCCCCCGTTCTTGGGGGGCAAAACCTTCGTTACTTTGTGATGTTCGTTGATGATTGTACCCGAATGACCTGGGTTTATTTTTTAAAAAACAAATCCGAAGTCTTTGAAAAATTCACTATGTTTTACGCCATGATCCAAACCCAATTTCAAACAAACATCCAAATTTTCCGATCAGATAATGGAGGTGAATTTGTTAATACCTCCTTTAAATTGTTTTTTCAAAACAAGGGAATAATCCACCAAACTACATGTCCAAACACTCCAGAACAAAACGGTGTCGCCGAAAGGAAAAATCGCATTTTGCTGGAAATGACACGAGCCCTCCTAATTGAATCCCAGGTCCCGAAACATTTTTGGCCTGAAGCCCTTGCTACCGCTACCTATCTTCTCAACCGACTCCCAACAAAAATCCTCAAACTTAACACTCCATTACACACCCTTTCAAAATTTTTCAAACTACCCTCCGTCCTTACTCTTCAACCACGAATCTTTGGATGTACCGCTTTTGTTCACATACCTAAATCAGATCGAACCAAACTTGACCCTTGTGCTGAAAAATGTGTCTTTGTTGGGTATGGAATGAATCAAAAAGGATACAGATGTTATAACCCAAAGACACGTCATATGTTCACCACAATAAACTGTGACTTTCTTGAAACCGAGTATTACTACAATTCCCAACTCGGTGGTCAGGGGGAGAAGGAATGTTTAGACACACTAAGTTGGTTGAAATATGTTCCCTATGTACCAACTACAGAGTCACCAGAGTTCAATTTCAGTGCCACTGAAGGCCCTAATGTTCCTCCTAACCTGGTATCCGAGGTAAGTAATACTCACCCTATTCAGTCTAGTGATACTTTTGGAGTTTCTAATGACTCCGAAGATACCAATACTTCTAACCATGCAACTGCCACATAACAAGCTGAGAATTTACAGGCAGATGAACCCATACAAGAAGAATCACCATCAAGATATGTGTTACCCCCTAGAACAAACAGAGGGGTTCCTCCGAAACGGTATTCTCCTAGAAAAGAGCCAAGAAGGTCTAGTTATCCTATAGCTAATGTAGCTAATGGAAATCTCACTAAGGAAGCCAAAGCGTTTATCTCATCTGTTTATTCTGAAGAAACTCCTACAAACGTGGATCAAGCTTTAAAGTCTAAACATTGGAAGGAAGCAATGAAAACAGAAATGGAAGCTTTAATCAAGAACAATACTTGGGAAAAGTGTACTCTTCCGTTGGGAAAGAAATCCGTGGGGTGTCGTTGGGTCTATACGGTTAAGTATAAACCAGACGGTACAATTGAGAGATATAAAGCCCGACTGGTAGCAAAAGGGTATACCCAGACACATGGGATTGATTACGCTGAAACATTCTCCCCAGTTGCAAAAATGAACACAATTAGGGTTCTTTTTTCGATAGCCGCAAATGAAGGGTGGCCACTCCAACAGTTTGATGTAAAAAATGCATTTCTACACGGGGATCTAGATGAAGAGGTATTTATGGATGCTCCTCCAGGATTCACAAAAGATTTCAAATCCGGAGAAGTTTGCCTTCTGAAGAAATCTCTGTATGGTTTGAAGCAATCTCCCCGGGCTTGGTTTGGCAGATTTACTGTAGCTATGAAAAAATTTGGATATAAACAAAGTAATGCCGATCATACTTTGTTTCTCAAAAAAAGAGGAAAATTCGTAACCTGCCTAATTATCTATGTAGATGATATGATCATTACAGAGAACGATAAAGAAGAAATGGGAAAACTAAAAGAAAACTTATTTGCCGAATTTGAAATGAAAGATTTGGGCAGGCTGAAGTATTTCCTCGGAATTGAAGTGCTAAGGTCAAAACAAGGAATTTTCATTAGTCAGAAGAAGTATGTCTTAGACTTGTTGGCAGAGATTGGAATGATAGATTGCAAACCAGCAGACACTCCTATGAGTGTAAACCAAAAGCTCTATATGGAGGAAGGAGCAAAGTTAGCAAATAAAGAAAGATATCAACGGCTGGTGGGAAAACTAATATACCTCTCACATACTCGCCCAGATATTGCATATGCTGTAGGGGTGGTAAGTCAGTTCATGCACCAACCTCAAGAGTCCCATATGGAAGCAGTTTGGAGAATTATTAGATATCTCAAAGGAACAGTGGGTCATGGAGTCCTGTTTCAATCACATGGACACCTAAATGTTCAAATCTATACTGATGCAGACTGGGCAGGAGATAAGGGAAGTCGGAGGTCAATAGCAGGCTACTTCGCTCTAGTTGGTGGGAATCTTGTCACTTGGAGAAGTAAAAAACAAAAGGTGGTTGCTCTCTCAAGTGCAGAGGCTGAATTTAGAGGTATAGCTCGAGGTCTAACAGAAGCCATGTGGATGCGAAGACTCTTAGCTGAGATTGGCTTTCCTTCAAGAGAAACGAGTAAGATTATGTGTGATAATAAAGCTGCAATTCAGATTTCAGAAAATCCAGTACAACATGATCGAACTAAACACGTAGAAGTTGATAGGAACTTCATCAAAGAAAAATTGGAAGATGGTACAATTGAACTACCGTTTGTTCGATCAAAAGATCAATTAGCAGACATACTAACAAAGGCTGTCAGTGGGAGAGTCTTAGGCGAATGCTTAGACAAGTTGTGTATTGGAAACCCCACTACTCAACTTGAGGGAGAGTGTTAGAAAGGAAAGTCAAACCTTGGAGGAAATCGCAGCTAATCAACAGCCGGACATCCTGCGGCAGCTAATCAACAGCCGGACATCCAGCTAATCAACAGCAAATCGCAGCAATGTTTTCCTTTTTTATTTCTCTTGTAAACCATTTAAGGTGCCCTGCATTTGTAATCTAAACAACCATAACACACAATTATGAATGAATAGTCTTGTTCGGTAATCCACTCTGAAACTCTGATTTTAACAGCTAGTGTTTAAGGCGAATCCATATGTCTAATATAATGGTTCATCAACAAGATTTGTTTGCGTATTAGCTAATATTAGCTAGGTAAATATAGATATGTGTGTGTCACACGAAATGTTTTTGAGAAAGTTAGAAAAAAAAAAGATAATTATTTTAGTGATATGACACTCACCATGAAAGATATGATTCTTTCGAAAGTTTCACAATAACTAATTATTTCACTATACCATGTAATACAAGGGCATGTGTTATTGATTCTTTACTTTTATCATCATTTGGGTTAAGTGTTATTATTAAGGTTGTTGCTTTTTATCTAAGAAACAATAAACAAAGTATTAACACTAGTGAGTATAGAATGATGTGTTTCATTCTAGTAGCTATGGTTTGTGGAATATATTATTTGTACTTTGTTGTTTAGTTCACCGTGTGTTAATTTTTTTTTAATTTTAATTCTTTTATAAAAATAAACCATATTTTGAAGCTTAAGTTCAAGTAAATATTATCATATTCTACCTATGAGTTAAGTTATTCTACAAAGGCTTCTAGTCTCCTACAAATAAGAAGTGTACAAAAATACAATGGATTACATAACATGACACAATGTCAAGCCAAATATAACACAATGCCGAAAAATATAACACAATATCGAGAAATAAAGACACAATGAGTCGCAAAAAAACACAATGACACAAATAGAGAAAAAACACAATGATAATAAACAAAAATTCTAAAATCTACAACCTATAAATCCAAAAGTGAAAACCTAAAATCTCACATCGTAGAGTTCCATGAGACGGTTCCAATACCGCTTGAATGAGGTCAATCAGATTCCGTTTGATACCATTTGTGCAACTTCTTATTTTTAAGAGCCTTTGTATTTTATTCTAAACCTTCTACGTGTTTTGTAAATTAATAAACTCAATAAATATGAGATTTAATGTAGCATAATTAGTTAATGGTTTAAATAAATATATACACGAATTTGTAAGTTATAAATAGATTCTTTGCTTTATGAGCAATTGGATCTTACTTTTTTTAACAATATTTCATAATTAAATCATTGGTTTTAATAAACTTTTATTTGCTTAATATGAAGTGCGTATGTGTGTGTATATAATATGTAATATGACATATATTTAAATGCATAGTTTTTTAATTAAATTTTTTTTATCGAAAAGGAGACTTGCATTCGTCCTTGTGGTTAACCTTGCCTAATGATGATACTCTAATAACAGAAAACAAAAGCATGCAATGTGTAACAAATGTTATGTCAATCTTCAAACGAAGGACGAAGGCCAAGGATGTTATGAAGATATTATACATGCGAACATATAAAACCATCTGCAACGTGAAAGTTAAAAGACGTAGGTGAGGACAATAAGGTGACGTTCTTCAAAAGTAAGGACGCCAAATGTAGCTCTTGTTCTTTTGGAAGATATTCCAAGAAGGATATCATTGGATTGTTAGAATCCACTCACAATCCTTTTTTTATATTAAGAATGTTTTATGTAAAATGTAAAGATAATCTGTAAGGACATAACAATGTTTTATGTAAAATGTAAAGATAATTTGTAAGGACAAATATATTGTTGGGTTTTATCCAAAAAATAACTGGTTTTTATAAAACGACGTGATAGTAAGAGGGGTGGGTGTCGTTTCGGGGAGGTGGTCGGGGAGCCGGTGTGGAGCCTTTCCCCGTCAGGGAACACCGACCCCCCCCCCCAACGTGTCGTTCAAAAAAAAAGTCTTGGGCAACGATGTCCACAACAACGAATGTAAGCCTCGTTTTTCAATAGAAAATAATAAAAAGATTATGGGTTAAATATATATATCATCATACACCATACAATGTTTAGGGTTGTGCGTTGTGGTTTCATACCACCCTCCATATCACCTTTTAACACATTTAAACAATGCTTCCGGTAGTTAAAGATGCCGCCAAACATGGTAGCGCCATCCCATTCATGGGCGTTAGCCATTCCAAGTGTGGTGGCCACAAAATATTAGCCAATCATGTTCTTTTTTTCTTTGGTTTTTTATATTATATATATATATATATATATACATATATCAGGGAAATTAGATTTAAATAACTCAAAATTTCACTAATAGGCCGATGTCACTTTCAACTTTTGATTTGTACCACACCACTCCCAACTTTCAACTTTTT
This sequence comes from Scalesia atractyloides, assembly GCA_947069175.1. Classification (NCBI taxonomy): domain Eukaryota; kingdom Viridiplantae; phylum Streptophyta; class Magnoliopsida; order Asterales; family Asteraceae; genus Scalesia; species Scalesia atractyloides. The sequence continues at coordinate 7,540,893 of CAMTDV010000023.1, read as the reverse complement.
TTTTCTTTTGGCACTCCCAAACTAACTGAACCCTAACCTAATTAGCTGATGTCAGATGCTACATCATCAAAAGTGTCACGTCAGTTGCCACATCAGCAACAACGTCAACTGCCATGTCATAAAAAACACCACGTCAACTGCCATATCAGATGCCACGTCGGCAAATATGTCATGTTAGAGAAAAAAAGTTAAAAGTTAAAAGTGGTGTATTACAAATCGAAAATTGAAAGATCGACCAATTGTTGAAAGTTAAGATCCAATATTCCTATAAATCAAATGGCAACTTTACACCTAGTCACAAAAACATAATATTAATAAAATGTACAAACTTTTGATATACATTGTACAAATCTACCTTGGCCACACTTTATCCCTCTCTCACACACTGACTCTCAAACAAGCACCCTCACCACGTGTCACGTAACCTGGCCATAGACTTGACCCCTCACATGGTTATTATATTTTAATTTGTGATTTTGGCTTTTTCTTAAACTTTTTTCTTGAACAATAAACTCATATAATTTAAGATCCGGATTCAAGTCTACATGTTCATGCAACAACCATATGTCAAAATGAAGCAAACAACTTAACATAACATGCCTCGACGGGCTGTTGGTTGCTTTTTGTTTCACTGATATTTAATTGACTAATAATATGAGTTAAGTTCTTTAAAAAGTAATAATAGGGGGTTGTATTTAATTTTTCTATACTCGACATTCCTGTACAATATTAATAACGAACTTGTATTTGGTATAAAGTGGTTTTTTACATATGCTATAACGAGTGTTGTTAGGTGTTATCGAAACCATTACCATATTCATTTTTAATGGTTCTTGATGACATAAAATCAATGACGGATACAGAAATTTTTGTGACGGTGGGCTCAAGGGTCAGGTCAAAATGGTTGGGTTAACGAACATTTTAAGTTATACTAATTGGTTTAGTTAAAAACTAGATAAACAAATCCACATTAATAATGTTAATAACTAAAAACGCAAGTCTCATTTAAATAAAAAGATTATAAAATAAAACTAGCTTTTAAACTTTAAACTTATGTCTCTTAAAATTCCTACAGGTCCACATAAGCCTAAAATTATAACATGGGCTGCAATTACTAAAAATATGTCACCGTCTACTCAGAAAGTGCCTCAATTATACTTACGTAAGGGCTAAAGTTTAACCGAAAAAGCCACTTTTAAGCCTTATTTGTGTGGGTAAGGAGGGCCTTTCCCCACTCACTAGTTCTACATTGAATCCGTCAGTGCATATATACATATCAATATTCATTTGAGTATATCATGATTTTTTCTATTTTGTTTAGGTTGTTATACCAAACATCGGTACCGTACCACTACTGTAATGGACTAAACCGATACATACTGAATGCCCTTCACATAGCATGGGAGAATCTCACTATTATATAGTAATTGCGAAGGTCAGTATAAACAACCAACTTGAGTCCCCGCCGCGAAGCGCGGGTAATAATAATAGTTTTTAGTTAAACCACAAAGTGATAGCTAAAATGTATGTTAGTTTAAAACTCATTGTATACGTGATAGTAACGCGACGGAGCACTATGTTAAACCATAACAAATAGCCTTATGTGAATAGTGTTTTTCATATACGAACCAAGAGATTCCGGGTTCTAACTGTTTTTTTTTTTGTATATATGGTTATTAAAATAAATAGTTTTTTTAATAAAACTTAATAATTTACATATTTACTTTTACTTAAAGTAAAAAAGATTAAAAAAAAGCTATATCAAACGTAACCTAAAAACTCAAATTAATAACATTTAGGTATATACATAGATCATAAATTGAAAATTTTACACATGGGTTTTTGATACTTAAATGTCACAAGTATAAACGAATAACCGACTTATTACCCATCACTGTTTTGGTGGGGTGTTCAGGGGATTTTCTTATAAGGGTTTTTTTCTAAGAAGATTTTAAGTTTGATCCCTATACTAAATACAATGTATACATAATGGGAGTAACATTGCGAATGTTTCGAACTTAGAACAGGATTTAAAAGCTTGTTCTCATCATGAGGGAGTTAACGGGTGTCTTAAAAGCACTAACGGTTATACAAAAATAGCCGACTTGTTATTAAAAATCTTTTTTTTGAACAACAAACTTCACTTTTTATTCAACACCAAAAATTGTACAAGAGCAGGATACAGCAAGACACTAAACCCAAACCTTATATATGATCACCCAATACATTCCTCACTAAACTCAAACATAATCAAAGTACATCAAAATTCAGCCATTTATTCCACTCCACTGCATAGTTTTTCGCCTTATTGTTAATCCATAGAAAAGTCGAGTTTTGCACGTCCCCAACTATCTTTCCGATAGATACTCGTTTGCCGTTGAAGATTATGTCATTTTGAGCCTTCCAAATCATCCAACACGTCGTTAGTATGATAGCATGCAGCAGTCCTTTAATCTTTGACGAGACTGTAAGAGTTTTTTGGAATTCGAGCAAGTCTTTCATCGTAAATGCAAAAATCGGTGGGATTTTGCACCATCCGCCGATACATTGCCACACTCTCGCTGCAATGATGCAAGACACGAATAAGTGATTCGCATCCTCTTCATATTCCGCACAGAACTTGCACTCCGCGGAACCTCTTAGTATACCCCTTTTTTCAACCCTTTTAACGTTGCGAGCCGGTCTTGTACTCCCCGCCATCCAAAAATATTGACTTTTTGGAACAATCTTGACCCATTGAATGGATAAAAAGGAACAGCATGTTTTGAAAGCATGGTCCGAGACGAAGAAACAGAGAACATTTTATCCGAACTCGGAGATCATATCCATCTATCATCTTCCGTCTCGTGATACCGCACCCCTGATCAGAGTCTGAAGGTTCTGGAACTGAAACTGCTCCGTAGAAGTTGGTTCGACTCGCCATTCCCATTCGCCAAGTCTTGTAACCACTAAAACACTTTTTTGACACCTCAAGTCTGAAAAGCGCTGGATATACGTCCTTTCATAGGTCTGTCCCCAACCCATGTGTCCACCCAGAATCGTACATCAGAACCGTTTCCCACCTCAGCCCTTAATAATTGCTCAATGTGTATGTTTAGATCTTTGAATTCTTTTCCACTTTATATATACCACACCACGAGCCTGCAACACCTTTTTTATCGGTAAAAAGGATGTGGATTCGTGTTGTGTATGTATAGCCGTGACGACTCTACAACAAAGACTACCTTGTTTGCTTTGAATCTCCGCCACCATTGAGTAAAAGACTCGCGTTCATGTTATGTAACGAGCCCAACCCAAGCCCATCTTTGTCGATCAGTCCAATAACTTTTTCCCAACATGCCCACGCGGTCTTTGCTTTTTCTACATCACCGCCCCAAAAGAAGAGTCTTCTAATAGTTTCCAATGTATCTAACCCTCCCTTTGGAATTTTAAAGAGGGAGAAAAAAACACAATGGCAAACTATCTAACACCGATTTCAAGAGAGTCAATCTTCTACCTGATGACAACAATTTTACTTTTCATTTAGATTATCGGGCCTTGAAACAATCTATGACACACTTCCAATTCTTCGCTTGGTTCATATTTGCACCCCTAGAACCCCAAGATATTTGCACGAAAATTTCCCCACCCTGCAATTGATATTAGTCGCCACCCTCGTTACTGAAACTTCACTCACTCCAAGCCCAAATAAATTCGACTTAGAGTGGCTTAATTTCAGCCCCGAAATGTAGTTGAAACACCTCATCAAACATATTATATTATAAATAGAGTCTTCCTCCCATTCCCCCATACACACCACATCATCCGCATGCATGAGATGAGTTAGGGTCGATCCATCATTTGGAAGCGATAAACCTTTGATTTTCCCCAAGGATGACACTTAAGAAAAAATCCGGTTAACGCTTCCATTGCTATGATAAAAATAAAAGGTGATAACGGGTCCTCTTGCCGCACCCCCGGTAACATTGGAATTCGAGCGTAGGTGACCCGTTTATTAGTACCGAAGTGCAGGATGATACTAATATACCCCTAACCCAATGCCTCCATCAAACCGGGAATCCTATTTGTTCAAAAACTTGATCAATGAATCCCAACTGATTGAGTCATACGCCTTCTCTAAATCCATTTTTAACACGAAAGCTCTATGTTTTGTTTTTTTCTCCCATGCTATTACTTCGTTAATAATTAATGGGCCATCTAGAATATTTCGGTTGGCCAAAAACCCGGATTGAAATTCGGACACTACCGAGTCAATCACCTTTTTTATACGGTTAGCTAGGATTTTGGAAATAATTTTTGAGATGCAACCAATAAGGCTAGTCGGCCTAAAGTCATTAAACGAGATTGGATCCGTACCTTTCGGAATTAGCGCCAAGAAGGACGAACCACACCCTTGGTTAATGATCCAATCCTTATAAAAAGCGTCCATAATTCTTACCAAATCCTCCTTGAAAAATTCCCGAAAATGCTTGATAAAGCCGAAATTAAAACCATCAGGCCCCGGTGCCCGGTCGCTTCCACAATCCCATACCGCAATCTTTATTTCTTGCATATCGAAAGGAGTAACCAATCCACTTGCATCCGCTTCCGAAAGTTGTTTTAGATTCGGACATGAGAAGGTGGGACGATGCCTCATTGGTTCCCGAAACTTGAAGGCAAAGAACTTCCTTGCTTCCGACTTGATTCTAGTCGGATCAGTAATCCATTCGCCATTAATATCCACCCCATTTATTCTTTTATTGGCGTAATTTAGATTTACAAGGCCGTGAAAAAAAGCTGTATTTTCTTCGCCTTCTACTTCCCATTTCACCTTCGCCTTTTGCTTTAAATCACTTGCTCTTGCTATTTTTAGCTCTTGTAATTGGCGTTTACTTTCGAGCCACTCCCCTTTTCCACTCTCCAATAACTATCTTTCCTCCATTAGTGTCTCCAAGGAGTTGATTTTTAGATCAATTTTTTTTCCATCAGATTCCTTTTGTCCCTTTCCAAATTCAGCCAAATTTGATGCCATTTTTTGACTCGTTTAAGCTTTTCAGCAAAGACGATATCCGGTGGGTCCAATAACTCTTCACCATTTAAACCATTCCTAACCACCTCTTCGAAACCCTCCCGACCGATCCATGAATTGAAAAATCTGAACGGAGTTGCACCGAAATTACTTACCGCGGTTAGATAGGAGATAGGATTATGATCAGAGGAACCTCTTGGTAAGGCTGTAACCGACGCGTCCGACCATTTATCCCAAACACTGCTAGAGGCAAGGAACCTGTCGAGTTTACTCAATTTATCCCTGGAGTCAGAGACTCTAGTAAACTTTCTGCCACCCAACGGATACTCCATAAAACCATTTTCTTCAATAAATGAGTTGAACGCCTTGCACAGCTTGGTACAAATTCCGTATTGAACCATTCTTCCAGGTTTCTTACTGAATTAAATCACCCATAACTATCCACTATCTTCCGAAGATCCAATCCCCACTGAAATTGCATTCCATAGAATTCTTTTTTGAGGAACTCCCTATGGTGCATATACATTCACGAAGTGAATGCAATCGCCATTTTCCAAAGTATCTGAAATAATCAAAAATTCTGATATCAAATAACATTAGATTTTTTTAAGAATCCGGGATCCCAAAGACTCACTAAACCACCTGATCTACCGTCCGAGTTCATCCATTCAAATTCGACTGGCCCTTCCCCAAATCTTTTCAATTGGTAGTTTCAACCCATCATTAGCGAGGGTCTCTTGAAATGCTGCAAATTTTACTTTTTCTGTTTTTAATAGATCACCCAAGAAGAGGATTTTGTGGTCCTCCTTTATACCCCTTATGTTGAAAGAGAGAATCTTCATTGATTAAGATTCTGGACATCTTCTTCGTTAATTGATTTTTCCAAGTCGTTTTCAAAGCCAACCATTACAATACCAATCGACCCCCCATGTCTACTGTGCTTATGACTTCCGCCATGCCATTCTCTTGATTTGCCTCTGAGGCATGCGGATCCCGTGTTGTAGACTTTGATGGAGCAGGGGAAAATGTGTTTGAGAAAACGACCGAGGACATAGTGTTTGCCCTGGGAATTCTCAGACGCCTTGAGCTCTGTTCCACCATCTCCCCCAAGTTCCTAGTTCTCACAGCGGAGAAACTAGAGAATAAACTGTGGAAATCAACATCTGGTCTCGGTGGAGGTGTATGTAGGTCAAGCATAACTAATAAAATCCTCCTCACGTGTTGCCCTTTTTCTAGACTGGATTCCATTGATGTTGCTAGAAGATGGTCCAGAATTAATCACCCATGGTTCAGGTACTGTTGTAGGCCCATCCCTTGCATGAAGGCCCGCCTCATGTTCATTTAAGAGCCCATTTACATCAACATGCCCACATGAAATAGGTACCGCCTCATTGATTATGTCATGCGTCTGGGAAACCGAGTTCCCATTTGTTTGCCCTGAACCGTTCAGCTTCCCAATGCACGACTATGCATGAACCGATGCAACTTCTGGCATTCCGTCGGACTTTCCACCTCCAGCACCGGTAATTGGTTCCGGTGACTTTGAGTTGTTATCGCTCGCCGGGATTTCACCATCTTCTAGCACAGAATCCACCTCCATCGCCGGAAATATTTCATGCACTACATTCGACGATCTTTCTACATTCACCTTCGTTGACTTTTGATTGCCAGTATCCAAGTCAGTCACCACGTGTTTTTTTACCTTCATTCCAAAGAAAATCCGGAGCCCAATCAAGCTCATTTTCCGTCACCCAGGCCGGGAACACCATGTCTTTCCACTATACTTCGACTCTCTACTCGATTCTCTTACCATCCGTAACCACCACCCCCACGACATCTTGTGATAAGTCTTCATCTCTGGATGAAGCCAAAGAAGCATGTGTAGTTGGACCGAAGTTCTCGGCAATCATGTCTACCACTTCCTTGTCCCATAGCTGTAACGGTACCCCCACAAGTTTGAGCCAAGCAATCCTCTCGAATTGGCAGGTTTGTCCTTCCCATATTTCGAGTGAGACAAACCATGGTTGTCATTTTTCCTTAATATCAACAAGGAGAGAGTTTGCTAACACAGAGGACTGGAAAGTGAGAAGAATTCGCATGCCCCAAACTGTCACACCCCAATTGATGGCGGAAACATCGGAGTGAGACGAAATAGATTGCTCATTGCATTATAACACTATTTGCGACAATATTTAAATCAACCAAATTTCATTTCATAACACAATTGTCAAGTACATCAAAAAAATTTCAAATACAACAGTAGCAACATAAACTTAATATTCTAGGTGTGTATCTATGACATCCCTAGTAAGATTCATCATAATTAACATCTCTAACCTGCAATATGTTAAAAGTATAGTTCAACACAACAAGTATTGGCGAGTACACAAGTTTGATATGGCATAAGTACAAAAAGGTTTAAACGAATCCACATGTTAAGCTGGCATACAAGATTTATGTAACATGGCATGCAATCTATAAGTCAACCCTCGCGTATACCACAAAAATAGAATAAAACTTAACATGACCTCTAGAATGCGGGCGGTGCGTTACTCCTACAGCGCTATACATGTTAAGGTGGAGGCTTTAGCCAAAGTTAATGACGAATAGTATCACATAAGAATGTTCCAAGTATACGAATCATGTAGCATGTAACTATAGCATGTATGATGGATTGTTTGTGTGATTGCATAAAAGTATAAGTGTGATTGCGTGTATTTTAATAGGTTAACATATTGCACCCAAAAGTGTAAAGCATAAAAAGGGTGCTCGAGTGTACTCACAGTTTTGCAAGTCTTCAAACTTGACAAGCCCATGAAGGTGGTTGATGGATGGGATGAATGCCGATTTATCCTACAAGAGGAAAACGTAGGTTGGTAAGTATACAAATGATAACGTGGGATTAGGAATAAAATACAATAAAATAGTTTATACGAAAAAGTAATCATCTAGACTTAATACTCGTTTTTGACACTATAATACCTATTCGGGTTGATGTGTTTTCATGGGTTAGGACACCCATTAGAATCGTAACGAGAGATTAAGTACTTAGGTGATGTAACCTAGTACCGTGACGGATAATCATTTGATTAACATCAAGAGTTCGGTTAGCGAATATTTACATATATTATATAGCATATGTAATAAGCAAATCATAAACATCATGTAGTTTCATAGAAGTCATGCATGGAGGTAGGAGGATAACCTTTCTTTTAAAACCTCACTTGTATAGATTACCAATGCACAAGTCATCACAAGGACGACAAGGATGATCATGAGTAAGTTAATACATAAAGTAAAAGACAAAAGTAAACGAAAACATCAAGTGAGGTGGTGGATTGAAGTTGGATAGCCAAGGCTTCCAAGTGATCACCTTCTACCAAATCAAGTCTTGTTTCGAGAACAAGCTTGGAAGGATACAACACTTGTAGGTAAAACCCTATTAAAACAAGAAAGTTCTTACACTTGGGACCTTAAGGTAGGTGATATTCCTAGTTGGTTTTCCATGGAAAACCTATGGAAGTATCCCCAAAGGTGTTTAAAGTGTGAAGAAGAAGGAAAGATCAAAAGGAGAGAGGTGAGTTAGAACTCAGTATTTTGAAGTCTTGATCTTTTAGAGAAGAAGAGCTCTTAGAGCTTTTAAGAGAGAAGAGAAGAGATGATTTGAGGTGTGATTTGAGAGGAGATGGAGTGGGTATTTATAGGTAAAATTGGGAGGGTGTTAGTTGAGGGGTAGTAAATGCAAGAAACACAAAATTGGCCAATCCATGAGCTTGAAACCAACATTTCCGGATTTTGCCCCTCTCACGGGCCGCGAGAGGGTGAAGAGGTTTCGGTCGCGGGCCGCGAGAGGTCCTGGCGGGGTGTGAGAGGGTTAGGGAGTTCGGTCGCGGGTTGCGAGAAGGTTTATTCCAGAAGTTTCTTTGGTTTTTGACACTTTTAGTCCTTAGACTTAGTTTAACTTGTCGTTTTGCACACGTTTTAAACATATAAGTAAGATTGAATATCGAATTCGATTGTGTGAGTCCTTTGCACATAAAAACAAATATTGATTGAATGTATGTAAGCATGTATAACAAGTATCCAACGATTGTATGTATGCAAGCAAGTATAACAAGTATCAGTAGATCAAGTGTGAATTTTTAGTACGATTCAAGTCTCGGATTACAAGATTGGAAAAAAGAAATACGAGTACAAGTTTCCAAAAATAGAAGTACAACAATCCTTTTTAATTAAGGAAAGTATGAAAAAGCGAGTCGTTACACCAACGTACTTGAGATTAGCTCCCCTTATCTCGATTGATTGCAGAAAGTTGTTGAGACAACAAAGTCTCGTGATGCCTCTCACCATGCCAAGAATTGAGACCGCCCCCATGAATGTTTCGAGGGGTAGTCCTTATTCGGATGGAGATCACCTTGTTCTTCCTTTCCGTCTCCTGCCTAAACACCGGTTCTCTAATCTTGTGCTGGGCACCCTTTGGCCTCCAAGCCATAGGAGGCGTCGGCGGGATCAGTTTGAAAGCTGGAGGCCACTGTTGGTTAAAATGAGTCTTATTTTTCTTGAACCCTTCGTCATCCTTTTCGAATTTGGCTACATAGACAAACAGTTTGCAATCTCCTATACTTACCGAACTCAACGCTTTCACCATCTTCTCCTTATCTCTAACCTCCTCGAACCGAATGAAAGCGAAGAATCTACCAGCCTTATCTCTCCTTCTTGCTAAATATGCATCCACCATTTTTCCACATACCCTAAACTCCCTCCACAAAGTCCCGGGGGAGAAGTGATTAGGGAGATTAGAGATATAGAAAGTGGTTTTATCCCCCTCCTGAGTTTACCGTCTGAATCACGGCCCTGCTGTCAGGTTTTCCGGCATGGTCCTTTTTTTCTTCCTGTTTAAGGTTATTTTTTTGAGGAGATATTAAAAATCTTTTAATGCCAAACAAGAAAATCTCATCTAATCTATTACCATTTTACAAAAATAATCAAATCACTATTCCTAATTCACTCCTGAATTCAAGATACTCTATTAATTTAATTAAAAAAGCTTCATTTTATGCTATAAAAAATTATAATAATAATTGTTATCCGTATCTCCGATCCAAAACCGTGGAGTATTGCCAACAAAACCCTAATTCTTTTGTTTTCACACACTCCCCAAACCCTAAAACAACACAAACCCATTGCCTACCTTCCGTCTTTCAACCCTTCTTTTCCCAACAAGAACAACAAACAACTTGTGGGTTTCTTCATATCAATTTAGGGTTTCAAAATGGTGGCTGATAAGGGCAAGAAACCCAAAGTTGGAGACAAAAACGACCAGGAGAACGATGAGCAAATCGACGGCGAACTTGTTCTTACCATCGAAAAGTTGCAAGAGATCCAAGATGAGCTCGAAAAGGTACACCCTTCTTGATTCTTTTTAGAATTTTCAGTATTTATTTCGTTAATTTAAAGGCACCCGATTTGATAGAAATTGATATCAAGATTTTCTTGTTAGTTATCAAGAATTGCTTAAAGAGTCTTTATAATCATTTTGTGCTTAAAGTTTGGAACAATTTTGGCAGAAATATGTTATATTTGTACTCAAATTTGATTGTAAGTTGTGGGTTTTTTGTTGTGTTTTAATAATAATATTTGTGTATACAATTTCTCACTTTTGACAGAAATTTGTTACATTTGTACTCTAATTTGATTGTAAATATTGGGTTATTTTTGTTGTGTTTTAATTATAATTTTTGTGTATATATTTTTTTCCTTTTGGCAGACGTTTGATACATTTGCACTCAAATTTGATACTATATTTTAGTTTTGTGAATTGGGTTCAACTGAAAGTTATTAATTGTTGTTTGATGGGTAAATTGGTATGCAATTTCTGTTCTTTAATTGTTTATGTGGCTCCAGATCAATGAGAGGGCAAGTGATGAGGTGTTGGAAGTGGAGCAGAAGTATAACGAGGTGAGGAAGCCGGTTTACGATAAAAGGAGTGATATCATCAAATCGATTCCGGATTTCTGGCTGACTGCTGTGAGTAATTTATTATGATCTGTTATGGTATTGATTTTAGTTCGTCACGAGTCTGATCTGTATTTGTTCTTGCAGTTTATGAGTCACCCTGTTCTTTCTGATCTGCTCAATGAAGAAGATCAAAAGGTTGATTCTTTACTCGGTTTAGGTTAATGATTTTTTCACCTGTTAAAGATCCGGCTAACTATTTACAGTATGCAATTGTTAATAGCTTAAGATGTTAAATGACTATCTTGTTATGTTTTATTTTGTGCTAGATCTTTAAGCATTTAACCTCTATTGAAGTAGAAGATTTCAAGGATATGAAGTCTGGTTATTCGATCTCGTTTGTGAGTAATTCTTTCTGTGTTTAGTTGATCGCTTGATCGTGTTTATATATTAATTTAATTTTATACTTCCGTTCCTCAGAACTTCAGTCCCAACCCGTACTTTGAGGAAACAAAACTCACCAAGACTTTCACCTTCCTTGATGAAGGAACCACAAAAATTACTTCTACGCCTATTAAGTGGAAAGAAGGGATGGTAAAACATATTTACGTATTCATTTATTATTAATAAATACTTTAATTGCTCGAACGCTGTTTTGGGTAATTCTGTTTCTTTCTTTTGTAGGGTGTTCCCAATGGAGTTGCACATGAGAAAAATGGAAATAAGAGGCCCCATGAGGAGGACAGGTTCTTCTTTTAATTTTTTCTAATTATATTTCCATTAAAATCTGACAAGATGTATATATAAAGTATTATCTTGTTACATTTGAGTAATAATTTATTTTCTTTTAATTTAATTTTTTTGTGTAGTTTTTTCGGCTGGTTCAGCGAAACTCAACAGAAAGAAGATATGGAGGAAATTCATGATGAGGTATAATCCTTTTGGATTATACACTGGAGTCAAATGACTCGCACTTATTTAAGTTTATAATCTTTTTAATGTTATACTAAAGAACTTCGTTTTGCAGGTTGCTGAAATAATCAAGGAGGACTTATGGAATAATCCTTTAACATATTTCAACAATGTAATTTCTATTCTTACATCTGATATTCATTTTTTCGGGTTGTATCTTTCTTTTCTTTTACTAATTTTTGTTGCACAATTTTACGTTGTAGGATGCCGATGAGGAAGAGTTTGAAGGTGATGAAGAGGTAATAATGTTGTTCATTTTAACATGTAGTTTTTTCATTTACAAAATTCCTTTTATGATGAAGTTTTTAAAGTGATGAATAGCTTGACATATTGCCATCATCGAACAAATAGGCAGATGTTAATTCATCTGCATCCACAAGATTCCATCTTTTTGTTGTTTTTGAAGGGTTTTATTTTTAAGTTGCGGGTTTAACATCTAGACTTCTACAGGGCTCAGAAGAAGATGAAGAAGATGATGAACAAGAGGATGAATGAGTTGGTGTAAAGTGGTTCTAAAAATTCGCAGAAGGTATCAGCTTTAGGGGTATGTCGGCTATCACTAAAAGGATCGGTTCATTGGTTTATTGTTAGTTTACTGTCTTTCTTTTTTCTTCTTTCTAAATATGTACCCGAACTGCAATTTTGGAGTGTTTTAGGGATGAAACGACTTTAAAAAGTAAGAAGCAGTCCTGGGTCATGTGCTTGTTTCTCATCTTATATGTTCTGGCATGGCTGTGTCTTTGGGTTAATTAATTAACGAATCATGCTTAACTACAAGAATCAAGATATGTTTAACTCATTAAATTGGGATATGTGGTGTGAGTTTAATATTCGGTATGTAATCTTGTAACGTTTTGTTTTCTTTGGGATCTCCGGATTTCTGCTGGGCCTCGTTTTTTGTTTTTAATAGATTTCCTTGTGTTTCGCTAAGCAAATTCTCCATCGGTGTTCACAAAATTGTGTTTGTTTCACAAAATAGGTTATTTGCAATAGTAGTTTTTCATGAGTCTTGAATTTTCTGGTGGTGAGGGAAGCAGCGTGACAAAGTTGTGGCATAGGGCGAGGGGTTATGTAAAAGAAGAGAATCGAAGAAGAAAAAAACACTTCTTTATATAAAACCTAAATAGTAAAAGCATAATGTGTATAATATTTACCATTTTAGCCTAAAAAGCCTTAAACCGTTCTTCACCCCTTCGATTAGCGCCCCCTGTTGTGGTGAACACCCCTCTTGGCGTCCCTTACTTGCAGCCATTGTTCATCCACCAACGGCCCTCCTTCGTTCCTTCTTCCCCCCACGCCCTTGTTCGCACAGGTGTGTGGCGGTGTGTGCTCTTAGCGACCAACCTACGTGTGATAATCTGTGCTTCTTAATAGAGAAATGTGTTTTTATGAAGATATTAATATCAAGTTAAACAACAAGATGGATTATATATTTTTCTTAGATATCATCTGTGTTATAGCTAGAAAAAAAAATGTTTTTTAATGTGTGTGATAACTAGAAAAAAGAATGTTTTTTTAATGTTAAAATGAAGTAATTGTACAACCGTTTCAAATCTTAGATATTGAATGTTACAATATCCGTTCTAAAGCTTGTGTCTGCATTGAGAAACTTAATAAATGTACGCTACTATTTAGTTATATTGTGACCAAAATGTTAAAAAAGTTATGGTTCCGTCACTATACAATGTTTTATATGTGTAAACTTAAAGCTATATGAATACATTAAGTCGTTCAAACCTTGACATCTAGAAAAGGTTGTTTCTTATTTTAATACATTCATACGTACAATCCATCTTGAAGACTTGATCATCATCGTTTCTTGCTTTTTCGTTATAAACATGAAAATCGACATGCCAAATCAATGATTATAACCCAGGAAGACATGAATATACCATACAAGAGACGAAAAACTCTAAAAACTGGACCTGACCTGCAAATCTGCAACAAGCCAATTGTTTTATTGTTTTTTAAATATTATTGTTAGCAGTTGGTTAATTGCTCAGATAGTCATTTGTCAAGTGTTAAGTGTTAACATATTAGATGTTAATTTTAAGCAATAACAAATTAAGTTGAAATTTAAACTAAAATGAAAAATCGTCTTTAAACAGAATTGAAATCATCTTCAAAATCCCATACGAAGTTACAAACAAATAAAAAAAATCTGGATTCATACTAAAAACACTCAAATATTTCGTTTATCAGACCTAATCCGGTTAAAATCAGTTTCGATGACCTATCATAACATATCCCTCTTGATAATTATGTAAATATCGACCAAATTATGACAATGGTGAAAAACGTTTATGGGTTCGTCACTATTCTTAATAACATGCGTCCATTTCTGTACATCCTCTCCCACCACCATCTAAAAATATAATGGAAAAAGTCCAGGTTTCATATTGTTTATTTGTAAACTAAAGGGGTCAAGGTGGTAATGTGTAAATAGGTGGTAACTTGGGTGGAGGATTAAGAGCATGTGCAGTGTGGTAGGTTATGGTGGCGTGATGGGGTGCATGGCGCGGGGAACGCCCCCCCCTCCCCGGCGTTATGACCTGTGAATTTACTTTTCTTTCCTGCGATGATGGTAACTGGGTGAAGGTGAGTTGGGGAATGTGTATTGTGGGATATGTGATATTAACCACTACACCCAAATATTATATGGGGTGGGTTACCACTACACGTGGAGCTTTTGAAGCTTTTGAGAGGGGAAGTGAACAAGCAACACAAATCATCAAGCTATGATCGATCATTCGTTTAGTTTATATTTACTCGTTTATGATTTTGATTGGGGATTGGATTATGGCTTCAAGTTTTCAATTGTGTGTGTTACGATAGTCAACCGAGTTGTGGAGATGGTGTTACCAAATGTTATTGATATTTTTTTATGGTTTTCGATCAATGTAAACACGTGTCAAGATTCTTTTGAGCATATCACAACATTAACTTTTGGGTTTTACTTTTTGGTTAGTATACCAAGTGCTTTTTTGGTTACTACACCAAGTGCTGGTACTCTCGACACCATAATAATCTGAACCGATACTGACCAAGTTCCCGCCGCAAAGCCACTAGTTACGATTACAATCAACTATATATTGGAAGTTCATGTTCATTTTGTATCTTATCCACCATATGTAACAGTATGCCCTCAGCTATTCCCACAGTTGACCTGTCACCTTTCTTCACCGGCGGAGACGAGTCTGGCCGGAAAAAGGCCAAGGACACTATAGCCGAAGCCTGCAGCGACTACGGATTCTTCCAAATAGTGAACCACGGTGTCCCACTTGATCTGATGAACCAAGCAATGGAGCTTTCCAAGACGTTTTTTAACTACTCAGATGAGGTGAAACACCACTTCCAGCCGGCTACAACAAGCAGCCGGACCACTCCGGATAAGAATGAGTACTTGCTCATGTTCTTACCGGAATCACCATTCAATGTCCTCCCGGATAATCCACCTTATTTCAGGTAATTCTACATCTTCATCGGCCTTTTAAGTTAATTCTTTTTTGGACCATTTGTCGATTTGTGTCCTATCCTTGCCGTGGCCACCAACAGAGGTAGGTGGTTGATGCATCAATCAATACCTGCATCGTGCAGATATTCGATGACGGTTGTATCTATAAAATTCAGGAGGCACTTTGGCATTTGTATCTTCCATACCTTACAAGATTATTCTTTAAAATGTCGTATTAGTAGTACGCGTCTCTTTTCACATGAGAAAAAAATTACCTTAATTTGATGTTTTAGGATTACTATGAAGATTTAGGGTAGAATAGCCAACCCTTATAAATAGCAGACCGCAAATAATATTATAAGACTGTGTAGTCGTCTGGTGCCCACTGGGTTTTCATGGATGGATGCAAAATTAACCCACACGCTCTCATGCTTCTCTCGTCCACAACGCCCAACCCATTAATAGGTAAACAAACCATATGAGTTTTAAGACACCGGATCATATTAGAACGTATCGACTATATATCAAACTGAAACCTGGTCTCTAATAAACTTTCAGGAAAAAAATGGAAGAGATATTCAAATACTTAGTGAAAACAGGGGAAATATTAGAGGGCATAATCAGCGATTGTTTAGGTCTCCCTCCAAATTTTTTAAAGGAATACAACAGCTGGGATGATTTCATGGTAACCATGCGGTACCTGCCTGGAACAGAAACCGATAACAGAGATTGGAAGGGCGGCTAAGTACAGGGGGTTTTATTACAAGGATTATCAGGCTTTGAGGCTGAGAAACAAGACACCCACCGCCCAACCCTGAAGATATCATCAGAATCACACATTATGAAATTTAACCGTCAATAAACATAACCTTGTGGCTGCTGCTGCTGCTGCTATTTATGTTGGTTTTGTGATTGTTAAATCCAGTGTTCTTGGTCTTTTCTTGAAAGCTATAACAATGTTGTTAAGCATTTAGGGTCTTCTTCAACTCAACTTGTTAAGAGTGGTTAGTCTCTGTTATGTGGTTCAGTGTTTACAACTGTATCAGTTATGCAGCTAGATATACAAATGATTTCTGTTAAATAGTTCAGTTAGCTTTTCAGTTGCATCAGTTATGCAGCTAGTTATACAATTAGTTTCTGTTATATAGTTCAGTTGGTTTTTCAGTTGAACCACATCAATAGTTCAAAAGCAAAATCTTGTATCGAAAACAGATCTAAACCTATAAGTACATGAACCAAAGGGGGAAGACGACGAAAAGCCTCAGTCGAGCAATGACTCCAAGGAGGTAAACATACACATGTTATTCAGATATATGCACGTAAAAAACAACTTAATTTACAAAAAAGTAAATAATACTTAAAGCACATTTCAAAGCAGAAAAACTACCATATGGTCAATACAAGAGTTTAGCCACAGTAAACACAAAAACTAGCTCCACAATCCTCATGATTGATGCACAAACAAACCTCAATATCTGTAATCATCTTCAGAAAATATGTTGTTGCCTCTGTACCTCGTTTCCCTATCAGACTGCAAAAAACAAAAAGAGAATTACAACTACATCTCATAAAGTAATATAAAAGCGGGAGGGGGGGGGGGGGGGGGGGGCAGCATACGCGATGAATGATTTCTTGAAACGCATCCGGTCCGTGTTCCTGAATGTATTTCTCAGCAGCAGTTAAGATGTCATCTGGTTTACTGAACACATCTTTCTTTCTAGGGACATACCAAATGTTAATTGTCTGTTTTCCGGTGTAAAACGGTCTAACATAATGCTCATAAACATATGAAGCACCACTGAAGTGCGGTATAACCAACCAGCAGGTAACAATCAGCTTTGCATATGACCAGAATGGTATCCTGACAAGTGTTACACACTGAATCAAGCAGATGCAAATAAACAATAGTAAAATAAGAATTACACTATAAAGCATACAACTTTACCATTCAATAAGCTTAGCAAGCGTTAGCTCGAATAGAGTAATCATAGAATACAGAATCCAATATGTAAGCCATTGCTGATCATCCGCCAGAGATTTCGTCTCTATCGCCCTGATTGAAGCATATCTATTGCACACAAACATAAGCTCATCAGAAAGTCAACCTAACTGATTTATAATACGCATTCGAAACAGAACTTACAGAGGATAAGCCAAACTAACCACCGGGCTGCAACACAAAACACACAAACCAAATCAGTTTCCTCACAAAAACCCTAAAAAATCAAACTCTAATTCACTAAAAAAACATAACAAAACTAATCTAATACATACAAATCAATGATTAAGACAGATAACGACATAAATTTTTCGTTACAAAATCGTCTTAAACATGAACATAGTCACTACCAATCTGTTGAAAACCTAACCTAAAACCTAAAGGAACTTGTTCAATGACTGTTACAGATTGTAAAGTTGCATACAAAAAGGCTAATAAAACCTAAGAAGCAGTCAACGAAACAGAAGTTGTAAGCAAACAAGTTTCTAATTGAAAACCCTAGATTTGTTTTTGAAGAATAAAGTGAGAGAGAGTGAAGAAAAAACCCTGCAAGAATGTCGAAGTTTTGAGCGATTAGTTTGAGCAAATTTCCGGCTCCAGATCCAGATCCCATATTTGATCAGAAGTAGCAATTTGGTTAACAAAAGCGGAAACAAAAAAGAGTATGAAAGTGTGAGTGGAGATGTTGATGAAAAAGGGGTAGAGAGAGAGAGAGCGGTGCAGATGTTGTTCAACTGAAGCATGACTTGTACCGTATAAGTACACATTTCATTTTAATTTCACGCCGCTATTTATTTTTCTTAGTAATAATATAATAATAATAATAATAATAATAATAATAATAATAATAATATATTGTGTGGTTTTTTCACGAGCCAGCCGAATCCAACATTTGTTTACTCATCGGCTATTAGTATGGTATCATCCGATACGACGATCTCTTTGTAGCGTTGACGATTCGCTTTTTTCTCATCTAATATCATATTGTAGGATGATGCTAGTGCACATAGTAATGTTACTCTATTTCTCTTTGTGTCACGAGTGTGTTGGTTGTGCAATGATACTTCATCTTTTTTTCAACACTCCAAATGGACGCTTAATATCTTTCCTAATTGATTTTTTTTTTGTAAAATATGTTATTTTCTCGTTATTCATGTATGAAAAGGTTGTGACAAGTGTGACCCATTCCAGATGAATCCAATGGGTAAGACTATAAACAAGCTCGTAGTACGAACCATTTGTTTAAAATGAAGAGTCGGTGCAACTCCATCAATCATGTCATCAGAAATAGTCGATTGTTCAATAACATTAATATTGTTGTTCAGTCCGGCCATACCAAAGTATGCATACTATATCCAAAGATTATGACGCCATGGCCTCAAGTATTAAGGTCAGATCGTCATAATCATCATGATGATGTTGACCTCACCAAACACATGGATAGCTAGATCACATCCAGTCCGTGCAATCAATGCTACCAAGTATGTCGTAAAAGCCGTGCAAACTTTCATGTACCTCATATAGTTCTTAGATGTCACTAATTTCGGCTTTCTCAAATATCTCCAGCCATACAGATCAATCGCACCTTAAAAACAATCTTCTTATTAATATTAAACAATATTGTCGCAAAAATTGTTGAGCCTATCTTGAGACGATTTTTCGGACATTTTCAAGTATTCTCCCCACGCATTGTGCGAAGTTCCATATGCCAATTGACGAATTGTCGACGTGCATTTTTGTAATACGGTGAAACTAAAAGACATCCAGTATCTTCCCTTTATTGAAAAAATGTAAACTCTCCCTTAAGTCGTTCACAATTCATATGAATAGTTGTCGCCTTGTGCGAGAACGATGTCGAAACATAACCGCATTATAGACCGGATTTTCAAAAAAGATAATTGTTTATCAAACGATTATAAGCACCCTCACGACCTCACATGACTTTCTTTGCGCTTTGACTTGGTTGTGAAGGTTCGACATGCTCATGTGAAAGTCGGTTCTCCAAACGAGTCGCAAAATTATTATTTGATCTTCGAAGTATGAATCGAATGATGATATGATAGGTTGTCCATTTTCGCAAAAAATGTTGAAAAAGTTTTTATAAATATTGAGAATAAATGAGAGAGAGTTAGGTAATGGTGTATGTAAAATGTAGAAATGGTTTGGTATATATACAAGTTTAAATTTTATTTAAAAATGTCAAATTCAATTGTTGGAAGTGGGGTGGGGTCCCACAACCAATAGTCACAACACACATTCTAATTGCTTCACTATCGTTAGCCCAATCCTTTAACGACCGGGTAATGCCCATGGGGCGGTGTTTGACGCTCATTCCTAATGGTGTGGTTGCGGCGTTACTCAGTTAAGCTTGGTCTAACATAATAACGTTATGTACAAAAGGGTTTTGATATAGTTATTTGTAAACAACCGGGGAATATTACAATAAGAAAACTAGCTAAAGAACACAAAAGGAGAATCACCAGATTAGTAGCACCCTCATAGGGTATCAAAATTGAAATTACACCAACACACTCAATCTAAGTTGAGACTAGTAGTAACATTATTTATTTACCCAAGTTAAGAAACCCTCTGAATATTATGTCTTCAGGAATCAACTTCAATTTCTTTTGACATACAAAAACATGTGCATGTATCTTTATATTTGGAAACTTTTTGTCAAAATACGCAAGTTAATACGTACGTGGTTTTTTAAATAAAATATAAATTTAGGATTTTTTATAACTTTGCATGCATATTTCATATTTGGATACATGGTACACATCTGCCCAGGAATTTAATGCCTGAAACTTGAATAAAGACATCGAGACATGGGAGGGAGAATGTACCAAATTTTCTTATAACCTTTTCATTTATCTAAAACTCATATATATTAAAAAACCATCGACTGAATTTTATTCTCACTATTCTATAATTATTTGTGAATCTTAACAGATTATATTTTCTCTTTGGAGGCCGATTATTATACAATATGCTTTATCGTACAATGCGTACGAGATTACTTTACAACATCAAAATTTTGTATCCAACATGCGATTTCCCTTTGTTTCACTTTTTTTGTCCATGCGATTTAAAATATTTTTGTACATGCGATTTTACCATTTTTATGTGTATGGGATTTTATTTTTTAAATAACATAACATGCGATTTGCCATGTAGTCGTACGTTAAGTCATTTTGTACGTTACCCTTTTTTCCCTCTTTATTATAGGATATATGGTGAGACGTTATATATATAGTATCTGTTTGGATTATTCACGTATCACCTGTAGTTACCTACACCGGTTGATTTTTATTTATTTATTTTTCATTATTATTAGTTATCACTTTCTCAATTGAGTAAAATTGAGTAAAATTAATGTACGAATAGTATGGTTTGGTAAAGTTTCAGCTTTACTTCTCATCTTTTAAAAAAAAAATTACATATATTTTCTCTGCGGTTTGACTACTTATTACTCGAATAATCCCTAATGTTGATGAAGGTTAGATTTTACTGTTAAGTTGATTTTAAATCCATTTATATTAAAAATAAAAATTAAAACACCAAAGGATAAATTTAAACTCAAATGGGTCCATCTACATAATAAAAGCAAACTAACCCCTATTCATATTGGGGACTATCTAAATAACAAGTTGTCAAATCATAGAGATTGTAACATTTGTGTAAATTGGGTTTCGAAAACTCGCCCCAATTTATCAATCTAGTGATTTTATTTTTATGTCATTTGGTTATTTTTTTATTTGTTTAAAAATATAAATGATAATAATTAAGGTTTAAAATAACCTAAATAAAATAATATAATAAATAATCAATTAAATAATAAATATTTACTTATTAGATAATTACAAAGACTTAACAAAAATAATTAAAGAAAAAAAATAAAAATAAAAAGGTGGAACCGGGGATCGAACCCGGGTTCCCTGGGTCAACACACACCACAAACATCGCTGAGCCACACACCAATTGAAGAATTCGGAAACAATTTATACATATGTACGAACCGCTTATCTTCCTGCAACTTCAAATCAGCGAACCCGCTGTAGGCCTCGGTTCCGAATCAAGTTGGCAAAACCGCGTAAAAACTTTCCAAAAACCAGTGGCAATCCATTCCAAATATGCGAATCAATCTGTGTTGTTACCAAAAATCAAAATCAATCAATTTACTCGGTTTCTAAAAAAACCGAAAGCCGAACACGCTGTTTTCGCCTATAAATACCAATCCTCAATTCACATTCCAACTCGCTCATTACCTCTGTTCACTCTCTACTTACCTCAGTCGTCGGAAAACTTGTTCCACCGGAGAACCACCAAACCGTCGGAATCCACCCGCCGGAAATCGCAATCCTCCACTTCTGTTCTATGGTAGACTCCTACTCTTTTCCTTTGAATAATAGTAAATTAATATAGCATACTGATGTTAATCCAAGGTGAATCAAATTTAAAAAAAAACAAGCGGGTACAGGTTTGGGTTAAAATTTAAAACGAAGAAGACAATGGCAATAGGTGTTTAAGTATATTAAAATGCGGATTCTAATCGGGTTAAGCACCCGCCCAACTGGTTGGGCCGGGTGCAAACCAAGCCCGGGATCACCGGTTCGAGTCTAAGCATCCACCGGCCTGACCACTTCAAACCCTTTTTTTAAATCTATCTTTTCTGTATCAACATATTTAGTATATAAATATAATTAAAATTCAAGTAATGTCGGTTAGACACCCAGCCCAGTTGGTTGGGCTGGGTGCAAAACATACTCAAGGTCGCGGGATCGAGTCCCTGACTCGCACCGGTCGAATCATTTAAATTTCTTTTTCAACTTAATTAAATTTGAATGAACCTAAAATGTGTATAAGTATAATTAAAATCAGATTCTTTCGGGTTAGACACGTAGCTCAGTTGGAAAAGCTGCGTGCACGCAACCGAGAGGTCACGAGTTCGAGCCTCACCACACGCATGCTAACAGTACCATCGAACTGGTCTGACAAGCTGAGGGCTGACAAGATTTTTTTAATTATTTTATTTTTAATTTTCTAATATCTCATTCTAAGGCTTTATATTTGATGAAAAATCAATTAAAATGTTTAAAAATATATATTTTAATAAAACCCATAAAAATAACCTAAAAATCGAAACAAAGGTTTAACCTAAATATTAATTTATTTATTTACCGAGCTATCGCGTTATTATTTTAGGTTAGTACTCTTCGTCAGTTAAATCCGCAACTCGTGCGCTCTCGTTTTCACTCAAGATACGCACCCACGGTGAGTGAACTCTACGAATTCCCTATTTTAATCATGTTTTTGGGGTGTATTATGTGTCGTACAATTTATTTTGTTTTATTTATTACTTGTGCTAATATCATTTCGTGATCAAATGTGTATAAGTTGTTATGTGATTTAAATGTGGATATATTTTATCATTTCAGTGCAATCATTTCATTAGGCCCATCAGTTCTCGTGGGATACGGGTTAAGCATCAGGTGCCTCATTAGATGGCTCCGTTTGATTGAGCCTTGATCTCAAATACATCATTCATCATGTCATGTGTTCATTCAATGTGGTTTGTGATTGGTTACATATATACATCTGTTCACATATGATTCATGCACAAATTTTATTTAAACAACAATATAATCCAATTAGTTAAATGTTTTATCAAGTTCACTCGCCAACTTTTGTTGACCCAAATTTTCTGTTTTTTTACGCATGATACAGGTGAGCAAGTTGAGGAAAGAAACACATAGGAATGGCCTTAGAAGAATAAACAAGTTATCTCGTTTGGAACAATCTTTTGGTTTATTGTTTGTGTTTGTATGAATTTTGTGTTGAATATTTGAAGTTAATTTCAATTTAATAAATATGAAACTTATTAGTAAATATCATGAGCTTTGGTGATAACCCAATCATGCCCCGACTTTTATTCCGATGCGGGTCGGGGTGTGACAGTGATCACATACGTAACTTTAAAAAGATGGGGACTAAAGTCTGAAACTTTACCAAACTACAGGGATTATCCATAGGGTTGCAAACAAACCAAACGTTCTGCGAACAACTTGTTTGTATCTGTTCGTTTATTGAACAAACGAAACGAAATAAGAAATTTCGCTTGTTTTAGTTAAATGAACAAACATGAACAAAGACCGTGTTCATTCATTTATGTTCGTGAACGTTCGGTAACGGAATTGTTTGTGTTTGATAGTTCTTAGTATTTTTAGATTTTATATTTTATTTAAATACTTTAAACTCCGATAGATAAAATATTTAATAAGTGTAAGTGTATTAAATATTTTGTTCTTGAATGCATTTGTTCATCAATGTTCGTTTTTGTCCATTGCCTAAAGTTAAAAACAAACACAAACGAACACGAACAAATACATTTCTTTAACAAACAAACACAAACATAAAATCTCGTTCGATAAGTGTTCATGAACCGTTCGTAAACACATATATTTCTTAACAAAATAAACATGAGCTTGTTCATGTTCGTTCAATTCATTTGCAGCCCTAATTATCCATGCATTTTACTCTTCTCAATTTTTACTTTTGAAATACTTTAACAGTATTATTTAACTATTTTTAATCATCACTAATCTAGATCAAATATGAGATAGCATTTAGTATTTGTAATTTACATTTTACCCACCATTTCTATCCCCTCTTCAATCATGTAAGGAAACAAAAAAGTAAATTGGCCACTTGATACTAGTGCTATAATCAAACTGAACGTTCAGCGAGGAGTTTGTGAACCTAGTGGCGGATCCAATAAATTTTTTCATCGGGTTCTTTTGATAGATTCTTACAATTTTTTTCTAAATCATATAAAATTTTCACTAATTTTTTTTTAAAACCTAGGGGGTTCCTAGGAACCCCCAAAACACCCCTGGATCCACCCCTGTGTGAACCGTTCAGCGAGAAGTTTGTTTACGTTTGTTCGTTTAATTAATAAACATGAGCAAGAAATTCCGTTCCGTTAGTTAAATGAACGAACACGAACATATATCTCGTTCGTTCGATTACGTTCTTGAACGTTCGGTAATATGTTTGTGAACATTTGTTCATGTTCTTTGTTTATGTGGTTCGATTACAAATTTTTTTAACATTTATTTATCTAAACTTTTTATATTCTTTATTTCTTATTTGTCCCATTATTCAAACAAATAAAATAAGAAACTCTATCTCTACCTTGTTTATGCATTCTTCCACTTTCCTTCTCATTATTCACAAAAAAAAAATGTTATCAATCCTTCGTTCAATCCAAGGTCTAAGCGCGACTCTCTCTTACCATCCACCTCTAGCCACCGTCGTCTTTGTTGATTTTATTTGTGTTCGTGAATACGTTCCTTTCCTTAATGAACGAATACGAACATAAAATCTTGTTCGGTAAGTGTTCATGAACCGATCGTGAACACATTATATCCTTAACGAACGATACGAACAAGGCATTATTCGTGTTTGTTTGATTCCTTTTACAGCCCTACCTAATATATGACACCTTTTCCCCTATTTTTTTTTATACAAGTAACCACATACCTCTTAGAGACCTAGACCATCTCCATCAAAATCTCAAAACACTTACAAACATGGCAGTTACTTGTCAAATAAGATAACCTTTTCTTTTTCTTTCAAAAAAAACTAATTTTCTTTCCCACTCTATAAATATCCTTATAAATTGTTACACTTCTACGTAATTATCACTTAACTATTTATCACAGTCAACTTGTTTTTCTATACTAAACTATTTTAACATTTCATATTATTTAGATAATATAATGCTTTAAAATATATATTTTACAAACTAAAAAGTTTAAAAAAATACATATTCATAAGTTTAGATTCCCATGGGTGGAGCCTCTAGGCTCTAGCCGAATACCTTCTTATTGACAAAGTACATAATCGGCCAACTCATGCTTAGTGATGTGATGGTCTTGTAGTGTGTCTTTTCTTCTCTACATGGGCGGACCTACCCATATCCGTGTGGAGGGGGTTTAAACAAAAGATTATGTCATATATGAAAGATATTGGAATTTATTTTCCTTCCCCTTCATTAAACTGAGTACAACGATATTTATCAAGGGAGATCCACAAAGTTCTCCTACATATGTGGAGTACAAGCTTGACTACTGACTAAGTTACGATTCAAATAATAAATAATAACAATATATTAATAAACTAATATGATCTCTAATAGTCCCCCTCAGCTTGAGCGTGGATAGGCAACAACGTTCAAGCTGGCTCTCAAAGTCTCGAAAACATATCTCGGTAAACCCTTCGTGAATATATCAGCATATTGTTCCGGAGCTGGGACATGAAGAACACGGATGTGGCCAAGCTGAACCTTCTCGCGAACGAAATGAATATGAATCTCCACGTGTTTTGTACGTTGGTGTTGCACAGGATTTCCGGACAGGTAAACAACAGAGATGTTGTCACAAAACACGACAGTAGCTTTTGAGGTTGGAGTATGCAGCTCAAGGAGAAGGTTGCGAATCCATGTGGCTTCGGCTACGGCGTTGGCAACCCCCCGGTATTCCGCTTCCGCACTAGACCTAGAAATTGTTGGTTGACGTTTGAATGACAAGGAGATCAAATTATCACTGAGAAAAATGCAATAGCCGGAGGTCGACCTACGCGTATCAGGGCATCCCCCCAGTCGGCGTCCGAATAAGCCACGAGGGAGAGATTAGGAGTAGCAGATAGGCGTAAACCGAGATCAATGGTGCCGTGTATATAGCGTAGGACGCGTTTCATGAAAGCAAAATGGAAGTCAATAGGTGCATGCATGAAAAGGCAAAGTTGTTGCACCGCATATGACAAGTCGGGACGGGTGATAGTAAGGTATTGTAGAGCTCCGGCCAGGCTTCTATACAGAGTACCGTCCGGTAAAGGGCATTGGCACTTAGTTTGGAGGCGGTACCAACCGGTGTAAGACAAGGTTTGCACACCGTCATGTTAGCCCGATGTAGAATATCCCGTGCATATTGCGATCATATGTAGGTTGACGAAGGTATAGGGAATTGGCGGGTGTGTTTTCGGTTGTTACCACTAGTGCAACCACCTCTAGCCCCACGGCCTTGAGCCGCCTTAGTCGGGTCGTAAGTTCTACCACGATAGCCATTTGGATATGGAGACCGGTTTGCATCAGAAGATGGTGGAATGTTGGAATGTAACAAAACCGAGTCACGGTTGTTGTTTGACCTCTCTGCGATCCGAGCTTGCTCGTCTTCGATCATAATACGAGCGACCACCCACGTGGGTTTATTCTGATTAATAATCGCAGCAATTGTGTCATATTCAACAAGAAGGCCACGTACCATATGGATTACTAGACGACTGTCGCTAACAGGTTGATCAACATCATGTAATTGTTCGACGATGTCCTTCAAGGTTTGACAATAATCATCGAATGAAGAACAAGAGTTGAGAGTGGTGTTGGTAAACCTGGTTTCAAGGATAACAGCTCGTGCTTGTTTGTTGTTGACAAAAATTTCTTTGATTTGAAGCCAAGCGGCTCTAGCAGTGAGATCGGTAGAGATTACCCGAGCCAAAATGTCATCGGAAATAGTACTGTAAATCCATTGAAGAATGAGGGTGTCAATTTCGGACCAGCACGTAAACGAGGGGTCGGTCTCCTCCGGCGCTGCAGTACCGTCAATATGGTGCAAAACCTTGTATGCCCTAGCATGAAGATTAAACAGTTTAACCCATGCTGAATATGTGACCTTTTTGCCATCTATCGTGCGAATCTTGTTGTTGATGTTGGTTATGGTATATGCCGGATGCAAGGAGGGTTTTTCCGGCATGGTTTGGTTGTGTTGGTCGCCGACAGAGGAGGAGTCAGTGCTGGGCATGATGGATCGAAAAAGAAGAAAAAAAAAAAAAGAAAAAATTAGGGTAACCTTGCTCTGATTACCATGAAAGAATATGGATTGGAATTGATTTTCTTCCCCTCCATTAAACTGAGTACAACGATATTTATCAAGGGAGATATGTGGAGTACAAGCTTGACCACTGACTAAATTACCATTCAAATAATAAATAATAACAATATATTAATAAACCAATATGATCTCTAATAATATATACATGAAAATCCTATATGCCCCAGTAAGATCTTTCAATCACCCATCTTAACATCAACAAAATCAGAGAAAAAAAGAAGGTTGAAGTTTGAATGACCGATATATGTTTGGTTCCCGCTGGCTCTGGCAAACGGTGGTTGTTGCTCTACATGAAGAAGAAATGAAAACGATAGCAGTTGGTTCGTTGCTAACCTATTTTGTTATTATGGGCCTCTTTAAAAGCTAGTATTGTTAACATAACATGGGCCTCTTTAAAATTTAACAACCCAATAGGCCAATATATAATTAAAATATGTTTCTTACATTTGAGTTATTTTCCTTTTTTTATTTTCTAAGGAAAAGGAAAATCAACAAATTAGTCATGTAAAAAAAAAATGTTATATTTACCATTTATCTAGGATGAATAAATTACCTGTTGTTATAAATTCATATAGAAATACTAATTTTCTTATTTGATTTTGCTTTTGTTTAGTTTATTGTTTGATAAGGTTTACTCCATTTTTTGTGTGTATATATAAGGAGAGGATTATGAGAAAACTCTATCCAAACAATTTATATTTGTGTTGATTTCTTTTATGCATTTTAGTTTTTAGCTTTTATGTGTTAATATTTAAGTTTTAGATTTTTTGGAGTTTAGATTTTATTTCTTAGGTTTAGTAATTGTTAGATAGAGTTTTCTCACAAAGAGAAGGTTTCTCCTGATCTCACCCCTATATATATATATGTGTGTATGTTTGTGTATTTCAATAATTTGATAAAAATAATAAATATTTTCAATATACATTTGTAATAATGTTTGACATATTTCTGTTGATTATGTAAATATAGTTTAATCGATCCGACCTAAACCATACCGAAACTTTCTTTTAGTTTATTGTTTGATAAGATTTACTCCATTTTTTGTGTGTGTATATATAAGGAGAGGATTATGAGAAAACTCTATCCAAACAATTTATATTTGTGTTGATTTTTTTATGCATTTTAGTTTTTAGCTTTTATGCGTTAATATTTAAGTTTTAGATTTTTTGGAGTTTAGGTTTTATTTCTTAGGTTTAGTAATGGTTAGATAGAGTTTTCTCACAAAGAGAAGGCTTCTCCTGATCTCACCCCTATATATATGTGTGTATGTTTGTGTATTTCAATAATTTGATAAAAATAATAAATATTTTCAATATACATTTGTAATAATGTTTGACATATTTCTGTTGATTATGTAAAATATAGTTTAATCGATCCGACCTAAACCATACCGAAACTTTCTTTTGGTTTATTGTTTGATAAGGTTTACTCCATTTTTTGTGTGTGTATATATATAAGGAGAGGATTATGAGAAAACTCTATCCAAACAATTTATATCTGTGTTGATTTTTTTTATGCATTTTAGTTTTTAGGTTTTATGCTTTAATATTTAAGTTTTAGATTTTTTGGAGTGTAGGTTTTATTTCTTAGGTTTAGTAATGGTTAGATAGAGTTTTCTCACAAAGATAAGGCTTCTCTTGATCTCACCCCTATATATATGTGTGTATGTTTGTGTATTTCAATAATTTGATAAAAATAATAAATATTTTCAATATACATTTGTAATAATGTTTGACATATTTCTGTTGATTATGTAAAATATAGTTTAATCGATCCGACCTAAACCATACCGAAACTTTCTTTTGTTATGTGACAATAGACAAACAAAGCCTATAACTTTCGCCCCTATTGAAAAAATTATGGGTCCACCACTATTTTTATATAGCTTATTCATTCTTTTTTAAAAACGTAGAATTAAGGGTATCTACTTGCAAATAATAAGCCTAACCGGGGAAAGCTTAAGCTTAATCCTAATAATCAACATCTTCAATCCTTTTATGTCAACTGGTACCCTATCACCGCATGTTCCTATTTCTCTTCAACAAATATTGATCAGGCCCAATGTCATATGTCGATAACAGGTACATGATTTGGATGTCTTTCTAAACATGTGTATTGGATGTTATATACTCAGTCACTAGAGCGCACTTACTTTTATTGAGTCAGGTCTGCCACATGATTTTTTAATTTGTTTTCATTGTATATTTGTGGATCATATAAAAACTGTGAACATTTTAGCAATTACTGCAGTTTCATTGTTTTCCAGATATCTGTTGCTTAGGAAAGTAATGGTAATTGTATCTATAATTACTTTTGTCACACAGAAGTTACATCTCGTATTGGGGTCTTGGAGACACATGATTAATAGGAATGAACCGGTAGGGTGCAGCTGATCCGATACGCTTTCGCCCTGACTTCTTTGTACTCGTCTTTAACGGGCATGGATTGAAAGATATATAGCTTTCAAACATCAAAAGTGGAGCAAATGAAAATTCGTAGAATAAGTTAAAACTTTACAGAACTGTAAGGCGATTCATGGATGATAAACCACACATTCATAAGAATCCAAGATATTTATTACCATCTTTTCAAATGCGGGATGCTTACAGAAACTAGAGCCAATCGTAAGAATACAAACCTAGATTTATACTGATCGATTCTGTTAGTTTCTGAACCAATATGGTTCGCTAAAATCAATGTTCAGATGCTTGTTCCCTGGTGTTTTTTTAGCAAATATTCCTGAACCACTAAACATAAAAAGGAGAGAATTCCACCCAACTGAGGAACTTCTTTTAAGAATTCATCAACTCACCACTTTCAACTACATATGACAAATTGACAACACATCAATGAAACAAGAGCACCATATACCGGATGTGAACTCACCTTGACACAGAGATCAAAGGAATAACCAAACAAGCTTAAATTCTTCCAAGTATATATGATCACAAATTATAAACACAAAGAACTATATCGTCTAGATTATCTTGAACATAACACGCAAGTAATCGTAGATACCTTAGGCGGCTCCAATAACGGAGATATACTTCCTAGCGTCGAAGAAAACATAATCATGATCAATGGGACAATTATATGTGTATAACATGAACATCTTCAGTTCTAACATCCTGTAACATGATTTTCCTTTATTTTTTCTTCTGACTACACAGATTGATTAAAGATTATAAAATCCACAAAAACATATGATTAATAGACAAACATCGACCAACAACTGCTTGTAACCAACAACTGTTTGTAGTTGTAGAAGTCCTGCCTTGCAGACGAAATACAGCTATTAATACATATGATAATGAACAACACTATTTTCAGGACTCAATATTCTAGAATTAATTTTAAAAGAAGGTAATAAAGAGATGAACGGCTCAAATTACCCGATCTGGACAAATTACATCAGTTTCAAACCTTATCCAAATGGTCATAAAATCTTCGAGGGATCAAATTAGGGTTTTGACTTTTGGCATCCTAAAAGTTAAAGTAGTACCAAGTGAAGTCCAGTTGGCTATCCCATGCTATGCCATCAGTCTTCTCAACCCTTCCATAGTATCATTAATAAAAACCTAATATTAGTGTGTCATTTAAAAAAATATATATACAATAATATTATTTATTGATAAATTTACGCATTATCATTTTATATATATTTTTGGTGCAATTTTCTTAAAACTATATACACACAGGTATACAGAAAGAAGACAATGACTTCAAAATTTTCCAGCACCATAAACCAGGTTTTACTTGATACACCTGTAAAATCAACTAATTATAATTCTTAAATCATCACCCTTTAATCCAATTTGACTTTTTCACTTGGAACATGAAATTAGGTTTAGAAAAGCTAGAAATGTTCAAACCTTTGGCTAATGAGCGGTTTATAATTATTGTTGTAAAAATAGAATAGAGTCATAGACGCTAAAATTTTCATGTAAAAAACCAGCAATAAATAAATAGAGAAATTAAACTAGAAAGATAAATCTAGTAGCTTCGTTTTACTCATTTACCATCTTTTCTTATTCTTTGTTTACCCGGCCTCTCTTACAAATTCAATAATAAGAATCAATATAATAAGTTTGCCAACTAAAATTACATTTATAAAAAAGAAATATCTATATCTATATATATATACATATTAAATAGTTAAACAAAATGTAATTTAAAACTTTTAAAAAGGTTTTTAAGAAGTATCTTGAAAAAGATCTGATTTGACAAAAATTAATTAAAAAAAAGATTTTTGACAAGTATCTTGAAAAAATATCTGATTAACAAAAAATAAAATAAAACAAAAATAATAATTAAAGACTTTTTTTAGAACGTCAGTTAAAGACATTTTTTTAGAATAACAACTTAAAACTTATTTAGGTTAAAAGAGCGGGGTAAATCATGAAATATAAGAAGTTATCTATAGATATTTTCAGCATTTGCTATAGTAACTTTACTCTCAACTTTATTTATGCTCGTTTGCTGGTTTTAAATTTCCAATTTATAAAAATAATTTGTAATAATCGGTTATTTAATGTTAGTTATTGGTTGCACGTCCAAATCACGTATCAAAAACGATATTATGAAAAGAGATTATTCAAATACGTATATATTTATTAATCCATTCCCGTCGAAGTAAAATAAAATAATTTTTGTAACTGATATTGAATGGAATTCATTTTATCTGTCATTCAATTCGATTTGGTAGAAATTGTGAAGTTGAAGGGACCAATTGAGGCAATGTTTAAATCTTCCAGCATCGAATAGTATTTAAAGCAAATAATTGTACCGTTCTTTTTTCTGTATCACACAGACACACAGTCTAGTTAAGAGGGGAGAGAAGGTGCACATGCACTGTAAAGTATAAGAAACAAATCATTGTCCGACAATGTAACAAACTAACCAAAAGCCATTTATGAAAAGTCGATAAGGGTATTAAGTGTCAAAACTAAAAAGTAAGAGAGGTGTATTAGGTGCATATTGATGGGTTAACCACTATTAGTACACATGGTGTGAGGCGTGGGGAAGGTAAGGCAAAGCCCCTCCACACTTCAAACACCACCCGCCCTCCACGCTACTAGAGCGTTGTCCCTTATGATGGCGAGATGTAAATGGACGTTGCCTCTCTTGTTTAAAATGACCAGCTTGATTTTTGGAGTTTTGCCCTTGCCTCCTTGACCTTCATCCCCCCTTCTTTTTTTTCTTTTTGATGTGGAGGGCAAAGTCTGCATGGTCTACGTGGCATGGTAGGGGCTTTGCGCTTGTGAACAATGCGGAGTTGAGTTTTTGATTCTCGGATACGAAGATATCAAATGGGCTACATCAAACTCGCATACCCGGTAATGCATGTGTGGTATCTGAAACGTCTTCCTAGTTATATTGTGAATCTTTTAGATAAACCTCTTAACGAATTAGAAGACCGAGTATACTTCGGTGTGTGATTTGATCGGAACTATGATTTTACGTATTCAAAATGAGAAACCCGTAGTTTTAGTCGTGTTATAATATGGTGTTTTTGTTGGAAATAGAGGGGTGTATTAAGCAGGTAAAACCAAGTAAATTATAACCTTGATGGAATCTTTAATAAGTCTCTACTTGATTTAAATTTTTAACGTCTAAAACAAAACCATGACGAGGGGAATTTTGCCATCAAGCTTTTGGTCTGGCGGTTAGGAGGTTTTCCTGCATGACAAGCGAAATTTTGCCAATTCCCTCCACAGGACATGGAGTTCACTTGTTTACCAAAAAAATCGTAAGAACCTCGTGATGTTATAAAAAAGACATTTCAACCACTAAAAATGACATGTGGTCGTGCTTATCACGCGCTGCATTTAATCATGCAAACAATGCCTACATGCTGATATATATATTTTTTTAATTTTCTTTCCCTAAATTGTGCATATTTCATTTGATCGTGAAATTTTGATATTTTCCTTTTGTTCTTTACTGTTTCACTTGTAGTGATCTTCAACTGAGAGTGGTGTACGCTTGATGGTTTTGCATATTTATAATTTGCAAGTAAATCCAATTAGTTTATCTTTCTGTTGTATGCCGTTCATTGGCAAAATTAAAGCCTTTAGAAACACCTAGTTTTGAGGTTTTGGTTTCAAGTCCTACAAACAACAAAACTATAAAAATTTTCCAGAAAAGATATAAACTTTCAATGACCCTAATTTCGCCCGCTTAAGTTTACAATACCAATTTATTTCAAAGCAACCTAGAGACGACCTTTTTTCGTATCGGAGATCAAATTTATTATTCTTTACCTATGTTTCTAGGGGAAGGGACACCCATCACTCTATCATACTATCATTAAACAATAAACTAATCACAAGCTACCACCAAATTCCATCCAACTCTATCATATCACAACTACATTAGTTTACCACACATCACTTGAATCATTTCTATCACTAGCTTTTTTTTAAATAAAATAAACTATAAACCAACAACTTTAAAATACATAAAATTTAAATACGAAACTAAAATGAAAACAAAAAGAACTTAGAAGATAAATAAAATAACATAAAAGATAAAAAAAACAACCTAAATACAAAAACTAAAATAAAATTAAAATTTCTTTTCACCGGGATCATGAAAGTTGAGATTTCAAGCACTAATGTGTTTTTTTAGATCATATCATAGTTGAAAGTGAGTTTATTCATCCCGCAACTCCAAAACAATATTATCGGGAACAACTACCTAGGTCAGAGGGTCCATTACGTAGTTTGATGATATTGTATTCCTCTCATCCTTTAAGATCATTCTTTGTAGTATGAAATATGCATACCCCAAGCTCCTTATATTTGATTACTTCATTGCACATACCACTCGATTCATTGTACCCATCTACCTTTCAAAGCACTAAACACTCGCTCAACTTCTTTTCACATTGATTCCTATAATTTCTTGAACGTTTTCTCTTTGTTGTTGGTTGAATATGAATAAGCTTTTACAAAAACAGATCAAGTCGGGTAAATGTCATCAACAAAATAGTAGTTGCGTTTATAATGCCTCTTGTTGACCCCAAACGAACATGCTGATGCGGTTCCATGTAGTTCTTTATTGAATAACAACGACTGATGTAGAACATTAATCTCGTTGTTTAAACGAGGAATCTCTTGTCTAGTCGATCTTCGTAGAAACTCTGTACCTTATAACTTGATAAATGCTTTGCAAAAATATTCAAGATATTCACGTGATGTCCTAGCAGACATAGCTAAAGACTCATCGTATTCATGGATGTGCATTTTTATCACGACGTGAAACTCTGTTTACACCTCCTATCGTAACCTTCTTGATACCATTTAAATTGAGCATATATATCTTCCACAGTTTTTAAAATAACTCTTTCGATAAACGATATCTCGCTCTAAACGTTTGCGCGTCATACTTTGGGTTTTCATCAAAGTAATCATTCATTAGAAGTTCATTAGCTCATTCTGGATCATGACAGGCAATATTTTTCTTTGATCATCCTGTATCTTCAAGTTCTTCTGGTACTTTGGAAATCATGGCAACAAATTCAAGAGTAGAACGGGAAGAGTCAAGTGAACTTGATGTGTTAGGTGGAAGCAAAGCCAAAACCCTCCATTTGTATTTTTAAAATTACATCCAACGTCACATAATCGTTCCCAACAGTCAAATTATGCCATCACCATCGTGGTCACCACCAAGGAAAACAAACATCACACCGTAAACACCATAGTCACGGTGGTCAGGTGGTGTTTCACAACCACCACGGTATCAGGGGTTCCATCATGGGACCCCTCTCTACTCTTTTCTTGACATTTTTAATATTTTAATTTAAAAGTTATGGGTAATCGAGATTTTTTTTCATATTTTCCATTGTTTGCTGAAATGTTTGGCTTTATTTACATGGTAGTTTTTGGGATTATGCTCGCGTAGTAATATATGCTGGATGTTGCATTGTCACTTGTTCGGAGCTCCTATTCGGTAAGTTAAAAGTTATCTTAAATGATGTAATTAATAAGGGCAAATGTCATAAAAACTCAAATACTTTTTATTTTTCTCATAAAAGTCACTTATCTTTTTGCTTATTAAAAACAATATACTTTCATTTTTATTTCAAAAAAGTCTCTAAATAACTTTTTGCATATAAAAGAATATTGAATACGAAGAAAATTGTGACTTTTTTACTTATTAAGATCACGTTAGAAAAAAATTGGGATGAATTAATGTTTTTTATTGGATATATGCAAACCAAAAATTTGTTCAAGGTTTGTCTTTTCTTTTCCATTTTAAATTCAATAAATTAATAACAATAAGTATTATTCAGAAAACAAGATTATAAAAATACACAAGTGTGAATGACATAACTCAAAATAAAATATAATACTAATAGAAAATGGTATGTATAAACTTAGAATCGTTAAAAAGTATAGCATAGTTTGTTAGATAATGTTTTCTTGATTTCATCTAATCATAATTAAGAGATATTTATTTAAAGGGTTAGCATTTAAGGGACTTGTATTGTATGATACAAGAGTATAAAGTTTCTAGGTTTTTTATGTAGGAAAAGTTGTTAGGGGAATCTCATGAAAGGAAAGAAAAGTATGTTGATTTTTATGTGTAAAAAAATGAATGGACTTTTAGGAGACATAAAAGACAGGAAGTTGGTTTTTTGAGTGCAAACAAATGGAATGACTTTTATGTTTAATAAGGGAAAGCATGTTGGTTTTGTATGGTATTTGCCCAATTAATAATATATGATTATGCGTGTTTATTAGTTTTTCAACTAGAATTTAGCTGGTTAACTTGTTATCGACTTCATTATCGTTGTCCCATGTAACACCCTGTAAAATCGTGTCCAATAGTATAGTGACACGTGTACTGTGTTGTATCTTAAATATAGTCTATTAAAGACCAATAAGGAATAAAGGCATCAACATGCTCAATCTGAGCCTCTGAGTGACAGTCCGATGTCAACATGCATAAATAACGAGCCTCTAGGTGACTGATATGTCAACATGCTTAAATCATTAGCCTCTGAGTGACTGATATGTCAACATGCTTAAAACTTGGCTCTGAGTGACTGATATGTCAACATACCCAGCTTCTGAGTGACATCGGAGTCAACATGCTTATAATAAGCCTCTGAGTGATCCCTTGCGAAGTCCTAACTCTCATGCGTGCCATTTGTTGGGCGAGAGGGTTCAATTTTGTAAATATATGAAAGTTGGATAATGGAGGGATTAAAAGTGTCAAAATGTTAATTTATACCTCTGAGTGACCTTTTAACGAACCGAGAGCTCGACAATGCCCGGACGTAATCCCGGGTATGTCAAGTATTGGCTACGGAGGGCTAAAAGTACCAAAAAGGTGTTTTATAAGGTTTTTAGGAGCTTTTTAAAGTCAAGGAGCTAAAGTGTCAAACTTTGAATCTGGCCACAGGGCGGTCGCGGGCAGCGAGAGACCTGGCCTGGGTCTCTCGCGGGGCGCGAGAAGGCCTCTGCTGCAGAAAGTTTTGCTTGGCTCCCAAACAAAACTCCAAAACCATTAAAATCGAAACCATGGCTTCCCAAACTGCTATGCCACGTTGTGAGACACTTGTAAGCTTCCTCTTACACCCCTAAACACCCAGCTTCACCTCCTTTGAGTTCTCCAACTATAAATAGGTGATCAAGTTCACCATTCCAACTTGCACCTTTCTCATTTATTCACTCTTCTCCCTCCTCTGGAAGTTCCTAGCTAAAAGGAGCATCCAACGTAGTTCTTTTGCTCCCTAGGAATCACTGGTAAGTGTTCCTTCCTTGTGCATTTTCGTTTATAGGCTTTTATAGACAAAAGTCAAGTGTTTTTTCGGAAAACGCTTTGACTTTGGTTAAGACCATTATGGTCCAGCCATTGTTCGAAATGAACATGACTAAGTGATCGTAATAAGATAGGTGTTAATCCCTATAAAAGGCACATCGTGAGATCACGTTTGCTAAACCAATTGACGGGTCAAAGTTATGATATTAAAAAGTCAAACAGGCCATTTTTCGGAAAAATCATAAATTGATCTTATATATGTTAGGAAACCTGTTTTGACACCTAAAAAAGTTGGTAATAATTATTAGAACATGTTCGGCTCGTCAATTTCAGTTATAGGGTCGGTTCGCAACCGAAAGTCACGAAGTTTGACTTCTGCTTTGACTTTCGATTCTGACCTGATTTAGCATAGTTAACTACTGATCCAAAGTTGCATTATAATCATAATATAATGTAGCATAACCCTCTAAGGTTATATTATATGATCATAATTAGAATCCAAGTTTATGCGCAAGTTCCATAATTATGCCATCTTTGACCAAAATGCCCTTTTTGCATAAATCAATGTTTTAAATGGTAATGAACTTGAAAATAAGTTTTCTACTGACGTAATATTATAAGTAAGATTATTTGGGATATTAAACCAAGTTATAAACTGAGTTTTCAAACAGGTCTTTAAACTATGTCGATAAATAACGATTTTAGCCATTGTGGCTTATAAAATAGTTTTAATCAAATCTTTTCAAGGTAAATCATTTACCTACTGATATATTATATTAAATAACATATTTAAAACATTTTAATCTGACCTTAATGTCAGTTTTCATAAAACATCGCATAAAGACGTCATTTTACGACATAAACGTCGTTTCGGCGCATAGTATGGTTTTAAACTATATTATTGACCAAGACTTTTTACCTACTGATTTTAAAACTTATTTTAAACATATTTATAGTAGGTAAATGTTATAAACTCAGAATCTCAAATAATTTGTAAATTATGTGTAAAATGACCAAAATGCCCCTTCGGTGCATAGTTTGGTCATAAAAGATAAATTACATAAATAATTGGTATTCTACTGATATTATATCATAAATAAATTATTTTTCAGAATACTTATAACTATAACATTAAATTATATTCAAGTTCCTTTTATACGGTATAAAATTACCAAATGCCCTTATAAGGCATAGTTTCGTTTTATATAAGTTGATATCCTACTGATATTTTAACTTCTTTAAAATATAATGGCATATAGAACTTATCCATGACTTATCCGGTTACCTATTTTCGTTTATAAGCATACGGTTGATTATACGTAACTAGTTTACAGAATTTAACCAAAACGGGTTAAACCCTATCATTTTAATCTCAAAATCCAGAATGTTAATAGTTTACCCATATTATACAAGACAAGGTACTTGTTGTGATTAAACTACATTCTATCCAATCATTGTTTAATCTAGCGTCATACGTTTCGATCAAGTACGCTAGTCGGCCTAAGTCAATGACTTAAATAAGACCGTTAGTATTTAATTGGTTAGTTTATGCCATAATACAGACTAGAGACTTGCCGGTAAATGCTATATGCACTTAGTACTTTTGTGTACGGCTGAGTTATTAAAATTAAAGAATACTAGCTTAGGTAAATACTCTCGACTTATTTTCCATATACGGGCTTGGGTTACCGTAAATTATTACCGCTTGTTCGGAAATGGGATCAATCAAATGCCGGGTGCGACTAGTAAATCCACATATTCTGTTTTAATCAGTTTTGTCTGATAACTTAAACATCGAGGGTTAACTACCGTGTCCTGGATATCCTCGGCTCATTACAATAGAAATGGCCACGACCTTAGCGCGGGTGTAGGCATACACCCGATGGACGCTCAATTATGCATTCCACAAGGTTGGGAGGAATTGACTCCTTCGTAAGTCCAAAGTGGTGTGTACGTTAATTGTGTCTCGGTCTCCGTACCGGGCCCCGTATGTATGGACAAACATGTAAATCTGTTAACAAGGTTGGACGGTCAATTAACCCAAGTTATAAAAGATTTTGTGCTAATACGCACTTAAAACATTTTTGAAATGTTTTCAAAATGAGTCAGTTGAGTGTATTTACCAGCGAAAGCTGACGTATTTTCAAAAGACTAAACTGCAGGTACAATACGAAAATAGGTCGGAAGTGGTGGGTAGTGATAGAGGATCTTGCGAATCCTAAATCTGCCCAAAGTCTGTTTTATATTCTTTCCATGTACAATTTGTGATCCGCCTGTGGATCTTCTATTACAAGCCTGTACATTATTTTGTATTTTCGAACATTCGGTTTATAATAGTAATTTTACTCCAAGACTTCCGCTGTGCCATGTTTAATTGACTATGATGATTATCGACTGACGTCACGATACTCCCCACCCGGGCCCACCGGTGTATGGATTTTGGTTGGAAATCCGGAGTGTGACATCCCATAAATTCGTATAATCATCATCACATAAAGTTCACAAGGTGTCACGTAAGTAGAAAGTTTTAAATTTGAAACACCCTTTATCATTGTGTTTGTGATATAAGTATAGCCCAGCTTAAAGAGACATGTCGCATACTCTATGAACCAACACCACTTTGTTAGAGGACAAATAATGTAAATGCTTCATGTGATTTCATAAGAAAAACACTTAAAGATAATAAATATTATATTATAGTCACTTAATATGTCAATTGCATGGCATATGTAAGAAAATATATTATAAGATGACCATGTTGGTTTAATGACACATTGTAAAATAAGCATTATTGTATCATGCTCTTCCATCATAGTAATATTGACAACTTTTCTTGTATTCTTTTTTTAACAACATTTCCTATAAACTTGAATACCATCTAACTTAATTACAATTATAATAAATTTAAATCCATAAAACTTTTATAAAGGAGAAGCATCATATCACTATGCATGAGTGTCATGTTAACTTCTTACGAAAGTTCATTTTGGTTGTACAATTTTTTTATACATTTACTTAATTAGAATTACATTTATTGTCACATGTGCTGTAATAAATTAAGTTGTTGTTGGAGTGGTAACTTATATAATGACGTGGACTTATCATATAAAATTCCGCTAAGTCATTAAGTTGAAGTATTAATGTGTCAATCCGTAAGGTCGTAAAATTTATGAGAAAACGATATTCTATTTAGTATTTGTTGGGTAAAACAATAGTGTAGAGTAACATCAACGTTAAATGACATTGATGAAGTTTGAGATTCATGATAAGCGCCCTTAACTTATTAAACTTAATATGAAAAATCAATGTCAAAATGAGATGATCTATCCAATAATGCATTTTATGATAATAACAATTACAGATTTTTCAAACATAATGCATTTAAACATATATAAAAAAGATAGATAAAAAATATTAACTTTTGTAATTCACTAAATGATTTGTAGCATCTTTTTAAAATCCACTTTTCAAATCTTGGATAAGTGATAACTACATGGTCCCTGACCCACACCCCTACATAAAATCTTGGAACATAAATATGGAAGGATTAGGTATGGCCTAGAAAGGCATTCCTTTTAAATGGGAAACGTAGTATCCAATAATAGTTGTTTAAACTTTAAAGTAAATGATCATTTTCATGGAAAAGTTCTCTATGAGTTATTCTACTAAACTTTTTAATATCTGATTTAGAGTTGATGAGAAAAACTCTCGTGGTAGCGGTCTCATAACTCTTCACTGGAATATGATAAATCTCGTTAGGATTGACATGCATGTGAGCCACTAAATTAGAAAAGGCACGTGTTCACTCTAATCATGTAGTTCATTCAATCACCCGACCAAGGCAATGCCACCCACACGATGTCATGTGTGAAGGATTTCATGCGGTTTTTGCATTTTCCGTTGAATTTACGCATTTAAAGATCCAACCAACTTAATGAGGCAATTACCCACGAAACATGGGTGCAGCTTAAGTAGGGCGGGAAGGGGAGGCTGGCCCTCCTAAATTTTCGCTAAGTAGTGACGAGTATGTAGTTTTCGTATTGAAATTTTTGGGTAATACGTTTTCGACCCCACAATTTTATAGAAATTTTTAGGTCCGATGACTTCTACCCCCCGGTCGAAAATCTCAAGCTTCGCCATTTCCACGAAATTTATGATTTTTTCAACCAATTATATAATGTCACTTGTAAACAAGTGACAATTTCGTTTTTTACATGCTTGTAAATGGTATTTACCCTCTATCCTTTATCTGGATCATTGATTCTTCATTTCTCTTACTGATTGTTAGGAAATGTATGTTAACATTATAGCTTGGAGTGAAGAAAATTGAGAGTTTGTGAACCACATTCTGAGTAACTTCCTTATTCTTCAAGACATACTATCGTGTCTTGGATATCCTCGGCTCATTACAATAGAAATGGCCACGACCTTAGCGCGGATGTAGGCATACACCCGATGGACGCTCAATTATGCATTCCCACAAGGTTGGGAGGAATTGACTCCTTCGTGAGTCCAAAGTGGTGTGTAAGTTAATTGTGTCTCGGTCTCCGTACCGGGCCCCGTATGTATGGACAAACATGTAAATCTGTTAACAAGGTTGGACGTTCAATTAACCCAAATTATAAAAGATCTTGTGCTGATACGCTCTTAAAACATTTTTGAAATGTTTTCAAAATGAGTCAGTTGGGTGTATTTACCAGCGAAAGCTGACGTATTTTCAAAAGACTAAACTGCAGGTACAATACGAAAATAGGCCGGAAGTGCTCGGTAGTGATAGAGGATCTTGCAAATCCTAAATCTGCCCAAAGTTTGTTTTATATTCTTTCCATATACAATTTATGATCCGCCTGTGGATCTTCTATTACAAGCATGTATATTATTTTGTATTTTCGAACATTCGGTTTATAATAGTAATTTTACTCCAAGACTTCCGCTGTGCCATGTTTAATTGACTATGATGATTATCAACTGACGTCACGATACTCCCCACCCGGGCCCACCGGTGTATCGATTTATGTTGGAAATCCGGGGTGTGACAGGTTGGTATCAGAGCCAACATTTGAGAGAATAAAACACTATCCTTCTTGTGTTTAATCTCAAACTTACACGAGCACATTCCTTAGACTTCCGAGTCTAGGCATTGACCTAGGATTTACTCATTTCATTATTAAGTTATTAGTATTGTTTTTGAATTGATTTTTAACAGAAAAATACCGCCACGTGTACGAGGACAAAGTGGGAGAGGAAAAGGTCCAATGAGGGGAGGACCATCGGGGCGTATCCCCCTCAACCTCACAACTCAGATGCTTGCCAAGAATCAGGAGATTCATCTCCTTGGCAACCAGCGAGACGTTCTGTCTCTCATAGACAATCGCCCCCACATTCCCAAAATTCTTACCACTCTCACCACTCCTATCATTCAGACCTTACTCACCATTCCCACCATTCCCATTCACACTCTTACCATTAAGAATTTAACCCTAACCACTACTTTAACACGCCTCCATCCGATCAAAATCAGTTGGACCAGCCAAACCCTATGGACGAGGACTCCGACCCGGAGATGCCGCCGTCAGAATCAAATACGCATCCCATTGAAATTTCAAGCGATTCGAATTCTTATGCCGGATCGCCCTACCAAGGTCCTAATGAGTGGGACCAATATTGGAATTAATTCACCTTCGCCCACACTCCTTCTCATCACTCTCAACCACCTCCTGTTCAAGAAGATGTCCAGATGGAACCAGTGGACCAACCTCAACCACCACCTGAACCACCAAGAAGAAAGCATGGAGCACGTATGTCGGTACGTGTCGGACAAAGGTCGGGATCACTACCACCTTTGCCCAATTCCTACCCCACAATTCAAGAGGACCCACAAATGGGTGGACCCTCTAATGTTTCACCTATAGTGGAACCAACACTAACACCTGCTGATCAACCACCACCATCAGGTTATACTAACCCAATCTCCACATATCCGGACACGTCTGGATATGATCCTTTTAACCCGTCTACACCGGTAGACTATCAAGCATGGTCGCAAGACCCCTACATGCAGGCGGTTATGTACAACGCAGTTTACCCGTCTCCTTTCCCACCTACTTATCCACCGACTGGATATCCAACTTATGGTACCAGTATCCGGTTATGCCACAACCTCAACCACAACCTCAACCACCACTTGAGGCCATTAATGAGGCCTTAGAAAGAATGAAAGAGATGCAGCAGCAAGCGGATAAAATGGAGAAGAAGACAAATAAGTTCTTCAAGAAACTCTCCAAGTTGGTCAAAGGAAAGAAGGATGAGTAAAGTCTCTTCTAATTATATGTAGTCCCTGCGAGGACATTGTTATTTCTTTAGTCCCTGGGTGGATATTTTTATTTCTTAAAATTCCTTGCATGGACAGTTTATTTCATTTTCTAGTATTGTACTTTCTATTGGAAATTTAATGAAGTATTTTGGAATTATATATATGTATTCATTTTTTTGATAACGAGCGTCTCGATTTTATTCGAAATTTATGCTCTGCT
This sequence comes from Scalesia atractyloides, assembly GCA_947069175.1. Taxonomy (NCBI): domain Eukaryota; kingdom Viridiplantae; phylum Streptophyta; class Magnoliopsida; order Asterales; family Asteraceae; genus Scalesia; species Scalesia atractyloides. The sequence continues at coordinate 7,497,251 of CAMTDV010000023.1, read as the reverse complement.
ATATAATTCCAAAAGACCTTAATAGATTTGATTATCACAAGTGGCGTATACCACATATTGGCCAAGAAATGATAGTTAAGTACGAAGGGGTCTTCTATCAGGGTAGTTAAGGGAAGTTATCATTTTATCCAAAGGTAAGGGACTGGTCCAAACCTCCAAGGTCGCTAAGGTCGAAGGTGACCGAGACCATTAATCAATCATTAAGGTACTCTTATGTTAACATTAAGAAATGTTCATACTCTTGGAAGTGTGCCTTGAGGAACCACACTACCCATCAATGGGACAGACTGATATGCCATATACATCTATTATGATGTAGGCCAATGTGCCCAATTTATGTCCAACGGGACAGGCTGATATACCATATACATATGTTATGATGTAGGCTAATGTACCCAATTTATGTCCAATGGGACAGACTGATATGCCATATACATCTGTTATGATGTAGGCCAATGTGCCCAATTTATGTCCAATGGGACAGGCTAATATGCCATATACATTTGTTATGATGTAGGCCAATGTGCCCAATTTATGTCTAATGGACAGGCTGATATACCATATACATCTGTTATGATGTAGGCCAATGTGTCATTTATGTCCAATGGGACAGACTGATATTCCATATACATCTGTTATGATGTAGGCCAATCTGCCCAATTTATGTCCAATGGGACAGGCTGATATGCCATATACATCTGTTATGATGTAGGCCAATGTGCCCAATTATTATGTACATTAGGGACAAGCCTATGAGCTATATAATTATAACGGTTGTGACTTTGCGATCCACTATCCATTAATATATGGACTACGTCCAAATTGTAATTTGCCTATGATGGTCCTATTAAGACCTAGGCCAAATATAGTTATGTTAAGCCTAAAAGTTGTGATGTTATTCACACTAGTATAGGCAATGGATTGTTATCTTTAATGTTGAAAGCCAATATGGTTGATATACCATGGCTAAATAAAGTTTTATTGGTATATAGAACCCAAGACTTATAGATGGCTAACTCAAATGAAGCACAAAGTAGCCACAAGAATGTAGAATCTAACAAAGCTGAAAACAAAAATAATAATGATGATAATTTTCAAGCTCGCATTGATGAGGTTGTCGAAAAGGCCATGGGAAAGGCCATAGAAGCTAAGAGAGTCGAGTGCTACACGCTCTAGGCCATTATCGGTTACCCCATCTTCAACTCGTAAGGAGAGCTCCGTTCACTCTTCCAATGCGAAGAGTGAACCAAAGAAAATAGATTTTGCTGAAAAGTCCCGTTCTGTTAAAGACGGATGTACCTATAAGTACTTCATCTCTTGTAAGCCCCGAGACTTTAACGGGGAGAAGGGAGTTGTAGAAGCCCTAAAGTGGCTAGACGAGATGGAAACGATTGTAGACATCAACAACTGTGCTGATAAGGATGTGGTCAAGTACGTATCACAATCCTTCAAAGGAGATGCCCTAATATGGTGGAAAGCCATGATACAGTCTACAGGTAAGGTACACCTGTATAATTTGGGGTGGTCCAAATTTGTGGACCTTGTTAAGGAAACTTACTGCCCACCCCATGAGGTGGAGAAATTTGAGACAGACTTTTTATCTCTTTCAATGAAAAACCTAGATTGTCGGAAGTACGTTTCTGACTTTAACTCCCTATCTAGGTTAGTTTCCTATTTGATCACCCTCGAATCCAAACGCATCACGCGTTTTATAAATGCGTTGGCGCCCGAGATAAAGGGCATGGTAAAGGCTGCACAGCCTAATACCTATAGGTCCACTGTAGACCTATCTCTTTCCCTCACCCTTGATTCGGTAAGACAACTGTCAATTAGGACTGAAACTGACGGAAAGAGGAAACAGGAGGATAATAACTCCCAAAGATTTAAAAAGAAAGGAAATTTCAGGTTCAAGAAGAACTAGCACGCGTCTAATGACAAACCTCTGTGCAAGAACTGTAAATATAGGCATTGGGACAGTGTGGCATAAATCCACAAACCAAACCCTGTGGTATCTGCAAAAGAAAAGCATAACCTTAGATTGCAAAGATCTTAAGGATGCAGTTTGCTATAACTGCAATGAAAAAGGGCATATAACGTATAATTGCCCTAAGAAACCTAAAAGTAATGATGCAAAGCTTGGAGAGGCCAAGAAGAGGAATGCCCTGTCACACCCCGACCCGCAGCGGAATAAAAGTCGGGGCATAATTGGGTTATCACCAAAGCTCATGATATTTACTAAGATGTTTCATATTTATTAAATTCAAATTACAAACTTAAATATCCAAAAACAAAATCCATACAATTACAAAGGAAAATGAAACTATATATTTATTCCAAAGCATTAACTTGTTTATTCTTCTAGGCCATCCTAAGTGTTTCCTGTCTCAGCTGGATCACCTGTATCATGTGTACAACAGGAGAGATTTTGGGTCAACAAAAGTTGGCGAGTGAACCTTGATAAAACATTTTAACTAATTTCTTGTTTTATTTATTAAAGAAAATTCGTGCATTAATCACATGTAAGCAAACATATATATGTAAACAATCACAAACCACTTTGGATGAGTATATGACATGAATGATGATGTATTTCAAGGCTCAATTAAACGGAGCCGATCTAATGAGGCTCCTGATGCTCAACCCGTATCCCACGGGGAACTGATGGGCCTAATGAAATGCGTGCACTGAAATGATAAATTCAATCTACGTATAATTCACACAACAATCAATACACATTTGATCACGGATATGATGTATGCACAAGTGTTTAAATAAAATAAGAGAATAGTACGACACATGATACACCCCAAAACATGATTAAAACGGAGAATTGGTAGAGGTTCACTCACTGTGGGTGCGTTCCTTGATAATGATGAATGCGCACGAATTTATGATTCAACCGACGAGGGAAAACTAATCTAAATAATAACGAAACAATTCGATAAATAAATAATTTTATTTTAGATTAATATTTTTAATTAGTGCTCTTAATGAGATTTTTAGATTTATTTTTATGAGTTTATTGCAAATTTTTAACCTTAGGAATCTTATTTTTTAGTATTTTTAAATAAGTTTTCAATTTTAATAAGTAAAAATAAGAAAACAATTTTTAAAACTATGTTGACCTTGTCAGGTCTGACCGGGTCTGACCGGTCGGATAGCATGAAGTTCAGGCGGCGAGTGAGGTTCGAACCCGTGACCTCTTGTATACGTGCACGCAGCTCTACCAACTGAGCTACGTGTCTAACCCGAAATATTCTTTGTTTTAATTATATATATATATATACTAACTAGCTTTAACCTTGTTTAGTTTTTATTAAAAAGGATTTAATATGGCCGAATCTGGTTACAGAACCCGGACTCGAACTCGGGATCTATGGTTCGAGTGCACACAGCCCACCCAGTTGGGCTGTGTGTCTAATCTGCATAAACACTGGATTAAATTAATTTTATATATATGCTACGAGTTGATCTGATTAAGTTTTAAAAAGTGTTGGTTTTATTTCAGAAAATCGGAAACATGTACAACTCGAACTCGGGACGTGTGCTTTGTAATTGCACACAGTCCACCGCTGGACTGTGTGTCTAACCCGGTTAAATACCCGTTTTTATTTATATTAAAACACTAACTTAACTTCGTCTTCTTCACCATTCAAAAATCCCGACTGAATAAATTGATTAAACAGTTTTGATTACTGTTTTGAGCTACTAATTTACTAATCAAGAGATAGCAAGGAGGTTTAGATAATTACCGGTTTGGAGAACGACTACGGTTTTCTGGTTAGAATTTCCAGCGATATTCCGCGAGTGCGAAAGTCTCCGGCAACGTGCTTTGAAAGGAATAAAGTTTCAGGAAGAGAGTGCGGTTCTGAGCGAAATGTTTACAAGGAATTTGGGTGGGTATTTATAAGGTGGACATGCTTGCTCGGTTTCGATTTAGAGGCCAAAATTCACGGTCAATGATTCCAATTCTCAAAGGAAACGGTTTTGACTCAATTGAGTGTTAAGCAACGGTTATAACTGAGTCGAAATCAGTTTACGCGTTTCAGTCAAGGGAAAGTAGCAACATTTGCGGAGTCTTCGTTTTTTGCCGGCGATTTCGGGTTCTGAGTTTTCTGATTTACAGGTTTTGATTTTTGGTTTTACCATAAGTGTTATTTGTTTAAGTATTAATCACAAAAGATGTGTGTGGCGGAATGGTGTGATGTGTGTGTGTCTACGCGGTAGACCCGGGTTCGAGACCCGGCTACCCTGTTTGTTATTTGTTTTTAATTTGATTTACTTATTATTATTATTTATTAATTATGGTTAAATTCTAAATTATTTATTAGTTATGTATCATTTAAAATAACTGGCACAATAAATACGCAACGAACTTATAACTGAATATTTGATTATAAAACGAAGCGGGTTTTGAAACCTGTTTTACGACGAATGTTATAGTATCCCCTAGTTTTAGAAATTTCGTCCCGAAATTTAAGCAGTAGTGGTAACCGGAAAAAGATGCGGGTATTTTTCGCGCATTGAGTCTTCACGTTCCCAAGTAAACTTGGGTCCTCGTTTTGACTCCCAACGTACCCTGACAATTGGAATACGACTTCACCTCAAACGCTTCTCTTCGAAATCCATGATTTCCACTGGTCTTTCAACGAAGTGCATCGATTCATCGACTTGAATGTCTTCTAGAGGAATATGAAGGTTTTCATCGGCGAGGCACTTTTTCAAGTTTGATACGTGGAATGTGGGATGAATTCTGTTGAGCTCTTCTGGTAGGTCAAGCTTGTATGCTACAGGACCTACTCTCTCGAGTATCTTGAAAGGTCCTACGTAGTGTGGTGCTAGCTTGCCCTTCTGGCCAAAACGAACCACCCCCTTCCACGGTGATACTTTTAAAAGTACTCGATCACCAATGTCAAACTCCAATGGCTTTCGTCGTTTGTCAGCGTAACTCTTTTGACGACTTTGAGCCGCTAGAAGATTGTTTCGAATTTGAAGGATCTTGTCGGTTGTTTCTTGAATTAATTCTGGTCCGGTGATTTGCGCTTCCCCAATTTCGTGCCAACATACTGGAGATCGGCACTTACGACCATATAAAGCTTCGAAAGGAGCCAAGCCGATACTTGAATGATAGCTATTGTTGTACGAAAACTCGACTAACGGTAAGTGAGCGTCCCAGTTCCCTTTGAAGTCTATGACACACGCTCGCAGCATGTCTTCAAGGGTTTGGATGGTGCGTTCAGATTGACCATCAGGTTGAGGATGAAAAGCGGTACTGAGGTCTAATCGTGTACCCAAAGCGGTTTGTACGGCTCGCCATGTTCGTGAAGTGAAACGACCATCACGGTCTGAAATGATGCTTAATGGTACACCATGACGGCTTACGATCTCACTGATGTAAATACGAGCTAACTTCTCGTTCTTGAAGTCCTCGCGAATCGGAATGAAGTGAGATGACTTTGTAAGACAATCGACTATTACCCATATGGTGTCATACCCACTGGAGGTGCGAGGTAACCCGGTAATGAAGTCCATGGTTATGTTTTCCCACTTCCATACAGGTATTTCGGGTTGGACTACAAGTCCTGAAGGTCTTTGATGTTCAGCTTTGACTTTGGAGCAAGTAAGGCACTTGGAAACAAAAACAGCGATATCCTTTTTCATGCCAAGCCACCAGTAGGTGTATCGTAGGTCTTGATACATCTTGTCGGCTCCTGGGTGTACAGAGTATCGTGTTTTGTGCGCCTCATTCATGAGGAAATTACGAAGGTTATCGCGATCAGGAATCCATATGCGGTTTAAATAGTATAGAATACCGTCGGATTTGATTTCGATTTTGAATTCAGCTCCACATGACAGCTCGTCGTGTACGTCATTTTCTGTTACAGAAACATGTTGAGCTGCCCGGATTCGATCTTTGATGTCGGTTATGATTTGCGAACATAGAAGACGAATGGAGTTCGCATAACCTTTTCGACTGAGCGCATCGGCCACCACGTTTGCCTTGCCAGGATGGTTCCGAATTTCACAGTCGTAGTCGTTGAGCAGTTCAACCCATCTTCGTTGCCTCATATTCAATTCTTTCTGGTTGAAGATATGTTGGAGACTCTTGTGGTCAGTGTATATTTCACACTTGGTACCGTAGAGGTAATGTCTCCATATCTTGAGAGCGAACACAACAGCTCCAAGTTCCAGGTCGTGGGTGGTGTAATTCATCTCGTGAACCTTGAGTTGCCTAGAGGCATAGGCTATCACTTTTCCTCTTTGCATCAATACACAACCTAGCCCTTTCCCTGATGCGTCGCAATATACCACAAAGTCATCGCAACCCTCAAGGAGTGTGAGGATAGGTGCGTCACAAAGTTTTTGCTTTAGAGTTTGGAAAGCCTCCTCTTGCTTAGGTCCCCATATGAAGGGTTTTCCTTTATGAGTCAAGGCCGTGAGTGGTACAGCAATACGAGAAAAATTGGCAATGAAGCGTCGATAGTAACCAGCCAAACCAAGAAATAACCTAACTTCGGTAGGGGTACGTGGCGCTTGCCATTCCTGTACTGCCTTGATTTTTGAAGGATCGACATGAATTCCCTTGTCATTGATGACATGTCCAAGGAATTGTACTTCTCCTAACCAGAATTCGCATTTTGAGAACTTAGCGTAAAGCTTTTCAGTCCTTAAGAGTGTAAGGATGAGTCGAAGGTGTCGCGCATGATCGGATTTAGACTTGGAGTAGATAAGGATGTCGTCGATGAAGACTATGACGAAACGGTCGAGGTAGGGTTTGCATACCATATTCATTAAATCATGAAGACAGCGGGGGTGTTGGTTAAACCGAATGGCATGACCATGAACTCGTAATGACCATAACGAGTCCGGAAGGCGGTTTTTGGGATATCTTCTTCGTGCACTCTGAGCTGATGATAACCAGAACGAAGGTCGATTTTTGAAAAGCAGGTGGTGCCTTGAAGTTGGTCTAGGAGGTCATCAATGCGAGGCAGTGGATAGCGATTTTTAACCGTCAACTTGTTGAGTTCTCTATAATCAATGCACATGCGAAACGTTCCGTCTTTCTTCTTCACAAAAAGGACAGGTGCACCCCAAGGCGATGAGCTAGGACGTATGAATCCTTTGTCAGTCAGCTCTTGCAGTTGACTGGTGTAACATTTGTAAAAATCGGGTCTCCAAAACCCGCTCCGTTTTGTAATCTTGTACCATGTTATAAAAGATTCGTTAATTATTTATGACTATTTTGAGTTTAAACGTTACATAATTAATAAATAAACTAAACTATAAAATTATATTTGATAAAAAGTTAAAATAAAATAAATAAAAAACATTTGTAGCTGCCGGGACTCGAACCCGGGTCAGCCAAGCCTTCAAAACAACTTAACTTTCTTTCACTAAACCACTCCGCCACAATGTGTTTTCTGTTAACACTAGGCAAACAATTGGATCTTATACGCAAACTCGATTTAACCGTTGATGCCATCTGAAAACCGATAATCGGCAAACCAATCGTTAAATCGATTGTTTACCTCACCATTTCAGTTATAACCGATATGCGACGGTTTCTAATTAAGTCAGAATTGATTGAACATTAAGCTTTATCATTTCGGCTTTTGAAACCGAAAATTTCATCAAGTTCTGATTTATTTCGAGCTCCAGATCATTTACACGATTCAGAACTATCACAACAATATCCAATTTCATTTTCGTCGCATTCCTGAACCATAAGATCTTCTGAATCTGTTCGCCGGAATTTTTCTGCAAGTCACCGGAAAACCGGGACTCACATTCTCACGGTAATTCCTTCGACCCTTTTTGTTTAAAACATGTGATTAGTCAATCTCTAACACAACTCCACCATCAGAATCAATCTTAGCCAACGTATATCGGAAATCTTATCTTCGCCGGAAAGTTTCTGAGACTGCCGGAATCCAACTGTGAACTGGTATGATATCCAAAACTTCTTTTAAACCTTGTTTAAGTAACACAACTTTTATGAGTAATCGATCAACGCTGTTTATTGGTTCAACAGTCGGAGTTCATTTCCAATACCGACAAACCTTCGCCGGATTTCTGTGATTATCTTCAATCGGTAAATTATGTTCCTTAAACTCTCTCCATTCCTTACTCTTGAATTGCTGTTAATGTCTAAAAACTTTGTAAACCACAAATCAATCGTAATCAGTCGAGTTATGTTGCCTGTGTAATCGGTGAAGAAGATGAAGTTCTATCAGAATATAAGAGTAATTAAAATCCGAATTATAAACGGGTTAGACACACAGTCCAGCGGTGGACTGTGTGCAAATTTCATATTCACGTCCCGAGTTCGATCCTTGCTACGCGCACGCTTGTGTAATAACATTCTTTTTTTTAATCATGAACTAACCCGGGTTGAAACGGGTAGTTGTTAAGTATAATATAAATCAAGAATATAACCGGGTTGGACACACAGTCCAGCGGTGGACTGTGTGCAAGATAAACTTCACGTCACGCGTTCGAATCCTGTCCCGAGCACCGGTCCATGGAATTAAAACGTTTTTGCAAAATAAAGGAATTTTCGGTTAATTCAAATAAGTAAATAAATATAATTAAAACCGAGTTTATAACGGGTTAGTCACGTAGCTCAGTTGGTAGAGCTACGTGCACGTGAATGGAAGGTCGCCGGTTCGAATCCCGCCCGGCGCAGGAATTTACCGCTGACCGAACCGGCCAACGGTCAACGGTCAACAGTAAAAAAAATAATATATTTTTTTTATATATTTATTTATTTAATTTAATTTAAAAATCAATTAAAAATACTTAAAAATAACATTTTTTTAAAGATAGAAAATAGCCATAAACCCATAAAAATATATCTAAAATTTCATTAAAATCCTTAATAACATTCATCCACTTAATATATTTTTCCATTATTATTTAGGTTAGTTTTCCTCGTCGACTCGCTCATCTAAATCGTGCGCATCTCACCATCTCAAATTCAACGCACCCAATGTGAGTGAACCTTTCAAATTCCCCGTTTTAATCACATTTTGGGGTGTATCATGTGTCTTTGTTTATTTACATATTATAACGAAATTATTGTGCATACATCATATCATGACATGTGTATTAGTTTGTTGCTGTTAAGTAGTTATTATTGGATGCAAATTATTATTTCAGTACATGCATTTGCCGAGGCCGCAGCTCCCCATCCATCGAGGTTGAGCTTGATCCCCATTTTATTATGCGGTTGATCTGTGGCGTGCCCGCACGATCGGCTCCGTTTGATTGAGCCTTGATCGGTCATTTCATTTTACATTTCAATACATGCAATACGCTCGGCTCCGTTTGATTGAGCCTTGAGTGCACAGTTCAATTTACATTTCCAGTTCATGCAATACGTTCGGCTCCGTTTGATTGAGCCTTGAGCGCACAGTTCAATTTACATTTCCAGTTCATGCAATACGATCGGCTCCGTTTGATTGAGCCTTGATCGCACAGTTCATTTATGTTAGTTATCATATGATATTGGTATATTCATGTATGCTATCAAGTGTTAATGTATGTTATTTGCCAATGTTTGATTACTTACATGTGCTCTTTTATGATTATGGACAATATTTTATTGATAAACTAACCATAAAATCATTATCAAATGTTTATCTAATAAGGTTCACTCGCCAACTTATGTTGACCCAAAACCTCCCATTTTACACATGATACAGGTGAACCAGCAGCAGCTAGGAACACATAGGACCTGGATTAGAAGAAATAAAACGATTTAGTATTTGGATTGTTGTGTTTGGTTATTTTCCCTTATATTGAATGAACATGTTTGGATGTTTGAGAATGTAACTTTGACTTCATTAATTATGAAACATAATAGTAAATGTCATGTGCTTTGGTGATAACCCAATTATGCCCCGACTCTTATTTCCGCTGCGGATCGGGGTGTGACAGATTGGTATCAGAGCCATGACTATAGGGATATAGGATAGGTTATTGGACCCTTAGAGCCTATACTATAGTCGATTAGAAACTTATAAAAATTTTGTGTGTTATATGCCAAATTTCATGATGTTTATATGTTTATGTTAAATGTTACATTTGATATTGTACAAGCATGTTCATAAGTATGTATTATCAAATAATGCCTATCATGAAATCGTATGATCATAACATATCACATCCATGCAAGCACACACCACATCATGATCGATTTTACAATGATTTTCGTGTTTTCAAATCTCATCAAAGTGAGTTCTCATGACGGGCATGTAGCAACTGGAAGGGTACTAGTACCGGTAGTCGGAACGTCCTGTCTAGGCTGGCATTCGTATAAATCCAAAATAAAGCACCAGTTTGCCTACCTGGGGACTACCGATGAGAGTACGAAATACCTATTAGGCCAAAGCATGCTATACCAAACATCGTGAGAGCTAATCCCACTTTGAGTTGTCATTGTGTCTACACCTGGACACGTTCCGACCAAACATTTCATGAACATATTTTGTGGTTTGCATTCGGGGGATGCGAGTGTTGAATTGCCAATACTAATGTGAATCCTACCAAGCCAATAGCCATGGGGGCCCACATGACTATGTAGGTGAAGGTATGGGGGACATTTGAGGCCCAACATGAGCGAACCCAAGACATCCTTTGGATGTAGTTGCATTATTGATATTTATGTTATTTTCATTTTCTTAAAGACACATGACACCTAAAAAGAGACCATAAACTCACAATCTTCTCATTTTATGATCCTGTAGATGTCGTCTAGACAGCATCGAAGGGGTAGGAAATCGGAAAAGTCTCGGGAACGTTTGGCCACTCATATCGCGAATCAAATGGCCACGATATTGCCTGACATCGTAGTACAAGTACAACAAGCCCTTGCTACAAATCGTACTAACCCTCCTCAACAACAGGACCAGAACATCAACAACCTCCTACCATCAAATGCTCTTACAAACATTTTAAGTCCTGTGATCCTCCAAAATTCGAAGGGACTGAGGGAGTCACTGCTCTCCTACATTGGTTCGAGGGGATGGAAAACGTTTTCTTAAACTGCGATTGTCCTGAGGATCGCATAGTTCGTTACGCCACCAGGAGACTACTTGGTGTAGCTCTCACTTGGTGGAATACTGAGAAAGGAAAGAGGGGAACGGAAGATGCGATGGCCTTAACTTGGGAGGAGTTAAGGGAAATCATGACTAGGCGATTTTGTCCTAGAAGTGAAATTAAGAAATTGGAGGATGAATTTCATGCCTTGAAGCAAAAAGAGGGTGATCACTCTACTTACAACAAGAGGTTCTTGGAGTTGAACCAAATGGTTCCAAACTTATTCACTCCAACCTATCGTCTGATCGAACATTACATTCGAGGACTTCCCTCGAAGATCCAAGATTCGGTTCTCAGCGTTTCACCGGTAACACTCGAAGCTGCCATGGAGTTGGCAACGGAACTGACTGAAAATCGAATTCGCAATGGGATGTTCAAAGAAGAAAAGAAGAAAGCCCCTGCTGAGGGACAAACCTCAAACCACCACACTCCTTCCTCTAAGTTTGCTAATAAGAGGAAGCGTAACACCAAGAACTTTGCAGTCACCCAAACCAACATCCCTATTCTTGCTGCACCCATCACTCAAACCACTCCTCCACCCGCGCCATACAGAAAACCATACACAGGGCCACTACCAAAATGTAACCGTTGTCAGTATCACCACTCCCCTGATTATCCTTGCCAATACTGTACCGGCTGCGGTCGCGCCGGACACACTATTCAAAACTGCCGCACGTCTCAACGAACAAACCGCCACCAACCTATAACCCAAACCCACCAACAGCTAATGGGTCAAGCACAACAACAACTACCATTTCCACCCACCCAACATTTAGCCCAAACATACTATCAACCCAATTACCCTATGGGCCAACCTATGCGGGCTTGTTTCAATTGCGGCGACCCAAGTCATTTCAGAAACACATGTCCAAGGTTGGTCAATATTATTCATGCTCAGGCCCAAGCCAACCCTGTGAATCAAGCGAACCAAGCTCCTCCACCTGCTAGAGGAAGAGCTTTCAATATTAACGCAAACCAGGCCAGAGCTGACGGCAATGTGGTCAACGGTACGTTTCTTATAAATGGTAGATATGCCTCTATGTTATTTGATACTGGTGCGGATAGAAGTTTCGTGTCATTAGAATTTGAACCTATCTTAAGTAAAAATCGGGATAAGCTCGCGGAATCCATAACAGTGGAAGTTGCGGACGGAAAACCAGTTTCATTAGACTCTATTTTACGCAACTGTACACTCACCTTAAACGACCACGATTTCTCAGTCGATCTTATTCCTATGAAGCTGGGAAGTTTCGACATCATAATCGGGATGGATTGGCTCAGTCAACATCATGCGGAAGTTGTATGTCGTGAGAAATTTATTCGTATTCCTCTTTCAAACGGTCAGACTCTTCGAATCATTGGAGAAACCTCATCGAAAGGGCTCAACTTAATGTCTTGTCTTCAAGCTCAAAAATACCTTTGCAAGAATTATGTCGCGTTTTTAGCCCATATCATCAAGAAGGGGACCACAGAGAAGAAACTTGAAGATATTCCTGTTGTAAAAGATTTTCCACAAGTTTTTCCTGACGACATTTCAGGACTTCCTCCAATCAGAGATGTCGAATTCCGTATCGATCTTATACCTGGTGCTACACTAGTGGCAAAATCTCCATATAGGTTAGCCCCCTCTGAAATGCAAGAGCTAGCCAGTCAATTGCAAGAGTTGACTGACAAGGGATTCATACGCCCCCAGCTCATCGCCTTGGGGTGCACCTGTCCTTTTTGTAAAGAAGAAAGATGGATCTTTTCGGATGTGCATCGACTACAGAGAGCTCAACAAGTTAACCATCAAAAATCGATATCCTTTACCTCGCATAGATGATCTTCTTGACCAACTACAAGGTGCCAGTTGCTTTTCGAAAATCGACCTTCGATCTGGCTATCATCAGCTTAGAGTGCATGAAGAAGACGTCCCTAAAACTGCTTTTCGAACTCGTTATGGTCACTATGAATTCATGGTTATGCCGTTTGGATTAACCAACGCACCAGCTGTTTTCATGGACCTAATGAATAGAGTCTGCAAACCTTACCTCGATCGATTTGTTATTGTATTCATCGACGATATTCTTATCTATTCAAAATCTAAAGCTGATCATGAGCGTCATCTACGACTCGTTCTTGCACTTCTAGAAAAGGAAAAGCTTTATGCCAAGTTCTCTAAATGTGAATTCTGGTTAAAAGAGGTGCAATTTCTCGGGCATGTAGTCAATGACAAAGGAATACATGTTGACCCATCAAAGATCAAAGCAGTTCAAGAATGGCAAGCTCCACGTACACCAACCGAAGTAAGGTCTTTTCTTGGACTTGCTGGCTATTATCGTCGGTTCATTTCAAACTTCTCTCGCATTGCGGTGCCACTAACGACTTTAACCCATAAGGGAAAACCATTCGTATGGGGACCCAAGCAAGAAGAAGCTTTTCAAACTCTTAAGCAAAAAAGTTGTGATGCCCCAATCCTCACTCTTCCTGAAGGTTGTGATGATTTTGTAGTCTATTGCGACGCGTCAGGGCAAGGATTAGGTTGCGTTCTCATGCAAAGAGGAAAAGTCATAGCTTATGCCTCAAGGCAACTCAAGACACATGAAAAGAACTACACCACTCATGACCTCGAACTTGGAGCCGTTGTATTCGCTCTTAAGATATGGAGACATTATCTCTATGGTACTAAGTGTGAAATATACACTGACCACAAGAGTCTTCAGCATATCTTCAATAAAAAAGAGTTAAATATGAGGCAACGAAGATGGGTCGAACTCCTAAATGATTACGACTGTGAAATTAGATACCACCCTGGCAAAGCAAATGTGGTGGCTGATGCACTTAGTCGAAAGGGTTATGCGAACTCCATTCATCTTCCATGTTCGCAAATTATAACCAATATTAAGGATCAAATTCGAGAAGCTCAACACGTTTCAATAACAGAGGAAGATGTACAAAAAGAGATGTCCTGTGGAGCCGAGCTAAAACTTGAAACTAAATCTGATGGTATTTTGTATTACCTAGATCGTATCTGGATTCCTAACCACATCAATCTTCGTGAAACACTCATGCATGAAGCTCATAAAACGCGATATTCTATACACCCAGGAGCCGATAAGATGTATCAAGACCTACGGTACACCTATTGGTGGCCTGGAATGAAGAAAGATATTGCCGTTTTTGTTTCCAAGTGTCTCACATGTTCTAAGGTGAAGGCTGAACACCAAAGACCCTCAGGACTTCTAGTCCAACCGGAAATACCTGTATGGAAGTGGGAAAATATAACCATGGATTTCATTACTGGGTTGCCTCGCACTTCTAGTGGGTATGACACTATATGGGTGATTATAGACCGACTTACAAAATCAGCTCACTTTATTCCTATTCGAGAAGATTTCAAGAACGAAAAGCTTGCTCGTATTTATATCAACGAAATCGTAAGCCGACACGGGGTACCATTAAGTATTATTTCTGATCGTGATGGTCGTTTCACCTCACGAACATGGCAAGCAGTACAATTATGGGCACTCGATTAGATCTCAGTACCGCCTATCATCCTCAAACTGATGGACAGTCTTAGCGCACCATTCAAACTCTTGAGGACATGCTTAGGGCATGTGTCATAGACTTCAAGGGAAATTGGGACGCCCACCTACCGTTAGTTGAATTTTCGTACAACAACAGCTATCATTCTAGCATCGGCATGGCACCTTTTGAAGCTTTATATGGTCGAAAGTGCCGATCTCCTGTTTGTTGGCACGAAATTGGGGAAGCACAAATTACTGGTCCAGAATTGATCCAAGAAACCACAGATAAGATTCATCAAATCCGAAACAATCTTCTAGCGGCTCAAAGTCGTCAAAAGAGTTACGCAGATAAACGACGGAAGCCCTTGGAGTTTAGCATTGGTGATCATGTGCTTTTAAAAGTATCACCGTGGAAGGGAGTAGTTCGTTTTGGTCAAAAGGGAAAGCTAGCACCACGTTACGTAGGACCTTTCAAGATACTCGAAAGAGTAGGTCCTGTAGCATACAAGCTTGACCTACCGGAAGAACTCGACAGGATTCATCCCACATTTCACGTGTCGAACTTGAAGAAGTGCCTCGCTGATGAGAATCTCCATATTCCACTGGAAGATATTCAGATTGATGAATCCATGCATTTTATTGAAAGACCAGTGGAGATTATGGACTATGGAGAAAAGCGTCTACGACGAAGTCGCATTCCAATTGTTAGGGTACGCTGGGAGTCGAAACAGGGACCTGAGTTTACTTGGGAACGTGAAGACTCAATGCGTGAAAAATACCCGCATCTTTTTCCTACTACTTCAACTGTTTAAATTTCGGGACGAAATTCCTAAAAGTAGGGGATACTGTAACATTTGTAAAAATCGGGTCTCCAAAACCCGCTCCGTTTTGTAATCTTGTACCATGTTATAAAAGATTCGTTAATTATTTATGACTAATTTGAGTTTAAACGTTACATAATTAATAAATAAACTAAACTATAAAAATTATATTTGATAAAAAGTTAAAATAAAATAAATAAAAAACATTTGTAGCTGCCGGGACTCGAACCCGGGTCAGCCAAGCCTTCAAAACAACTTAACTTTATTTCACTAAACCACTCCGCCACAATGTGTTTTCTGTTAACACTAGGCAAACAATTGGATCTTATACGCAAACTCGATTTAACCGTTGATGCCATCTGAAAACCGATAATCGGCAAACCAATCGTTAAATCGATTTTTTACCTCACCATTTCAGTTATAACCGATATGCGACGGTTTCTAATTAAGTCAGAATTGATTGAACATTAAGCTTTATCATTTCGGCTTTTGAAACCGAAAATTTCATCAAGTTCTGATTTATTTCGAGCTCCAGATCATTTACACGATTCAGAA
Organism: Scalesia atractyloides; assembly: GCA_947069175.1. Classification (NCBI taxonomy): domain Eukaryota; kingdom Viridiplantae; phylum Streptophyta; class Magnoliopsida; order Asterales; family Asteraceae; genus Scalesia; species Scalesia atractyloides. The sequence goes on along the minus strand of CAMTDV010000023.1, from coordinate 7,481,269 downwards.
CTATCACAACAATATCCAATTTCATTTTCATCGCATTCCTGAACCATAAGATCTTCTGAATCTGTTCGCCGGAATTTTTCTGCAAGTCACCGGAAAACCGGGACTCACATTCTCACGGTAATTCCTTCGACCCTTTTTGTTTAAAACATGTGATTAGTCAATCTCTAACACAACTCCACCATCAGAATCAATCTTAGCCAACGTATATCGGAAATCTTATCTTCGCCAGAAAGTTTCTGAGACTGCCGGAATCCAACTGTGAACTGGTATGATATCCAAAACTTCTTTTAAACCTTGTTTAAGTAACACAACTTTATGAGAAATCGATCAACGCTGTTAATTGGTTCAACAGTCGGAGTTCATTTCCAATACCGACAAACCTTCGCCGGATTTCTGTGATTATCTTCAATCGGTAAATTATGTTCCTTAAACTCTCTCCATTCCTTACTCTTGAATTGCTGTTAATGTCTAAAAACTTTGTAAACCACAAATCAATCGTAATCAGTCGAGTTATGTTGCCTGTGTATTCGGTGAAGAAGATGAAGTTCTATCAGAATATAAGAGTAATTAAAATCCGAATTATAAACGGGTTAGACACACAGTCCAGCGGTGGACTGTGTGCAAATTTCATATTCACGTCCCGAGTTCGATCCTTGCTACGCGCACGCTTGTGTAATAACATTCTTTTTTTTTAATCATGAACTAACCCGGGTTGAAACGGATAGTTGTTAAGTATAATATAAATCAAGAATATAACCGGGTTAGACACACAGTCCAGCGGTAGACTGTGTGCAAGATAAACTTCACGTCGCGCGTTCGAATCCTGTCCCGAGCACCGGTCCATGGAATTAAAACGTTTTTGCAAAATAAAGGAATTTTCGGTTAATTCAAATAAGTAAATAAATATAATTAAAACCGAGTTTATAACGGGTTAGTCACGTAGCTCAGTTGGTAGAGCTACGTGCACGTGAATGGAAGGTCGCCGGTTCGAATCCCGCACGGCGCAGGAATTTACCGCTGACCGAACCGGCCAACGGTCAACGGTCAACAGTAAAAAAAATAATATTTTTTTTATATATTTATTTATTTAATTTAATTTAAAAATCAATTAAAAATACTTAAAAATAACATTTTTTTAAAGATAGAAAATAGCCATAAACCCATAAAAATATATCTAAAATTTCATTAAAATCCTTAATAACATTCATCCACTTAATATATTTTTCCATTATTATTTAGGTTAGTTTTCCTCGTCGACTCGCTCATCTAAATCGTGCGCATCTCACCATCTCAAATTCAACGCACCCAATGTGAGTGAACCTTTCAAATTCCCCGTTTTAATCACATTTTGGGGTGTATCATGTGTCTTTGTTTATTTACATATTATAACGAAATTATTGTGCATACATCATATCATGACATGTGTATTAGTTTGTTGCTGTTAAGTAGTTATTATTGGATGCAAATTATTATTTCAGTACATGCATTTGCCGAGGCCACAGCTCCCCATCCATCGAGGTTGAGCTTGATCCCCATTTTATTATGCGGTTGATCTGTGGCGTGCCCGCACGATCGGCTCCGTTTGATTGAGCCTTGATCGGTCATTTCATTTTACATTTCAATACATGCAATACGCTCGGCTCCGTTTGATTGAGCCTTGAGTGCACAGTTCAATTTACATTTCCAGTTCATGCAATACGTTCGGCTCCGTTTGATTGAGCCTTGAGCGCACAGTTCAATTTACATTTTTTCATAAGATTCCATCCGCAATAAGATCGGCTCGTTTGATTGAGCCATTTATCGCACATGTTCATTATGTTAGTTATTGTATGATATTTGGTATTTCATGTATGATATCAAGTGTTAATGTATGTTATAATTTAATGCTATTGCTAATGTGATTACTTACATTCTCTTTAATATTATGACAATATTTTATTGATAAACTACCATAAAATCATTATCAAATGTTGATCTAATAAGTCACTCCCACTTATTGACCCAAACTCCCATTTACACATGATACAGGTGAACCACAGCAGCTAGGAACACATAGGACCTGGATTAGAAGAAATAAAACGATTTAGTATTTGGATTGTTATGTTTGGTTATTTTCCCTTGTATTGAATGAACATGTTTGGATGTTTGAGAATGTAACTTTGACTTCATTAATTATGAAACATAATAGTAAATGTCATGTGCTTTGGTGATAACCCAATTATGCCCCGACTCTTATTTCCGCTGCGGGTCGGGGTGTGACAAGTGGCCAGTTCTTGCATCTCGGATGGGGCTAACCTATAAGGAGATTTTGCGACCGGCGTAGCGCCAGGTACAAGATCGATGTGAAATTCGACTTCTCTCACAGGAGGAAGTCCTGAAATGTCGTCGGGAAAAACTTGTGGGAATTCCTTCACAATTGGGATATCTTCGAGTTTCCTCTCCTTGTTTCCCTTCTTGACGACGTGAGTTAGGAATGCGACATAGTTCTTGCTGAGATAACTTCGGGCTTGAAGGCAGGACATCAATTTGAGTCCTTTCGAAGGGGTTTCCCCAAAAATACGTAGTGTCTGACCGTCTGCAAGAGGTATGCGAATGAATTTTTCGTGGCACACCACCTCAGCGTGATGCTGGCTGAGCCAGTCCATACCGATTATAACATCGAAACTTCCCAACTTTATAGGGATGAGGTCAATTGAAAAATCGTGATCGTTTAGGGTGAGAGTACAATTGCGTAATATAGAATTTAATGAAGTGGGTTTTCCGTCAGCAACTTCCACCGTTAGAGATTCCATGAGATTAACACGAGGTTGGTCGAGGATAGGTTCGAATTCTAAGGACACAAAGCTCTTATCCGCACCAGTATCGAATAATATGGATGCATTAAAACATCCGTCGAAAAACGGGTTCTCAAAACCCGCTTCGTTTATTAATCGAATATTTCAGTTATAATTTTCGTTGCGTATTTATTGTTCATATTAATTTTAAATGATACATAACTAATAAACATTGTTAAAATTTTAAAACATAATCAATAAAAACAAAGAAATAGCGAATAAATAAAATAAATACCGTTGCCGGGTTTCGAACCCGGGTCAGCCGGTTCATTAAACAAACAGCATACCACTCCGCCACTTGACTCGTTTGTGTAATCAATGAATCAAATAAAACTTAAGTTCCACCCGTGAATCATCTGTTTGCGTCAAGGACTGAAACCGCCCAACTGTTTCAAATAATCAGAGGCTCTTGGTGTGGTCGCGAGGTTTCTGAGTGTAACCGATGATACAACGTCAGTTACAACCCACGTTCTTAATCAATTCAATCTTCAATGACTCGATTCATATGATTGTCGAGATTGAAAACCGAAATGAAATTACTTCCAATTTACACTAATAATACCATCGCCTCACATCTCGGAAACACTCGCAAAACCCTCAATTTTTCACTCTAACTTTTGTTCGTCGGAATCACTGTCTGCAATCGCCGGAGTTGGTCACCAGAAAAGCGAACCTCGATTTCCTGTTTGGTATGAGTCTTAATTTTATTCTGTGTAATATGTTCAATTCATGCTAAGTATTTATAACATCAGGGTAGTTAAAATCATTTGATTATCGAATTCTGGTTCAGTGTTGAAACCATTGAAGAAGATGGGTTCTCGATTAGTAATTTAAAAGAAATAATAATCGGATCTTAACTGAGTTAGATACACAGTCCAATGGTGGAATATGTGCGTAAATAACATGCACGACCCGAGTTCGAATCCCTACTCATCGCCGGTTTTCTAATCAGAATGGTTTTTTTTTAAACCAAACTAAATCAGTTCTCAAAAAAGTATATAAATATAAAGTAATTTCATTATATAATAGGTTAGACACCCAGCCCAGTTGGTTGGGCTGGGTGCAGAGTAGCATAGCGATTGCGGGTTCGAGCCTTAGTAGGCGCGGCGGGTTGTTTAGTCTAAAAACTTTATTTTAAATTTATTAATTTCTGAATAAAGCTAACAAGAGCATAAGTATAATTGAAATCAGGAATTCTAACGGGTTAGACACGCAGCCCAGTTGGCCGGGCTGCGTGCACACAAACGAAAGGTCCCGAGTTCGATTCCGCTCAGCGCCTGAATAATCATTGTCTGACCGGTCAGACCCGGTCAGACCTGACAAGTCAACCCACCTTTTTATATTATTTTTACTTATTTCTTTTAATTGAAAAATTATTTAAAAATACTTAAAAATAATATTTTTAAAGTTAGAAAACGTCCTTAGACTCACAAAAAAAATTAATCTAAAATCCCTATTAAGATTATGAAATAAAAATCCATTTATTTACCGAACCATTTCGTTATTATTTTAGGTTAGTCTTCCTCGTCGATCAAATCCCAAAACTCGTGCGCATCCAAGTTATCAAAAGAACGCACCCAATGTGAGTGAACCTCTACCAATTCCCCGTCTTAATCACATTTTTGGGGTGTATCATGTGTCGCTTAATTATTTATTATATGTTAAACACTTGTTCATCCATCATATCCGTGATCAAATGTGTATTCAATATATATCAATTGTTGTGTGGATTATGTTTAGATTAAAGTTATCATTTTCAGTACATGCATGATAGGCCCATCAGCTCCCCGTGGGAGACGGGTTGAGTACAGGTGCCTCATTCGATCGGCTCCGTTTGATTGAGCCTTGATCTCACATACATCATCATACATTTCATACGATCGGCTCCGTTCGATTGAGGCTTGATCTCACAATACATTATCATTCATGTCATATACTCATTCAAGGTGGTTTGTGATTGTTTGTTTATATATGTTTGCTCACATATGAATATTGCACAACTTTTCAATATTAAATACAACAAGAAATCAATAACAATGTTTTTAAACAAGGTTCACTCGCCAACTTTTGTTGACCCAAAATTTCCCCCATTTTACACATGATACAGGTGATCCAGTTGAGGCAAGAAACACATAGGAAGGCTTAGAAGAATAATTCAGTTTAATGCGTTGGGATTGTATTACTTAGTTTCATTTTCCTTGTAATTGTATGGATTTTATTTGACTATTTAATTTGTAATTTGAATTTAATAAATATGAAACATTTTAGTAAACATCATGAGCTTTGGTGATAACCCAATTATGCCCCGACTCTTATTCCGCTGCAGGTCGGGGTGTGACAGATTGGTATCAGAGCCATGACTATAGGGATATAGGATAGGTTATTAGAACCTTAGAGCCTATACTATAGTTGATTAGAATTTTAAAAAAAATTGTGTTACATACAAAATTCATGATGTTTATACGCTTTATGTTTATTGTTACATTCAATGTTATGCAAGCATGTTCATAAGTACATATTATTATACAATGCTCATCATGAATCATATCCTCATAATATACCATATCCATGAGAGCACACACCTCACATGATTTTGCAACGATTTTTGTATTTTTCAAATCACATCAAAGTGAGTTCTCATGACGGCCATGTAGTAACTGGAAGGGTACAAGTACCGGTAGTCGGAACGTCCTGTCTAGGCTTGGCATTCGTATAAATCCAAAATAAAGGACCAGTTTGCCTACCTGGGGACTAACGATGAGAGTACGAAGGACCTATTAGGCCAAAGCATGCTATACCAAACGTCGTGTGAGCTAACCCCACTTTGAGTTGTCATTGTGTCTACACCTGGACACCCTCCTACCATACATCTCGCAATCATATTTCATGGTTTTCATTCGGGTGATGTGAGTGTTAAACCGCCAACACCAATGTGAATTCTACTAAGCCAATAGTCATGGGGGCCCACATGACTATACAGGCGATGGTATGGGGGACATTGGAGGCCCAAACATGAGCAAACCCAAGACATCCTATGGATGTAGTTGCATTATTGATGATTATGTTATTTTTTTTTTCTTAACGACACATGACACCTAAAAAGACTCCTTAAAATCACAATTTTCCTATGTATGTTCCTGTAGATGTCGGCTAGGCAGCTACGTGGAGGTAGAAAGTCAGGAAGGTCAAACGAACGCTTGGCCACCCAAATTGCAAAACAAATGGCCGCGGTGCTTCCTGACATCGTAATTCAAGTCCAACAAGCTCTCACCGCAAATCCCATCAACCCTCCCAATCAAGAAGACCAGAACGTCGACAACCCTCCCTCCAAAAAGTGCTCCTACAAACACTTCAAGTCTTTCGATCCCCCGAAATATGAAGGGACCGAAGGTGTCACTGCTCTCCTCCACTGGTTTGAGGAAATGGAAAATACCTTCCTTAATTGCGATTGTCCCGAGGATCGCAAGGTACGTTACGCAACCGGGAGACTGTTTGGGGTAGCTCTTACCTGGTGGAATACAGAGAAGGGTAAGAGAGGAATCAAAGATGCAATGGCTTTAACATGGGAGGAGTTAAGGGAAATCATGACGAGACGCTTCTGTCCAAGAAGCGAGATCAAAAAGCTAGAAGATGAATTCTACTCGTTAAAACAAAAGGAAGGATATCATACTTCCTACAACAAAAGGTTTCTAGAGTTGAACCAAATGATCCCCAACTTGTTCACCCCAGTGTACCGCTTAGTTGAACACTATATTCGAAGCCTCCCCTCGAAAATTCAAGACTCGGTTCTAAGCACTTCGCCTGCAACACTTGAAGGCGCTATGGAACTAGCTACCGAGCTTACCGAGAATCGCATCCGAAACGGAAAATTTAAGGATGAGAAAAAGAAATCCCCCATTGAGGCCCAAACTTCAAACCGTTCCATCTCCTCCTCAAAGTTTGTTGGTAAGAGGAAACGAAACAACAGAAATTTTGCTGTCACACAAACAAACCCTCCGCTCACTGCCGCACCAATCACCCAAGTTGCTCCCTCAGCTGCACCATATAAAAAGCCATACTCCGGCCCATACCCAAAATGCAACCGTTGTCAATACCATCACCTTCCTGAACATCCCTGCCAACATTGCACCCGCTGTGGCCGTGCGGGTCACACCACCCAAACCTGTCGCACACTTCAGCGAATGAACCGCAATCAACCCACAACCCAAACCCACCATCAGATAGTGGGTCAAGCCCAACAACCTTTACTCCTACCACCTGCCCAACATATAGCCCAATCCTACTACCAACCCAACTACCCCATGATGCAACCTATGCGAGCTTGTTACAACTGTGGAGACCCAAACCACTTCAGGAACACATGTCCCCGCTTGGTGAACATCATTCATGCCCAAGCTCAAGCAAATCCGGTGAACCAAGCTAACCAAGTTCCGCCACCTGCTAGAGGAAGAGCTTTCAACATCAACGCCAATCAAGCTAGGGCTGACAACAACGTGGTTAACGGTACGTTTCTCATCAATGGTAGTTATGCATCCATGTTATTCGATACTGGCGCGGATTGTAACATTTGTCAAAAACGGGTTTTCCAAACCCGCTCCGTTTTGTAATCGAATATCAAGTTATAAATGTCACGTTGCGTATTTATGGCTATTTTAATTTTTTAATGATGCATAATTAATAAACAAACTAAACTATAAAAGTTAAAATTGATAAAAAGTAAAAATAAAATAATTAAAAAGAGAATGAGGCTGCCGGGACTCGGACCCGGGTCAGCCGGGAAAGAACTCAAAGCTTTATCACACACACCTATCACCACTCCGCCACTTGTTGTTTTCTGTAAATATTAGGAAACAATTAAATTTTATTATCTATCACAAATTAATCCGGTTACGCCAACTGTAACCGAAATCGGTCACCAAACGTCCAAAAACGTTTGATAATACGCGGTTTACCGATTATAACCGCTACACCGACGTTCTCAATCAAGGTTGCCTTGAATGAACTTGAATTCTAGAAGTGAATCGGTTTCTATAACCGAAAACTTTCAATTCCAGAATTACTTCAATCTTTGTTCTCTCTCACGACTCAAACACACTCGGAAAGCTCTCAATTACATTTCCGCACAATTTTCAGTTCGCCGGAGAATCTAATTGGACTCGCCGGACTTTCGCCGGAAAAACCGTTTTCTCATCAAAACAGTAAGTCTTTCAATTCTTTCGTGGTCAATCAATTGTTAAGCTATTGCTAACCCAAACCTTTCGATCGGAATCAAATTCAGACGTCGTTATCAGATAATTCCTGCTCGCCGGAAAACCTCTGAAAGTTTTATCTTCCGCTGTAAAACGGTATGGACATTCAAACCTTCTGTTAACTCTTGTTTAGCACTTCAATTCCACAATTAGCTAATCAAAACTGTTAAATTTGCTCGCTCAGTTGAAGTTCATAAAAACAGAGTCGACGCCTTGCCGAATTCTGAGACAAATCATTCCTCCGGTATGTTTGCTTCCAACACCGTCTCTGTCATTTCATTTTAGTCTTATGATTGTTGTTAATCGTTTTAAAACACGAAACAGTTGGGTAAATTGCTGTCTGTAAAAAATAGCGAAGAAGATGAACTGTGTTAACACTATAAGGATAATTAAAATCGGTATTTTAAACGGGTTAGACACACAGTCCAGCGGTGGACTGTGTGCAAACAATACGTACACGCCGCGAGTTCGATCCCTGATACACACACCCTCTCTGTAATAAAGATGTTTTATTTTTTCTAACTGAACCGGATTAACTTACGTTAGTTGTTAAGTATAATAAAAATCTGTATATTAACCAAGTTAGACACACAGTCCAGCGGTGGACAGTGTGTAATGTTAAAGCACAGGTCCCGGGTTCGAGACCTGTTGGTGACACCGGTTCGATGATTTAAAATATTTTTGAAAATAAAAGAATTTTGAATAAACTGAGTTAGTATATAAGTATAATTAAAAACAGAATTATTTCATGTTAGACACGTAGCTCAGTTGGTAGAGCTGCGTGCACGCGAACGGGAGGTCTCGGGTTCGAGCCTCACCCGGCGCACACAATTACATAATAAAACGGTCAACAAGTCAAACGGTCAACGGTCGCAAAAAGTCAACATAATTTTATATTTTTATTTATTTAATTTAATTTAAAAATCAATTAAAAATACTTAAAAATAATGTTTTTAAAGATAGGAAATAGCCTTAAACTCACAAAAATATATCTAAAAATCTTATTAAAATTATTATTAAAATCCACTCATTTACTATATTTTCCGTTATTATTTAGGTTATTTAAATCTCGTTGTTCAATCCTTTCAACTCGTGCGCATCTCATCATCTCCAACCAAACGCACCCAATGTGAGTGAATCTTTACAAATTCCCCGTTTTAATCACGTTTTTTGGGTGTATCATGTGTCTTGCCATTTATTATATTTAAATCATTGTGCATACGTCATACATGAACAAATGTGTATTCAGCTTGTTCAACTGTTTGTGTGGTTATTGTTAGATTTAGTTTATTATTTCCAGTACATGCAAGTTCATAGGCCGCCGCTCCCCATTACATTATGAGCTTTGAGCATGTTCCCCATTACATTATGAGCGTGAACCTGGCGTGCCAACATACGATCGGCTCCGTTTGATTGAGCCTTGATCGCACAGACATTTATCATTTTCAGTACATGCAATACGATCGGCTCCGTTTGATTGAGCCTTGATCGCACAGTTTCATTCATGTTATATATTTATGCAAGTTATTATATGTCATTGTATGTTATTGTATGTTATAGTTTGTGGTTGACATTGTTACTGATCGATTATTTACATTTGCTCACTTATGATTATGCACAATTTTTCCTTGATAAAATAACAAGAAAATCAATAATAAATGTTTATCTAACAAGGTTCACTCGCCAACTTATGTTGACCCAAAAACCCCCATTTATACACATGATACAGGTGAACCAGCTGCAGCAAGAAACACATAGGATTTGCCTAGAAGAATAAAATGATTTAGAGCTTGGAATTGTTTAGTTGGTTATTTTTCTTTGTATTTGTATGGACATGTTTGGATTATTGGGAATGTAATTTTGACTTTAATAAATATGAAACATATTAGTAAATATCATGAGCTTTGGTGATAACCCAATTATGCCCCGACTCTTATTCCGCTGCGGGTCGGGGTGTGACACGGATAAGAGTTTTGTGTCCTTAGAATTTGAACCTATCCTCAACCAAACTCGTGACAACCTCATGGAATCTCTAACGGTGAAGTTGCTGACGGAAAACCAGTCTCATTAAACTCTATTATACGAAATTGTACCCTCACTCTAAACGATCACGATTTTCCAGTTGACCTCATTCCTATGAAGTTGGGAAGTTTCGACATTATAATTGGTATGGACTGGCTCAGCCAACATCATGCTGAAGTTGTATGCCGCGAAAAGTTCATTCGCATTCCTCTTGCAAACAGTCAGACCCTATGAATCTTTGGAGAAACCTCTTCGAAAGGACTCAAATTAATGTCCTGTCTTCAAGCCCGAAAATATCTCCGCAAGAATTATGTCGCATTCCTAACTCACGTCGTCAAAAAGGGAACCAATGAGAAGAAACTCGAAGACATCCCAGTAGTAAAAGATTTTCCGCAAGTTTTTCCTGACGACATTTCAGGACTTCCTCCCGTGAGAGAAGTCGAATTCCGCATTGATCTTATACCTGGAGCTACACCACTTGCAAAATCTCCTTATAGGTTAGCCCCATCCAAAATGCAAGAGCTGGCCAGTCAACTGCAAGAGCTGACTGATAAAGGATTCATACGTCCTAGCTCATCGCCTTGGGGTGCACCTGTCCTTTTTGTGAAGAAGAAAGATGGAACGTTCCGCATGTGTATCGACTACAGAGAACTCAACAAGTTAACGGTCAAGAACCGCTACCCATTACCTCGCATCGATGACCTTCTAGACCAACTTCAAGGCGCCACCTGTTTTTCAAAAATCGACATTCGTTCTGGATATCATCAACTCAGAGTACATGAAGAAGACGACCCAAAGACCGCCTTCCGAACTCGATATGGTCATTACGAATTCATGGTCATGCCATTTGGTTTAACCAACGCCCCAGGAGTATTTATGGATTTAATGAATAGGGTATGCAAACCCTACCTCGACCGCTTTGTCATAGTCTTCATCGACGACATCCTCATCTACTCAAAGTCTAAGTCTGATCATGTACGACACCTTCGACTCATCCTTACACTCTTAAGGACAGAAAAGCTGTACGCTAAGTTCTTGAAATGTGAATTCTGGTTAAGGGAAGTCCAATTCCTTGGACACGTCGTCAATGACAAGGGAATTCATGTTGATCCCTCAAAAATCAAGGCAGTACAGGAATGGCTAGCGCCACGTACCCCTACCGAAGTAAGATCATTTCTTGGTTTGGCTGGTTACTATCGCCGCTTCATTGCCAATTTCTCCCGTATTGCTGTACCACTCACGGCTTTGACTCATAAAGGAAAACCCTTCATATGGGGACCTAAACAAGAAGAAGCCTTCCAAACCCTTAAGCAAAAGCTTTGTGACGCACCTATCCTCACACTTCCTGAAGGTTGCGATGACTTTGTAGTATATTGCGACGCGTCAGGGCAAGGACTAGGCTGTGTACTGATGCAAAGAGGAAAAGTGATAGCTTATGCTTCTAGGCAACTCAAAGTTCATGAGAAGAACTACACCACCCACGACCTAGAACTTGGAGACGTTGTGTTCGCTCTCAAGATATGGAGACATTACCTCGACGGTACCAAGTGTGAAATATACACTAACCACAAGAGTCTCCAACATATCTTCAACCAAAAGGAGTTGAATATGAGGCAACGAAGATGGGTCGAACTTCTTAACGACTACGACTGTGAAATTCGGTATCATCCTGGAAAGGCAAATGTGGTGGCTGATGCACTCAGTCGAAAAGGTTATGTGAACTCCATTCGTCTTCTATGTTCGCAAATCATAACCGACATCAAAGATCGAATCCGAGAAGCTCAACATGTTTCTGTAACAGAAAACGACGTACGCGATGAGCTGTCTTGTGGAGCGGAACTTAAAATCGAAACCAAATCCGACGGTATTCTGTACTATCTAGATCGCATATGGATTCCCAATCGCAATAACCTTTGAGATTTCCTTATGAATGAGGCGCACAAAACACGGTACTCTGTACACCCAGGAGCCGACAAGATGTATCAAGACCTTCGATACACCTACTGGTGGCCTGGCATGAAAAAGGATATTGCTGTTTTTGTTTCCAAGTGCCTTACCTGTTCTAAAGTAAAAGCTGAACATCAAAGACCTTCAGGACTTCTAACCCAACCTGAAAACCTGTATGGAAGTGGGAAAACATAACCATGGACTTCATTACCGGGTTACCTCGCACCTCAGTGGGTATGACACTATATGGGTAATCATTGACCGTCTTACAAAATCAGCTCACTTCATTCCGATTCGCAAGGACTTCAAGAACGAGAAGTTAGCTCGTATCTACATCAGCGAGATCGTAAGCCGTCATGGTGTACCTTTAAGCATCATTTCAGACCGTGATGGTCGTTTCACTTCACGAACATGGCGAGCCGTACAAGCTGCCTTGGGTACACGATTAGACCTTAGTACCGCTTTTCATCCTCAAACTGATGGTCAATCGGAACGCACCATCCAAACTCTTGAAGACATGCTTCGAGCATGTGTCATAGACTTCAAAGGGAATTGGGACACTCATCTACCATTGGTTGAATTTTCGTACAACAATAGTTATCATTCAAGTATCGGTATGGCTCCTTTCGAAGCTTTATATGGTCGTAAGTGCCGATCTCCAGTATGTTGGCACGAAATTGGGGAAGCTCAAATCACCGGTCCAGAATTAATTTAAGAAACAACAGACAAGATCCATCAAATTCAAACAATCTTCTAGCGGCACAAAGTCGTCAAAAGAGTTATGCAGACAAACGACGAAAGCCCTTGGAGTTTAACATTGGTGATCAAGTGCTTTTAAAAGTGTCATCGTGGAAGGGAGTAGTTCGTTTTAGCCAGAAGGGCAAGCTAGCACCACGCTACGTAGGACCTTTCAAGATACTCGAAAGAGTAGGACCTGTAGCATACAAGCTTGACCTACCAGAAGAACTCAACAGAATTCACCCACATTCCACGAATCAAACTTAAAGAAGTGCCTCGCCGATGAAAACCTCCATATTCCCCTAGAAGATATTCAGATCGATGAATCTATGCACTTCATTGAAAGACCAGTAGAGATCATGGACTTCGGAGAAAAACGTTTAAGATGGTGTCGTATTCCAATTGTTAGGGTACGCTGGGAGTCGAAACGAGGACCTGAGTTTACTTGGGAACGTGAAGACTCAATGCGCGAAAAATACCCGCATATTTTTCCTGTTACCACTACTACTTAAATTTCGGGACGAAATTTCTAAAAGTAGGGGATACTGTAACATCCGTCGAAAAACGGGTTCTCAAAACCCGCTTCGTTTATTAATCGAATATTTCAGTTATAATTTTCGTTGCGTATTTAATGTTCATATTAATTTTAAACGATACATAACTAACAAACATTGTTAAAATTTTAAAACATAATCAATAAAAACAAAGAAATAGCGAATAAATAAAATAAATACCGCTGCCGGGTTTCAAACCCGGGTCAGCCGGTTCATTAAACAAACAACATACCACTCCGCCACTTGACTCGTTTTTGTAATCAATGAATCAAATAAAACTTAAGTTCCACCCGTGAATCATCTGTTTGCGTCAAGGACTGAAACCGCCCAACGGTTTCAAATAATCAGAGGCTCTTGGTGTGGTCGCGAGGTTTCTGAGTGTAACCGATGATACAACGTCAGTTACAACCCACGTTCTTAATCAATTCAATCTTCAATGACTCGATTCATATGATTGTCGAGATTGAAAACCGAAATGAAATTACTTCCAATTTACACTAATAATACCATCGCCTCACATCTCGGAAACACTCGCAAAACCCTCAATTTTCACTCTAACTTCTGTTCGTCGGAATCACTGTCTGCAATCACCGGAGTTGGTCACCAGAAAAGCAAACCTCGATTTCCTGTTTGGTATGAGTCTTAATTTTATTCTGTGTAATATGTTCAATTCATGCTGAGTATTTATAACATCAGGGTAGTTAAAATCATTTGATTATCGAATTCTGGTTCAGTGTTGAAACAATTGAAGAAGATGGGTTCTCGATTAGTAATTTAAAAGAAATAATAATCGGATCTTAACTGAGTTAGACACACAGTCCAATGGTGGAATGTGTGTGTAAATAACATGCACGACCCGAGTTCGAATCCCTACTCGCCGGTTTTCTAATCAGAATGGTTTTTTTTTAAACCAAACTAAATCAGTTCTCAAAAAAGTATATAAATATAAAGTAATTTCATTATATAATGGGTTAGACACCCAGCCCAGTTGGTTGGGCTGGGTGCAGAGTAGCATACGCGATTGCGGGTTCGAGCCTCAGTAGGCGCGGCGGGTTGTTTAGTCTAAAAACTTTATTTTAAATTTATTAATTTCTGAATAAAGCTAACAAGAGCATAAGTATAATTGAAATCAGGAATTCTCACGGGTTAGACACACAGCCCAGTTGGCCGGGCTGCGTGCACACAAACGAAAGGTCGAGTTCGATTCCGCTCAGCGCCAGACCTAACAAGTCAACCCACCTTTTTATATTATTTTTACTTATTTCTTTTAATTGAAAAATTATTTAAAAATACTTAAAAATAATATTTTTAAAGTTAGAAAACGTCCTTAGACTCACAAAAAAAAAATAATCTAAAAACCCTATTAAGATTATGAAATAAAAATCCATTTATTTACCGAACCATTTCGTTATTATTAGGTTAGTCTTCCTCGTCGATCAAATCTCAAAACTCGTGCGCATCCAAGTTATCAAAAGAACGCACCCAATGTGAGTGAACCTCTACCAATTCCCCGTTTTAATCACATTTTTGGGGTGTATCATGTGTCGCTTAATTATTTATTATATGTTAAACACTTGTGCATCCATCATATCCGTGATCAAATGTGTATTCAATATATATCAATTGTTGTGTGGATTATGTTTAGATTAAAGTTATCATTTTCAGTACATGCATTTCATAGGCCCATCAGCTCCCCGTGGGAGACGGGTTGAGTACAGGTGCCTCATTCGATTGGCTCCGTTTGATTGAGCCTTTATCTCACATACATCATCATACATTTCATACGATCGGCTCCGTTCGATTGAGCCTTGATCTCACAATACATTATCATTCATGTCATATACTCATTCAAGGTGGTTTGTGATTGTTTGTTTATATATGTTTGCTCACATATGAATATTGCACAACTTTTCAATATTAAATACAACAAGAAATCAATCACAACTTTTCAATAGAAGAATAATTCAGTTTAAGCGTTGGGATTGTATTACTTAGTTTCATTTTCCTTGTAACCGTATGGATTTAATTTGACTATTTAAGTTGTAATTTGAATTTAATAAATATGAAACATTTTAGTAAACATCATGAGCTTTGGTGATAACCCAATTATGCCCCGACTCTTATTCCGCTGCGGGTCGGGGTGTGACATGCATAACTATCATTGATGAGAAACGTACCGTTGACCACGTTGTTGTCAGCCCTGGCTTGGTTGGCATTGATATTGAAAGCTCTTCCTCTTGTAGGTGGAGGAGCTTGGTTAGCTTGGTTTACCGGGTTCGCTTGAGCTTGGGCATGGATGATGTTTACTAGGCGTGGACAAGTGTTCCTGAAGTGGTTTGGGTCCCCACAGTGAAACAAGCTCGCATGGGTTGCATCATGGGGTAGTTGGGTTGGTAGTAAGGTTGGGCTGCATGTTGTGCAGGTGGTAGAAGTAAGGGTTGTTGGGCTTGACCCACCATTTGATTTTGGGTTTGAGTTTGTGGTTGACTGCGGTTCATTCGCTGAAGGGTACGACAGGTTTGGATGGTGTGACCTGCACGGCCACAACTTGTGCAATGTTGGCAGGGGTTTTCGGGAGGGTGATGGTATTGAAAGCGGTTGCACTTTGGGTGTGGGCCAGTGTATGGCTTTTTGAATGGTGCGAATGGAGGAGCAACTTGGGTGATTGGTGCAGTAGTGATGGGAGGGTTGGTTTGAGTGACAGCAAAATTCTTGCCATTTCGCTTCCTCTTACCAGCAAACTTCGAGGATGAGACTGGGTGGTTTGGAGTTGGGGTCTCAATGGTTGTTTTCTTCTTCTCATCTTTGAACTTGCCGTTTCGAATGCGATTTTCAGTGAGTTCTGTAGCTAACTCCATTGCGGCTTCAAGCGTTGCAGGCGAAGTGCTTAAAACCGAATCTTGGATTTTCGAGGGGAGGCCTCGAATGTAGTGTTCGACTAAGCAGTACAAGGGGGTGAACAAATTGGGAATCATCTGGTTCAACTCGAGAAATCTCTTATTATTTGAAGTGTGGTCTCCTTCCTTTTGTTTCAGTGCGTGGAATTCGTCTTCAAGCTTTTTGATTTCGCTTCTTGGACAGAAGCGTCTTTTAATGAGTTCCCGTAACTCTTCCCATGTTAAGGCCATGGCATCTTCAACTCCTTGCTTACCCTTTTCCGTGTTCCACCAGGTAAGGGCTACCCCAAACAGTCTTCCAGTCGCGTAACGTACCTTACGGTCCTCGGGACAATCGCAATTGAGGAAAGTGTTTTCCATTTCTTCAAACCAGTGAAGGAGGGCGGTAACACCTTCGGTCCCTTCATACTTTGGGGGATCGCAGGATTTGAAGTGTTTGTAGGTGCACTTGGGGGTTTTGGAAGGAGTTGTTGGCGACGCCCTGGTCTTCTTGGTTGGGAGGGTTGATGGGATTAGCGGTGAGAGCTTGTTGAACTTGAAGATGATGTCAGGAAGCACTACGGCCATTTGTTTAGCAATTTGTGTGGCCAAGCGTTCGTTTGACTTTCCTGACTTTCTACCTCCTCGTAGTTGCCTAGCCGACATCTACAGGAACATATATAGGAAGATTGTGAGTTTAAGAATTTTCTAGGTGTCATGTGTCGTAAAAAGAATGAAAAACCACATAACTGACAATAATTTAACTACATCCATAGGATGTCTTGGGTTTGCTCATGTTTGGGCCTCCAAATGTCCCCCATACCATTGCCTGTGTAGTCATGTGGGCCCCCATGACTATTGGGCTTGGTAGGATTCACATTGGTGTCGGCGGGTTAACACTCTCACCACCCGAATGAAAATCGTTAAATATGATTGCGAGATGTATGGTAGGAGGGTGTCCAGGTGTAGACACAATGACAACTCAAAGTGGGGTTAGCTCACACAACGTTTGGTATAGCATACTTTGGCCTAATAGGTCCTTCGTACTCTCATCGTTAGTCCCCAGGTAGGGAAACTGGTCCTTTATTTTGGATTTATACGAATGCCAAGCCTAGACAGGACGTTCCGACTACTGGTACTCGTACCCTTCCAGTTACTACATGCCCGTCGTGAGAACTCACTTTGATGTGATTTGAAAAATACAAAATCATTGCAAAAATCATGGAAATCGTGAGGTGTGTGCTCTCATAGATATGATATGTTATGAGGATATGAATTATGATGAGCATTGCATAATAACATGTATTTGTGAGCGTGCTTGCATAATATTGGGTGTGAAAATAAACATGAAACATATAAACATCATGAATTTTGCATGTAACGCATAAACAATTAAAATTTAATCAACTATAGTATAGGCTCTAAGGGTCTAATAACCTATCCTATATCCCTATAGTCACAAGCTCTGAGACCAATCTGTCACACCCCGACCCGCAACGGAATAAAAGTCGGGGCATAATTGGGTTATCACCAAAGCTCATGATATTTACTAAGATGTTTCATATTTATTAAATTCAAATTACAAACTTAAATATCCAAAAACAAAATCCATACAATTACAAAGGAAAATGAAACTATATATTTATTGCAAAGCATTAACTTGTTTATTCTTCTAGGCCATCCTAAGTGTTTCCTGTCTCAGCTGGATCACCTCTATCATGTGTAAAACAGGGGAGATTTTGGGTCAACAAAAGTTGGCGAGTGAACCTTGATAAAACATTTTAACTAATTTCTTGTTTTATTTATTAAAGAAAATTCGTGCATTAATAACATGTGAGCAAACATATGTATGTAAACAATCACAAACCACTTTGGATGAGTATATGACATGAATGATGATGTATTTGAGATCAAGGCTCAATCAAACGGAGCCGATCTAATGAGGCTCCTGATGCTCAACCCGTATCCCACGGGGAACTGATGGGCCTAATGAAATGCGTGCACTGAAATGATAAATTCAATCTACGTATAATTCACACAACAATCAATACACATTTGATCACGAATATGATATATGCACAAGTGTTTAAATAAAATAAGAGAATAGTACGACACATGATACACCCAAAACATGATTAAAACGGGGAATTGGTAGAGGTTCACTCACTGTGGGTGCGTTCCTTGATAATGATGAATGCGCACGAATTTATGATTCAACCGACGAGGGAAAACTAATCTAAATAATAACGAAACATACGATAAATAAATAATTTTATTTGAGATTAATATTTTTAATTAGTGCTCTTAATGAGATTTTTAGATTTATTTTTATGAGTTTATTGCAAATTTTTAACCTTAGGAATCTTATTTTTTAGTATTTTTAAATAATTTTTCAATTTTAATAAGTAAAAATAAGAAAACAGATTTTTAAAAATATGTTGACCTTGTCAGATCTGACCGGATCTGACCGGTCGGATAGCATGAAGTTCAGGCGGCGAGTGAGGTTCGAACCCGTGACCTCTCGTATACGTGCACGCAGCTCTACCAACTGAGCTACGTGTCTAGCCCGAAATATTCTCTGTTTTAATTATATATATATATATATATATATATATATATACTAACTAGCTTTAACCTTGTTTAGTTTTTATTAAAAAGGATTTAATATGGCCGAATCTGGTTACAGAACCCGGACTCGAACTCGGGATCTATGGTTCGAGTGCACACAGCCCACCCAGTTGGGCTGTGTGTCTAATCTGCATAAACACTGGATTAAATTAATTTTATATATATGCTACGAGTTGATCTGATTAAGTTTTAAAAAGTGTTGGTTTTATTTTAGAAAATCGGAAACATGTACAACTCGAACTAGGGACGTGTGCTTTGTAATTGCACACAGTCCATCGCTGGACTGTGTGTCTAACCCGGTTAAATACCCGTTTTTATTTATATTAAAACACTAACTTAACTTCGTCTTCTTCACCATTCAAAAATCCCGACAATGATTCCGACTGAATAAACTGATTAAACAGTTTTGATTACTGTTTTGAGCTACTAATTTACTAATCAAGAGATAGCAAGAAGGTTTAGATAATTACCGGTTTGGAGAACGACTACGGTTTTCTGGTTAGAATTTCCGGCGATATTCCGGCGAGTGCGAAAGTCTCCAGCAACGTGCTTTGAAAGGAATAAAGTTTCAGGAAGAGAGTGCGGTTCTGAGCGAAATGTTTACAAGGAATTTGGGTGGGTATTTATAAGGTGGACATGCTTGCTCGGTTTCGATTTAGAGGCCAAAATTCACTGTCAATGATTCCAATTCTCAAAGGAAACGGTTTTGACTCAATTGAGTGTTAAGCAACGGTTATAACTGATGTCGAAATAAGTTTACGCTTCAGTCAAGGGAAAGTAGCAACATTTGCGGAGTCTTCGTTTTTTGCTGGCGATTTCGGGTTCTGAGTTTTCTGATTTACAGGTTTTGATTTTTGGTTTTACCATAAGTGTTATTTGTTTAAGTATTAATCACAAAATATGTGTGTGGCGGAGTGGTGTGATGTGTGTGTGTCTACGCGGTAGACCCGGGGTCGAGACCCGGCTACCCTGTTTTGTTTATTTGTTTTTAATTTGATTTACTTATTATTATTATTATTTGTTAATTATGGTTAAATTCTAAATTATTTATTAGTTATGTATCATTTAAAATAACTGGCACAATAAATACGCAACGAACTTATAACTGAATATTTGATTATAAAACGAAGCGGGTTTTGAAACCTGTTTTACGACGAATGTTACATGCCCGTGCCTTTCAGATGAATGCCAGGGAGGCCGTTAATGACAACAACGTCATAACAGGTACATTCCTCATTAACAATATTTACGCTAGAGTTCTTTTCGATTCGGTGAGATAATCATTTGTTGACAAGGTTAGTAAACTATTAAACTCACCATAAGAATCGTAGATAAAACTATGAGATAGACTTGCTGATGGAACGATAGATATAGCATCTTTCATTCTGATGGATGCTCTATATCCATTAAGAATCATTCCATCCCTATCTCTCTTCTGCCAATGAAATTGGGGGGGGGGGGGTTCGATGTTGTCTTAGGCATGGATTGGTTATCTCATAACCAAGCCCGCATAGCCTGCGATAAGAAACTCATCGAAATCAAAACCCCATCTGGTGAAATGCTCACCATCCTCGGAGACTCACACTACGGATTGCCAGACAATGTGTCGTTATTTAAGGCATCCAAGTGTTTGAGGAAAGGTTGTGTCATCTACATGGCACAAGTTACCATAAATGAGCCTAAGCCAAACATGGAGGACCTACCAGTCATCTCAGAATATCTCGATGTATTTCCAGAAGAATTACCAGGCCTACCTCCAGACATACAAGTGGGGTTCAAGATTGATATCCTGCCAGGGTCATCACCCGTAGCTAGGGTTCCATATAGGTTACCACCAACGGAGATGAAGGAATTGAGGACGCAACTAGACGAACTCTTGGAGAAAGGCTTTATCTAGTTCCTCACCTTAGGGAGCTCCTATCCTTTTCGTTAAAAAGAAAGACGGTTCAATGCGAATGTGCATTGATTACCGAGAGCTAAACAAGTTAACAATCAAGAATAGATATCCTCTGCCAAGAATTGATGATTTATTCGACCAACTTCAACGGGCTAGTTACTTCTCTAAGATTGATCTGAGATCTGGATATCACCAGCTGAAGGTTAGAAGTGAAGATGTTCCTAAAACTGCATTCAGGACCCGATATGGTCACTTTGAATTCTTAGTGATGCCTTTTGGGCTCACAAATGCACTTGCAGCATTCATGGATCTCATGAATAGAGTCTGCAAGCCATATCTGGATAAGTTTGTCATTGTCTTTATAAATGACATATTATCTACTCTCGTAATCAAGCCGATTACGAGAAACATCTTCGGTGCATCTTAGAACTGCTAAGGTAAGAGAATCTTTATGCTAAATTCTCTAAGTGTGAATTTTGGCTTATAGAGGTCCAATTTCTTGGACACATGGTAAGTCAGCTTGGTATCCAAGTGGTATCCTAGGCTCATTACTACAGAAATGGCCACGACCTTAGCGCGGGTGTAGGCATACACCCGATGGACGCTCAATTATGCATTCTCATAAGGTTGGGAGGAATTGACTCCTTCGTGAGTCCGAAGTGGTGTGTACGTTAATTGTGTCTAGGTTTCCGTACCGGGCCCGTATGTATGGACAAACATGTAAATCTGTTAACAAGGTTGGACGGTCAATTAACCCAAGTTATAAAAGATTTTGTGCTGATATGGACTTAAAACATTTTTGAAATGTTTTCAAAATGAGTCAGTTGAGTGTATTTACCAGAGAAAGCTGACGTATTCTCAAAAGACTAAACTGCAGGTACAATACGAAAATAGGCCGGAAGTGCTCGGTAGTGATAGAGGATCTTGCAAATCCTAAATCTGCCCAAAGTCTGTTTTATATTCTTTCCATGTACAATTTATGATCCGCCTGTGAATCTTCTATTACAAGCCTGTATATTATTTTGTATTTTCGAACATTCAGTTTGTAATAGTAATTTTACTCCAAGAATTCCGTTGTGCCGTGTTTAATTGACTATGATGATTATCAACTGAAGTCACGATATGACATCGCATAAATTCGTATAATCATCATCACATAAAGTTCACAAGGTGTCACGTAAGGAGAAAGTTTTAAATTTGAAACACCCTTTATCATTGTGTTTGTGATATAAGTATAGCCCAGCTTAAAGAGGCATGTCGCATACTCTATGAACCAACACCACTTTGTTAGAGGACAAATAATGTAAATGCTTCATGTGATTTCATAAGAAAAACACTTAAAAGATAATAAATATTATATTATAGTCACTTAATATGTCAATTGCATGGCATATGTAAGAAAATATATTATAAGATGACCATGTTGGTTTAATGACACTCATTGTAAAATAAGCATTATTGTATCATGCTCTTCCATCATAGTAATATTGACAACTTTTCTTGTATTCTTTTTTTTAACAACATTTCCTATAAACTTGAATACCATCTAACTTAATTACAATTATAATAAATTTAAATCCATAAAACTTTTATAAAGGAGAAGCATCATATCACTATGCATGAGTGTCATGTTAACTTCTTACGAAAGTTCATTTTGGTTGTACAATTTTTTTATGCATTTACTTAATTAGAATTACATTTATTGTCACATGTGCTGTAATAAATTAAGTTGTTGTTGGAGTGGTAACTTATATAATGACGTGGACTTATCATATAAAATTCCGCTAAGTCATTAAGTTGAAGTATTAATGTGTCAATCCGTAAGGTCGTAAAATTTATGAGAAAACGATATTCTATTTAGTATTTGTTGGGTAAAACAATAGTGTAGAGTCACATCAACGTTACATGACATTGATGAAGTTTGAGATTCATGATAAGCGCCCTTAACTTATTAAACTTAATATGAAAAATCAATGTCAAAATGAGATGATCTATCCAATAATGCATTTTATGATAATAACAATTACAGATTTTTCAAACATAATGCATTTAAACATATATAAAAAAGATAGATAAAAAATATTAACTTTTGTAATTCACTAAATGATTTGTAGCATCTTTTTAAAATCCACTTTTCAAATCTTGGATAAGTGATAACTACATGGTCCCTGACCCACACCCCTACATAAAATCTTGGAACATAAATATGGAAGGATTAGGTATGGCCTAGAAAGGCATTCCTTGTAAATGGGAAACGTAGTATCCAATAATAGTTGTTTAAACTTTAAAGTAAATGATCATTTTCATGGAAAAGTTCTCTATGAGTTATTCTACTAAACTTTTTAATATCTAATTAAGAGTTGATGAGAAAAAATCTCGTGGTAGCGGTCTCATGACTCTTCACTGGAATATGATAAATCTCGTTGGGATTGACATGCATGTGAGCCACTGAATTAGAAAAACGTACGTGATCGCTCTAATCACGTAGTTCATTCAATCACCCGACCAAGGCAATGCCATCCATACGATGTCATGTGTGAAGTATTTCATGCTCTTTTTGCATTTTTCGTTGAATTTACGATTTAAAGTTCCAACCAACTTAATGAGGCAATTACCCACGAAACATGGGTGCAACTTAAGTAGCTGGAAGGGGCGGCCGACCCTCCGAACTTTTCGCTCAGTGGTGACGAGTATGTAGTTTTCGTATAGAAATTTTTGGGTAATACGTTTTCGACCCCGCGAATTTTAAAGAAATTTTTAGGTCCGATGACTTCTGCCTCCCTGTCAGAAATCTCAAGCTTCGCCACTGCCACGAAATTTACGATCTTTTCAACGAATTATATAATGTCACTTGTAAACAAGTGACAGTTTCGTTTTTTACATGCTTGTAAATGGTATTTACCCTCTATCCTTAATCTGGATCATTGATTCTTCATTTCTCTTACTGGTTGTTAGGAAATGTATGTTAACATTATAGCTTGGAGTGAATAAAAATGAGAGTTTGTGAACAACATTCTGAGTAACTTCCTTATTCTTTAAGACATACTATAAGTTTGCATACGAGTAAGTGTAAATATTTTTAGGTGGGGAGCCAGGTTGTGTGCGAGAAGAATATTCTAAATGGGGACAATAAAATAATTGACTCTTTTAAACATGATACATCTGTTGACTTACAAAAGGCAGTATGTATATTTCACGAATTAAATTGATCATTTTTTTATTTAATAGTCATCTATGATTCTTTTCATGGTTATAAAATAAGTTTTCTAAAGGATAAGTAATCCTTAAGTAATCGTTCTATGATAGTTTTTAGAATCGGCTTTTCTCAACTACGCCTAATTACTTGGAATCCATCAAACTCAGTCAATCTGGTCCATAATCAAATTTAGTAGGTAACTTGGGCCAGTTTTACTTAAAAACATAATTTTTATATTTATCATATTATAGAATGAAAATCATTTTTAAAGGAATGAATATCAATTATTAATATACTTTACTATTTGAACACATACTTTTTATTTATATTGATATTCATGTATTTTTTTTAAAGATATTAGTATTTTATGTTATTTGGCGTATATATAATTTTCCGAGAACTAATTTCTATATAATTTAACATGTACGAGTACTCTCAACTCCTTAGTTGACAGACTAGGGAGCTGTAAGACCCTATCTTACTTTACTGAATTTCTATTAAAATTCTTTGTATTTAAACATGTAATTGTGAATACAAGTCACTCAAATTTACAAATTTATTAAAAACTTTTAAAACATATTTAACAATTTAACATGTTAACAATATTAGTTTTGTTATAATCAAAACCAAGTGCGAAAGCTTCGTCTTTGATCGGTTCAAATATCATGCTCTGTTCTTTCTAAGAACACAAAAATTCAACAAGCAATATCAGTCATCATCGTCAAATGGTGATACTATCACCATTTGACCCGTTTGGTCTAAATAACCACTTGTCATTATGATTTGGCACTTAATTGTCATTTCATCTATTTAACCCATTTTGTTTTACACTATATGATCATATAACTTAAGAATTATCTCTTAATTCGTTTGACCCATTATGGCTTATGGTATCCTTTTCAAAACTTCTTATTTAGTCGTCATCACAAAACTAATTTACCGTTTTACCCTTTTTACCATAAATCATGGTTTAATACCATTTTCATTTATTCCAACCATATCTGTCCGTATTGGAATTTTTATATTTAGGAATCTTGTTCCGAATACCCAAAACGCTTTTAACTACATAAATAAATCTACTATTTTAAGGATGTAAGCTTCACTTACCTTGAAATCCGGTTATGCCTTTTTCCGTGTACTTGTTCCGTTTGACCCGCTTCTTTCCAAGCCTCCACCTAGCTTGTCAAGCGTCAAACTATCATTTATCATTCTCAAGATGGTTAGGTTAGTCATCATTTAAAACGACTATTCCACCTTACGGATTTTATATCAAATTATCATTCGATCTTATTATAGGTCAGTTTGACTTTTAAAAGTCAACTGCCTATTTACACATACAAACTCACGAATAAGTTTAACAACCCCTTTAGGCATTTCGTTAATTACCCGGTAAGCGCTATTCTTAGGCCACTATTAAGCTACATTTCCCAAATCCAAGTTCATGCAATTTCTAACATAGTTTCTACAATCATATGCTAATCTATCGATAATTACACAAGAGCTTGGAATTGTTTCATTATCACAAAACAACTCATATCATCATATTACTAGATATTCATCCGAATATCTAATATAATCAAATTCTACATACTAACTAGTCGACAACCTGACCTCAAACACTCGTTAACATTGTCATAACATCAATTTCATTATATTATACAAACCCCATTTCAAGGTTATGTACAAATACTTATTCGAACCTCTAATTTGTTCAAATATCTTACACATACATACAAGTATGATGATCATGAACACTTATGTATCATCTATGTCATCATATAGCCAAAACCCACTTCAACATCTACTTGTAAATAACCTACAAGTAATCTTACATCAAATAATGCATAATCTCTTTAAGTTTGACGAAATCAAGCATACACATACACTTAATTTCATCTTTGGATCATAATCCAACTATCTAATTGCAAGTACTCTAATTGTCTCAAATTATAACTTTCACCAAATCTAAGTTTTTAGACATACCTTATGATCCCCTAATCGAGGTGATCAATAATTTGTGTTCATGCACTGATTTGGGTCTCGAATTGATCTTCAATTTTGGTGGATTAGGGTTGAACAAGGGTTTGCCCTTGTTCTTTCTCCTGATGGTCGACCAACACACACAAACACACTAAGTGTGTGTTATGTTTAAAAATTTTGTTTTTAAAACACAAGTATCCATTTTACGCAGCTTTGGTCCCTCAAGTTTAGTTTCGATTAAATATCAAGTTACAACTCATTATTTGGTCACTTGTATGCATGTTTTTAACTAGGTTTATTTGTTCCTAGTTATTTTGTTTACGGGTTCACTTTCACCACTAACGGTCCTTTACCCATTCTTTAATATTAACGTGGTTTGATTTCCAAACCCGTTTTTTGGGGTGTTACAAATAACCCCCCTTAAAGAGGTTTCGTCCCCGAAACCTTTCTTACGTAGTTCCTTGGGTTCAACCCAATGGACTTGGTTTCTTTCTTTTTTTCGTTTTTTTACTCGAGCGCTGATCATATTTTAATTATTCTAAAAATCTTACCTGGAAGGTATGACAGTGCCTTTTAGGCTTCTAGGTGCATGCGCCCTTCATGTGTAAGGCCTCATGTGCCGTTACCTTCATCTTGTATCCCCTTTTCTTTACTCGATCGAGTCACCGTTTGTCCACTCGGTCATATGTATCTGTCAACATACTTATTCCACGAAAATCCTATATCGATAAGCGTATACAACAAGTTTTAAATTTTAACTTAATCTTGACAGATCTTGTCGGTTAGACTTATTAGTCACCGGCTGCCTTATACTTCATAATTTAAGTATACTCATATTGCCTTCGCAAGGCTTTTACAAACTTTCGAGACCCTTGTCTCATAGCTCGTGTCACTAGGTAATCATATACCATGTTATATGTATATATATATATATTTCGACCGTGATTACATCACGTCGTGTTAAATTTTTATTTTTATCTTTTTCGTTTTTGAAAACTTTTTTTTTTAAATTTATCGTCTCGTACCTAATGGGCCGAGACCTGATTCCTTTAATATTAATCGTTTTCCAATTCATCTTGTTTCTAACAAGAAACTAAATTTTAGTTTAACGTTTTTCCTTTTAACTTATGTCCATTACTCGTATCAAGTAATTGGAAATCAAGTATTTCTTCCTTAGTGTTCTTATTTTATGCGGGGAATTCATAACCAGTTCCCTTGCTTGGCTTAAATAACCCTTAAGCCCTTTTTGCTTAGCCTTATAAGCTATTTTCTTAGGGTTTCTCCATCTTCTTTCCTTTTATTTACCCTCCTAAGGTGAGGTCTTTTAATGCATCATTCCTCTTGATTCGTGATCCCAAGGTCGCTTTGACCGTGTAGATCATTACACTATTCGTAATCCGAAGGTCGTGGTGATCCTTTAGATCATCCTTTTACCCGTATCGTTCCTTAAGTATATTTGGTGTCAATGCACCTCTTTTGTACTTGAAAGAAAATTATTTACGTTATCCTTTCTTTATCCGCCAAATCATGGCTCCCTTTTGCCATGAAGGCTAATTTATTTTATTTCAATTATGGCTCTCAGACCATGTTTTATTCGGTTTGTCAACAATTTTATTTTCTATGACTCCGCGAGTCTTTTACGAATCACATTCGCTCATCGGATCTATTAGTCGTTTAATAATCACTTGCGTCTAAGCCTAGCGCAAGATCAAATAGCGTTGGCCACTCGTCACCACCGAGTCATAACTACCATCTTTAGTGGTAACCACAACATTTTGTGTATGTCGCCCCAAACATTTATTCAGATCAGACACTGTCTGTTGGTAGCCGTGCTCGTCTGCGCGATCGTAGTCTATGACTAGATCATTTTTCGTTTGGTCAATTATTTCGACTCTATGACTTCATATGTCATTTATTCATCGGTTTGTCTCACCTTTACCGTTATCCGGTTTAAGCCTATATCGCTTTACAAACCGTTACTCGAGTTCTTTTATCTTAATGTTTTTAACGTTCCCGTTATCCGATTTGCGTCTTCATTTATATTCATTCACGACCCATTTTATGGGTTCATTTATATTTCACGCTCCCATTATTCGGTTTGCTTCTACAGTATATTTAAACATGTCCCATTACCCGAGCTCATTATTCTTTTGCTTTAACGCTCCCGTTACCCGATTTGCGTTTACTTTTAAATTCAATCACTATACTTCTTTTTGACTCGTTTGGCTTGCTCGTGTGAAATCCATCACTTTTGAACAATCAAACTTTATTCTTTATCTGACCCGTTTGACTTGTTCGTGTGAAACCCATTACTTTTGAACAATCAAACTTTATTCTTTATCTGACCCGTTTGACTTGTTCGTGCGAAACCCATCACTTTTGAACAATCAAACTTTATTCTTTATCTGATCCGTTTGACTTGTTCGTGTGAAATCCATCTTCTGATCAAACTTTATTCTTTATCTGATCCGTTTGACTTGTTCGTGTGAAATCTATCACTTCTGAACAATCAAACTTTATTCTTTATCTGATCATATTTGATGGCCTCACGGACCATGAATGATGATTATCATCATCATCTCTTTCTTTTCCCTTTTTATCTTTTCTACAATCGTAGTCATCGACTTTGATCATTTTCCGTGTGGGCACTACCTCCGTTTCTATGACCTCACAGGTCATTTATACTTTGGTTTTACGTGCCCTTTTGTCAACGATGGTTCTTTTGTCCATAATGACTCATACCCATTCACCTCGTCTTTACCACATCGAATGTATATGTGTTTATTATAACAAGTTTATGATATCATTTGTTTATCATTTACTTGGCCAGAGTAAGCGATCAACACATGGTACACATGACCTTATTATAACTAACACATTACTTCCCATGTAAGTAAGTCCTCGGTTCATGTCCATATTTCTGATTTATTTGGTAAAACTTTGTTTAATTGTTATTTAACAATCATTAGTGTTTACTCTTCTCATCTCAAAACATATAAATATTTTTCCCTTTTTATAAGACTTTTATGTAAGCACATTTATCTATGTGATCTTTACTTTTCCTTAATAAAATCTTATTGAAAATTTCTACTTGGATGGTCACCCCATTCAAGATTTTAGATCTGTACTCTTTTATATTTTATTATTCACTCTGTCACACCCCGACCCGCAGCAGAAAAGGTGATCGGGGCATGATTGGGTTTTCATCAAAGCTCATGACATTTACTATTAAGTTTCATATTTATTATCTCCTTTTAAAGGAGAACATTACAATCAACATACAAGTACAACATGTTCTATACATTTATCAAGACTTCATTATTTTTCTTCTAAGGCAATTTCCTACGTGTTCCTTGCTTCAACCTGTCCACCTGTATCATGTGTAAAAAATAGGGTTTTGGGTCAACAAAAAAGTTGGCGAGTGAATCTTATTTAAACATTTGAAAGGATTAGTTATGTTGATTATTTGAATAAAATTGTGCATAACCAAATAAGAATAAACGTAAATGTAAGTTTAATCACAAAACACATAATATTAATTAGTACACACGCACACACCAAATGTATGATTTTGAGGCACGCGATGTTCAACTCGTCTCCCACGAGGAACTGATGAGCCTAATGAATGATTTTGAGGCACGCGATGTTCAACCCGTCTCCAACGGGGAACTGATGGGCCTAATGAATTGATTTGCACGCAACTTGACTAAATGTAAACACACATTACAATAAACAATATTTACATTATAAGTTTAGATCATACAATGGTAATAGCATGAGTTTGAATAAGCGAAATAATTAAAGCGACACATGATACACCCCAAAACATGAATAAAAAGGGGAATTTATAAGAATTCACTCACAGTGGGTGCGTTTTCTTGGATTGATGATGAATCGCACGAATTTGGACTTAACCACGAGAGAAACTAACCTAAATAATAACATAATAATTCGATAAATAAATAAACTTTTATTTGAGATCAATATTTTTAATTAGTGTTCTTTAATGGGATTGTTAGATTTATTTTTGTGAGTTTAAGGACATTTTCTAACTTTAAAAATATTATTTTTAAGTATTTTTAATTGATTTTTAAATTAATAAATAAATAAAAAGAAATAAAAATTTTGACTTTTTTTGACCGTTGACCGGTTGGACTGTGTTAAGTGTGCGCTGAGTGAGGTTCGAACTTGTGACCTCCCGTATACGTGCATGCAGCTCTACCAACTGAGCTACGTGTTTAACCCAAAATATTCTTGATTTTTATTATACTTATATACTGATTAGAATATTTCAGAAATTAATTTATTTAAAAAGGGTTTTAACTGATCGAACCGGTGCGAAGGATGTGTTTCGAACTCGTGACATGGGGTTTAACTTTGCACACAGTCCACCGCTGGACTGTGTGTCTAACCTGGTTAAAATACTGATTTTAATTACATTTATGTATTATATGTTTTGTTTTATATTAACGTTATAAAAATGCTCGGTTAATATAAAGGATTCAGCATTATGTATGGGATCGAACTCGGTATCTTTGCGTTTCAAATGCACACAGTCCACCACTGGACTGTGTGTCTAACCCGATACAAATCCCATTTTTAATTATACTTATTGTAACATCCGTCAAAAAACCGGATTTACCAAACCCGCTCCGTTTATTAACCGAACAACCAGTTAAAAATTTCGTGGCGTATTTAATGCCCAAATTATTTTTAAACGATACATAAGTAATAAGTATATTGGAATATATAATTTATATTTGAAAAAGTATTTAAAATAAGGAAATAAAAATAAAAGACTTCTGCCGGGTTTCGAACCCGTGTCAGCCAGGGATTTCAGCAGAGTCTTATCACACACACGCTCAACCACTGTGCCGCTTGTGTTTCTTGTGCATTAATGGAAACAATTAATTCATAACATGAGTCTCGAATTCAAAACCGACGCGCCTAATCGCAGTCGTCGGAAATCCCGACGATTTCGTCGAGATTTGGACGGTTTCTTCAGTTTTAACCGAAGCCTTAACTACTACATCGGTTATAACCGACGTCTGAACCCGCGACACAGGTTATAACCGCCGGAAAATCTTTAACCGACGAATCAAGACGGAAATCGGACTAAATTCGTCAATGTTCTGCCCTATAAATACCCCCTCTAACCTCTGTTAGCTTTTTCGCTCACAATCACACTCTTTCCCGACATAATTTCACTCGCCGGAGAACTGCTGCAACTCGCCGGAAAACCGAGCCTTTCACCTCTGTGCCTTACTGAACCCCCAGAGCTCATACCGAAGTCACCCACATTCATCTCAAGCTCGTTGAAGACCCTCTGCCGCAGGACACACGTCGCTGGAATAGCTTGCTGTCACCGGAGTTTCGCCGGCGAAACAGAGGAGTCCAGTTCGGTATATCTTACACTTAATCTCTTATTCTTTTTATTAATCTCACATGTAATTAACCACAAGACACTAACGAACTTGATTAAATCTTCGAACCAGTCGGACTTCCGTTTCTGGTTAAGTCTGACGAAGAAGACGAAGATTCGTTTTGTATATGTTTAATTAAAATCAAGATATATCTCGGGTTAGACACACAGTCCAGCGGTGGACTGTGTGCAAATAAAAGACGCTTACGTCTCGAGTTCGATTCTTGTCCCACGCACACTCGCCTTAATAAAAATGTTTTTTTTAACCGAACCGGATTCACTGCAATAGATGTTAAGTTTAATAAAAACCGGAATAATAACCAAGATAGACATACAGTCCAGTGGTGGACTGTGTGAACGTTTAATCACACGTCACGAGTTCGAGTCCGGACTACCGCACCGGTTCGGGCAATTATCAAACTTTTTATATAAAACAGAAATGAAATTATTTAGTTTGTATATAAGTATAATAAAAATCAGAGTATTTACCAAGTTAGACACACAGTCCAGCGGTGGACTGTGTGTTAACCTAAACCACAGGTCCCGTGTTCGAGACCTGTGGAGAACACCGGTTCGATGCATTAAAATCGTTTTTAAAAAATAAATGATTTTCGGTTTAATTCAATTAGTATATAAATATAATTAAAAACAGAAATATTTCGGGTTAGACACGTACCTCAGTTGGTAGAGCTGCGTGCAGGCGAACGGGAGGTCTCGGGTTCGAGCCTCACCCGGCGCACACAATTACACAGCCTGACCGGTCAACAAGTCAACGGTCAACGGTCACAAAAAGTCAACATTTTTTATTATTTTTTATTTATTTATTTTATTTAAAAATCAATTAAAAATACTTAAACATAACATTTTTAAGGTTAGAAAATAGCCTTAAACTCACAAAAATATATCCAATCATCCTACTAAAATTGATTAATAAAATCCGCTTATTTACCAAACTATTATGTTATTATCTAGGTTAGTTTCACTCGTGGTTAAATCCAACTTCGTGCGTATTCAACATCATCAACCGAACGCACCCAATGTGAGTGAATCTTACAACTCCCCTTTTTAATTACACGTTTTGGGGTGTGTCATATGTCACTAAAATTAACTTGTTTATTTAAACTTGTGCCATACCATATTGTAATCTAAACTTAGATTGTATATATTGTTTGTAGTTATGTATTTCATATTGTCAATTATATGCAAATCATTCATTAGGCCCATCAGTTCCTCGTGGGAGACGAGTTGAGCAACGCGTGCCTCAAAACGATCCATTATTGTTCATGTGTGCATTATTTAATATTAAATGATTGGTGAATAAGTTTACATCTATTTTTACTCATGTGTGGTTGTGCACTTTATTTTATAATCAATTAAATAAACTTGTTCAAATGTTTTTCATAGGATTCACTCGCCAACTTTTTGTTGATCCAAAAACCATTTTTACACATGATACAGGTGAACAGGATGAAGCAAGGAAAACATAGGAAATGCCTTAGAAGAAAACAATGAAGTATAGATTGATGTTTAGGACATGATGTAATTATGATTGTATATTTCCCATTAAAATGTATTAATGAATATGAAACGTTATGATAAATGTCATGAGCTTTGATGATAACCAATCATGCCTCGATCACCTTTTCCGCTGCGGGTCGAGGTGTGACAGATTGGTATCAGAGCCATGACTATAGGGATATAGGATAGGTTATTAGACCCTTAGAGCCTATACTATAGTTGACTAGATTTTTATTGTTTATGAGGTTACATGCAAACTTATGATATTTATTTGTTTCATATTTGTTTATACTTACAGTCAAACATACATACTTACATACACATTCATCATACATATTTCAATATTCATATATTCAAATCATCTTCATACTTTTGTTATTCAAAGATTTTGTCGCAATTTTCAAATCTCATCAAAGTAAGTTCTACAACGGGCATGTAGTAACTGGAAGGGTACAAGTACCGGTAGTCGGAACGTCCTGTCTAGGTTGGCATTCGTATAAATCCAATATAATGGACCAGTTTGCCTACCTGGGGACTAACGATGAGAGTACGAAGGACCTATTAGGCTAAAGCATGCCACACCAAACGTCGTTCGAACTAACCCCACTTTGAGGTGTCACCGTGTCTATACCTGGACACATTCCGAATATCATACGTTACATATTTCTCGATTTTCTCCGGCTTTTAGTGTACGTAACCAGGCTAACACATGCGAACCATATGAAAAACCCGTTATTCATGGGGGCCCACATGATTACGAAGGTGAAGTATGGCGGCATGCAAGGCCTAATGACGAGCAAAGCCCAAGACATCCTATGGATGTAGTAGATTTATTTTTCTATATTTGTTTTATGAATGTTCATTCCTAAATACGACCCATGAACCCAAAAACATCCAACTCATACTCTTGATATGTATTCCTTGTAGATGTCTTCTAGCCTCGCCTGTAGGAAGATGAGAGCAGGAAAAGCCCGCGAGCGCATGGCTGCCCTAATCGCTCAACAAATGGCTGCCGTAATACCCAACATTGTAATCCAAGTCCAACAAGCACTTACCGCTAATCCTATCAATCAAGAAAATCAAAACGTTATCAACCCTCCCCCAAATACCACTAAATGCACCTACAAGCATTTCAAATCCTGCGACCCTCCGAAATACGAAGGGACTGAAGGTGTCACCGCTCTCCTCCATTGGTTTGAAGAAATGGAGAACACTTTTCTAAATTGCGATTGCCCCGATGATCGCAAAGTGCGATATGCTACCGGTCGTTTATATGGAATAGCACTTACTTGGTGGAATACAGAGAAGGCCAAACGAGGCGTTGAAGATGCTATGACTTTGACTTGGGAAGAGTTGAAGGAAATCATGACAAGACGGTTTTGTCCAAGGAGCGAAATCAAGAAATTAGAATATGAGTTCTATTCGTTGAAGCAAAAGGAAGGCGACCACACCACATACAACAAAAGATTCCTCGAGTTAAATCAAATGGTTCCCAACTTGTTCACTCCCCTCTAAC
This sequence comes from Scalesia atractyloides, assembly GCA_947069175.1. Lineage (NCBI taxonomy): Eukaryota > Viridiplantae > Streptophyta > Magnoliopsida > Asterales > Asteraceae > Scalesia > Scalesia atractyloides. The sequence goes on along the minus strand of CAMTDV010000023.1, from coordinate 7,446,892 downwards.
GTTTGATCGAGCACTACATTCGAGGTCTTCTGTCAAAAATTCAAGATTCTGTAATAAGTACCACGCCTGCAACTTTGGAATCAGCAATGGAGTTAGCTACAGAGCTCACCGAAAACCGAATCCGGAACAAAGACTTCAAGGAGGAGAAGAAGAAGGATAAGGCATCGACTGAAACTTCAAACTCCACCCAAACCGAATCCCCTTCTCAACCCACTTTTAAGAGAAAACGAGATGGGCAACTTTTCGCTGTCACACAACGTAATCAACCAATTTCACAAGCCATACCCATCCAAGCTATCCCAATCACTCAAGTAGCACCCAACTCAACTTACCCAAATAAGAAGCCATACCTTGGACCTCACCCTCGATGTAACACCTGTTTTTATCACCATCCCCTGACCTTACCTTGTCGACTATGTGCAAATTGTGGACGCTATGGTCATTTGAGCAAGGTTTGCCGCACCCCTCAAAACCAAACCACACCCCCTACTCAAAATATGATCCAAACATATCAACAACCTCAATACCCCATGTTACCCTATGTTCGAGCTTGTTTTAATTGTGGCGACCCTACCCACTTTAGAAACACGTGCCCTCGATTGGTTAACATCATAAACGCTCAAGCTCAATCAAACCCAATTAACGAAGTAAATCAAGAAAACCCAATCACTAGGCCACCAGCAAGAGGAAGAGTTTTCAACATCAACGCCAATCCTGTTGAAGATAACGACGGCCCAAACGAAAATCACCCAACTAGTCCTCTTCACCGAAAATCAAGATTAAACTCCAATCGTTTAGTTTTATGTTTTTCTTTATGTTTTAGAATCACATAGAACCAATCATAACTTAAGGATAAAGCCAATGAAAGTTTGACAAGAATATGGTGGATACGCCGCTGGTACTTCATATATATAAGTATTCTTGTCAAAGAATCGGAGGCATTATCAGGCGGTTATGAGAGGTTCCATGTATAAACTGTTTGTGTGATTTTAGATTAAATTTATTATTTTCAGTACATGCAATACGATCGGCTCCGTTTGATTGAGCCTTGATCGCACATACATTTTTCATTTTCAGTACATGCAATACGATCGGCTCCGTTTGATTGAGCCTTGATCGCACAGACATTTTTCATTTTCAGTACATGCAATACGATCTTTTGGTTGTTGTGTTTGTTGTAGAGTCACATAGAACTAATCATAACTTGTGGATAAAGTCAATAAAAATTTGACAAGAATATGGTGGATACGCCGCTGGTACTTCCTATATATAAGTATTCTTGTCAAAGGATCGGAGGCATTATCAGGCGGTTATGAGAGGTTCCATGTAGGATTTAGTATGTTTTGGTCAAAGTTTGTTCATCATACATTTCAGTGTATTTCAGTTTCATCATTTAAAGAAGTTGAGCTATGTCTCACTTCCACAATGACTAACCTCTCCAACACAACAAACGAGAGAGGTATTGTCATCATTCAAACATGGATACTATCAGCATTAAGACTCAAGTTGTGGTTGTTGTGTTTGTTGTAGAGTCACATAGAACTAATCATAACTTGTGGATAAAACCAATGAAAATTTGACAAGAATATGGTGGATACGCCGCTGGTACTTCCTATATATAAGTATTCTTGTCAAAGGAACAGAGGCATTATCAGGCGGTTATGAGAGGTTCCATGTAGGATTTAGTATTGTCTTGGTTGAAATTTGTGTTACATTCATATCATCTCGCCATTTAAAGAAATTGGATTGTGTTCTATTTCTACATAAACTAACCTCTCCATCATAACAAACGAGAGAGGAACTGTCACCATTCAAACATGTATGCTATCAGAACTTGGACTCAAATATTGGTTGTTGTGTTTATTTATGTTCTAGAGTTACATCATAGAACCAATCATAACTTACTGATAAAACCAATGAAAATTTGACAAGAATATGGTGGATACGCCGCTGGTACTTCCTATATATAAGTATTCTTGTCAAAGGATCAGAGGCATTGTCAGGCGGTTATGAGAAGTTTTATGTAGGATTTAGTAATTTTTTGGTACATTGGTTGTGGCGTTTATTTATGTTCTAGAGTCACATCATAGAACCAATCATAACTTACTGATAAAACCAATGAAAATTTGACAAGGATATGGTGGATACGCCGCTGGTACTTCCTATATATAAGTATTCTTGTCAAATGATCAGAGGCATTGTTAGACGGTTATGAGAAGTTCCATGTAGGTTGTAGTATTAGAAATTTTGTTTTAGGATATAACCCTATACTTCCAAACATATCAAAACTCTTACGCATGATATCATATTTAGTGAATCAACTCTGCTTATCAATATTTTTACAGTAGGCAACAAAAAGCGATTCCTGTAACAGGGTACCTAACCCTTACAAGGGACGTTACCGCCTCAAACAAAAATTTTAAACTCTTACTATTTTTCTAAGCATGTAACTGTCAAACTAAACACCATCCTTTTTAGACAAATATGTCACTACTTAAATTTCGGGACGAAATTTCTAAAAAGCAGGGGATACTGTAACATCCGTCAAAAACCGGATTTACCAAACCCGCTCCGTTTATTAACCGAACAACCAGTTAAAAATTTCGTGGCGTATTTAATGCCCAAATTATTTTTAAACGATACATAACTAATAAGTATATTGGAATATATAATTTATATTTGAAAAAGTATTTAAAATAAGGAAATAAAAATAAAAGACTTCTGCCGGGTTTCGAACCCGTGTCAGCCAGGGATTTCAGCAGAGTCTTATCACACACACGCTCAACCACTGTGCCGCTTGTGTTTCTTGTGCATTAATGGAAACAATTAATTCATAACATGAGTCTCGAATTCAAAACCGACGCGCCTAATCGCAGTCGTCGGAAATCCCGACGATTTCGTCGAGATTTGGACGGTTTCTTCAGTTTTAACCGAAGCCTTAACTACTACATCGGTTATAACCGACGTCTGAACCCGCGACACAGGTTATAACCGCCGGAAAATCTTTAACCGACGAATCAAGACGGAAATCGGACTAAATTCGTCAATGTTCTGCCCTATAAATACCCCCTCTAACCTCTGTTAGCTTTTTCGCTCACAATCACACTCTTTCCCGACATAATTTCACTCGCCGGAGAACTGCTGCAACTCGCCGGAAAACCGAGCCTTTCACCTCTGTGCCTTACTGAACCCCCAGAGCTCATACCGAAGTCACCCACATTCATCTCAAGCTCGTTGAAGACCCTCTGCCGCAGGACACACGTCGCTGGAATAGCTTGCTGTCACCGGAGTTTCGCCGGCGAAACAGAGGAGTCCAGTTCGGTATATCTTACACTTAATCTCTTATTCTTTTTATTAATCTCACATGTAATTAACCACAAGACACTAACGAACTTGATTAAATCTTCGAACCAGTCGGACTTCCGTTTCTGGTTAAGTCTGACGAAGAAGACGAAGATTCGTTTTGTATATGTTTAATTAAAATCAAGATATATCTCGGGTTAGACACACAGTCCAGCGGTGGACTGTGTGCAAATAAAAGACGCTTACGTCTCGAGTTCGATTCTTGTCCCACGCACACTCGCCTTAATAAAAATGTTTTTTTTAACCGAACCGGATTCACTGCAATAGATGTTAAGTTTAATAAAAACCGGAATAATAACCAAGATAGACATACAGTCCAGTGGTGGACTGTGTGAACGTTTAATCACACGTCACGAGTTCGAGTCCGGACTACCGCACCGGTTCGGGCAATTATCAAACTTTTTATATAAAACAGAAATGAAATTATTTAGTTTGTATATAAGTATAATAAAAATCAGAGTATTTACCAAGTTAGACACACAGTCCAGCGGTGGACTGTGTGTTAACCTAAACCACAGGTCCCGTGTTCGAGACCTGTGGAGAACACCGGTTCGATGCATTAAAATCGTTTTTAAAAAATAAATGATTTTCGGTTTAATTCAATTAGTATATAATATATAATTAAAAACAGAAATATTTCGGGTTAGACACGTACCTCAGTTGGTAGAGCTGCGTGCAGGCGAACGGGAGGTCTCGGGTTCGAGCCTCACCCGGCGCACACAATTACACAGCCTGACCGGTCAACAAGTCAACGGTCAACGGTCACAAAAAGTCAACATTTTTTATTATTTTTTTATTTATTTATTTTATTTAAAAATCAATTAAAAATACTTAAACATAACATTTTTAAGGTTAGAAAATAGCCTTAAACTCACAAAAATATATCCAATCATCCTACTAAAATTGATTAATAAAATCCGCTTATTTACCAAACTATTATGTTATTATCTAGGTTAGTTTCACTCGTGGTTAAATCCAACTTCGTGCGTATTCAACATCATCAACCGAACGCACCCAATGTGAGTGAATCTTACAACTCCCCTTTTTAATTACACGTTTTGGGGTGTGTCATATGTCACTAAAATTAACTTGTTTATTTAAACTTGTGCCACACCATATTGTGATCTAAACTTAGATTGTATATATTGTTTGTAGTTATGTATTTCATATTGTCAATTATATGCAAATCATTCATTAGGCCCATCAGTTCCTCGTGGGAGACGAGTTGAGCAACGCGTGCCTCAAAACGATCCATTATTGTTCATGTGTGCATTATTTAATATTAAATGATTGGTGAATAAGTTTACATCTATTTTTACTCATGTGTGGTTGTGCACTTTATTTTATAATCAATTAAATAAACTTGTTCAAATGTTTTTCATAGGATTCACTCGCCAACTTTTTGTTGATCCAAAAACCATTTTTACACATGATACAGGTGAACAGGATGAAGCAAGGAAAACATAGGAAATGCCTTAGAAGAAAACAATGAAGTATAGATTGATGTTTAGGACATGATGTAATTATGATTGTATATTTCCCATTAAAATGTATTAATGAATATGAAACGTTATAATAAATGTCATGAGCTTTGATGATAACCCAATCATGCCTCGATCACCTTTTCCGCTGCGGGTCGGGGTGTGACACTTATAAACTTTTTGAACTTCATCTCTTTCCTTGAATCAAACATAGAATGAATCCGACTGTTATCTAAGTTTTTAACAATTTTGATTACTGGTTTACCACTAACGGAATTAAACATGAACATAGAAAGGTTTTAAAGATTCATACCCACTGGAAGATAGAACCTTGATGATCCCGGTGACCAACTCCGGCGAGTTCCAAATTTTTCCGGCGACAGCAGACAAATTCCGGCGAACAGAAAAGTTGATCAGAGAGTTTTAGAGTGAGTGTGGGTGATTTCTGTCTGAGCTCTAGAAATCTTATTTTAGAGTAAAGCAGAAGAAATGACATGGGTTCGGTTTTCCGGCGACAAAATGTTTTCCGGTGAGAATTCAGAAACAGCAAAATTGCACAGAGGGTAATGATTGAGAGTTTGAGCGAGTGAAAGTGAGGTGGGGCATCGATATTTATAGGGCAATCACCGATTTCGGTTATGGTTAAATCATTCTTCGGTTTTTTGTAAATCATTGAATTTGGTCAGTTTTTGAATGCAATTAAGGTTAGATTTCGGTTATAACGGATGTTTAACATCGGTCACCTTTAGTTACTGGCAAAGAAAAACGTTAGTCGCCGAGATGATTCAGGTTTGGCGGTTACAGATTCAATAGTTTGAATTTCCGACTCGGTGTCCGTTTGTGTATAAAATTTAATTGTTTTAGATTTGAATTAAGTTGGGTGTGTGGTGTAGTGGTGTAGAGTGTGTTTGGTTATCCGGGTAACCCGGGTTCGAAACCCGACGTTTCCTTTTATGTTTTTTATTCCTTATTTATTATTAATTTTCAATTATAGATTTTAAATTCTAATTTATTTATAAATTTTGTATCGTTTAAAATTAATTTGAGCATTAAATAAGCAACGAAATTTTTTAACTGGGTATTCAATTAATAAACGAAGCGGGTTTTGAAAACCCGTTTTTCGACGGATGTTACACACGATTTGTGAATAATGAGTATTACCCGCCCAATTTCTCTTGGAAACATCATCATGGATGGGTATCCCTTCCGGTTTTCCCATGCTTTAGTCCCGTATACAACCGTTGTTCATTACGTATCTATTGTATACTATTAGTTATACAATAATTTAAAGTGTGCACATGTGCGATATTTTCTTCATTGGCTTTCATTGCCGTTCCACCTTTATTTAATATCATCGTTTAGTTTAGGTCCTTAACGAGTATGCTCTACTTGTCATACTTCAGACCATTCTGTCATCGCGTCGGCAGATCATTAGATTCCCGCCATCTTCAGACGTGAGCATCACCAAAACGTTTACATTGATTAGTAACATTGAAAATTTATTAGCGCCCTTAGGATAGTACAAGGCTATCTACAATACTTGTTAACACAAGTAATTCACTAGTTGTATCGGTCTTTTATCATTTTATTTGGGGTAACGTGCGTTCACACGATAACCCTATGTGTTATTCACAACACTTTAACTATGTTAGACCTCTAAATTTATAATAACTTAGCGGATCATGCGACCAAGCCTCGAACCGAACACATTTGATCATTAACATTGAGCTCTGATTACCAACTTGTAAGACCCTATCTTACTTTACTGAATTTCTATTAAAATTCTTTATATTTAAACATGTAATTGTGAATACAAGTCACTCAAATTTACAAATTTATTAAATTTTTTTAAAACATATTTAACAATTTAACATGTTAACAATGATTAGTTTTGTTATAATCAAAACCAAGTGCGGAAGCTTCGTCTTTGATCGTGTTCAAATATCATGCTGTGCTTTCTAAGAACACAAAAATTCAACAAGCGATATTAGTCATCATCGTCAAATGGTGATACTATCACCATTTGACCCGTTTGGTCTAAATAACCACTTGTCATTATGAGTTGGCACTTAATTGCCATTTCATCTATTTAACCCATTTTGTTTTACACTATATGATCATATAACTTAAGAATTATCTCTTAATTCGTTTGACCCATTATGGCTTATGGTATCCTTTTCAAAACTTCTTATTTAGTCGTCATCACAAAACTAATTTACCGTTTTACCCTTTTTACCATAAATCATGGTTTAATACCATTTTCATTTATTCCAACCATATCTGTCCGTATTGGAATTTTTATATTTCGGAATCTTGTTCCGAATACCCAAAACGCTTATTTAACTACATAAATAAATCTACTATTTTAAGGATGTAAGCTTCACTTACCTTGAAATCCGGTTATGCCTTTTTCCACGTACTTGTTCCGTTTGACCCGCTTCTTCCCAAGCCTCCACCTAGCTTGTCAAGCGTCAAACTATCATTTATCATTCACAAGATGGTTAGGTTAGTCATCATTTAAAACGACTATTCCACCTTACGGATTTTATATCAAATTATCATTCGATCTTCTTATAGGCCAGTTTGACTTTTAAAAGTCAACTGCCTATTTACACATACAAACTCACGAATAAGTTTAACAACCCCTTTAGGCATTTTGTTAATTACCCGGTAAGCGCTATTCGAAGACACTCTCTGATCCTGTGGCAATTTCTGACGATTATTTTTTCTCCGGTCATCTTCTCCGGCCAGTTGTTGGATCTCCGACGACCTCTTTTTTTTCTGTCTTCTACTCCGATTATCTTCTTCTCTGTCTTCGAAGCAATAAACGCATGAAATAGATCGGATAGTTATGTCATAGCACTCCTTACTGCAAATCTATCTCCTTCATTGATTTGTCTTGCACAAAGAACAAATTCCGCTTTAGATCTATGGAAAATGATTAGAGAATTCTTTTATTATCGCTTTGCTCAGGTGAGCAAAACTTTGATCATATTCGGTTGAATAATGGTGAACACAATTGCAATATTGTTGGTTTCTCTTGGCCTCACATGGCTGATTTCATGGTAAATGATTTAGGAACTAGGGTTTCTCTTGGCTTTGGGGATAGCGATGGGTTCTACAAGATTGACAAGTGTACACATGGTCAACAATTTCAAGTAAATCTATCTTGGGCCCTAATCTTAGCCCATTGGCTCTCATATTATGTCATTAGATTCGCACTATTATGTTTATGGATTTGGGCGAGCTACTTCTGGGCCTTATGGATCTGGGTTACATGGCACTATTTCGGTTGATCCTCCAAATTTTAGGCATGCACACATTTCTTAGTAGGCTGCTCATTTTGGTGTGTCCGCTGATCTATCTAGTATTTATGTAATTCTGAGCGTGTTGATTCTTGGATAGCTTATTCCGATGCCACTGCGCATATGACTGTTGACACTTCTATTGTATTTGATGTTGCTCCCTACTCCGGCTCTGAGCGAGTCGTTGTAGGCATTGGTATGGCTCTTACTCTTTCTCACATTGGCACTACCTTGTTTCATTTATCTGATCATATACTTACTCTTAGACATGTTCTTGTGGTTCCTGGCTTAGCCAAGAATCTTTTATCGAGCAGATAGTTAGTGATTAATCATCGTATAACTAGTGTTATCTCATATCTAGGTCTGTCCTTTCAGACTCTTGATGGACAGCTCCTCCATCACACGCGTGGTAGTCCACATCAGCTATATTTTATTGCTGCTTTCACTTTTGTTTCTCATGAGACTTGGCATTCTCAGTTGGGTCATCTATTTGATGATGTTTTTTATAGGCGTTCGTTTTTACATCTGACAAACAAAACCTAACACACACATTGTACTGCTTGTAGTGTTTCAAAATTGACTAGATTTCCTTTTACATCAGTTGTATCCCATTCTACTTTATCTTTATATATTATACATTGTGACATTAGGGTGCCTCGTATGTTATGTCTAGAGATGGATACCGATATGTCATTAATTTCATTGATGATTTTAGTCGATTTACATGGATGTATCCTTTGAATTTTAACTCTCAAGCGGTTGATTGCTTTCGGCATTTCAAATCACTAGTTAAGGACCTCTTCTCCTGTACCATCAAACATACTTCAGTGTGATGGTGCTCCTAAGCTCATTCATGGTTCTATGGCTCGTTTTCTTTCAAATTCTAGCATTGCCTATTGCATTTCGTGTCACTCTACTTCCGAACAGAATGAGGTTGTTGAGCGGAAAAACCGACATCTTTTTAAGGTAGCTCGAGCTTTATTGTTTCACGCTTGGTTACCAAATAAATTCTGGTATGAATCGTATGATGCATATGCCACTATTACCTTCATTATTAACTGATTACCAACACTGGTTCTTTATCACTCATCTCCTTACGAGGTTTTATTTGGATCTCATCTGATTACTCTCTTTTTCGTACCTTTGGGTGTTTGTGTTATCCGTTTCTAGGTGATACTCGAGCGAAGAAACTTTTACCCAAGTCTACTCCTTGTATCTTTGTTGGCTATGCTCCATCTCATCTCGATTATCTTTGTTATGATCCTCATACGTATACTTCTCGACATGTTCAATTTCATGAGTCAAATTTTGACACTCCAGGGAGGTTTACTACTCCCACGACTTATTTAGATTCTACTCCTTTCTTCATTCCTCATCCTTCGCTTTCGGCTTCTATTTGTTCTTCTTCCTCCTCATCTTCTCCTATTATTCCTTCCCCATCTACTCTTATAATTTCCTTTCCTAATATTCCTTTACCCCCTTTTCCTCCATAACCTCGTCTTGTTTCGACTCCCCCAATGGTTACACGATCTCGTGATCATACACGAAATCTGCGTCAGTTTCCTGATGATGTTCTTTTTCATGTCTCTACTACTCCCACCACTAAGCCTTCCACATTTAAACAGGTTCTGTATTACTCTGTTTAGTGAAATGCGATGCATGCTTAGATTGATGCTCTTCATGCTAACTAGACTTGGGTTGTAAGTGGGTTTACAGGATAAATATAATCCTGATGGATTGGGGGTCGTTATAAAACCCAGCCTGTTACCAAAGGCTTTCATCAGACTTAGGGTATTGACTACACTAAGACTTTTAGTCATGTGGTCAAACCTACTACTACTCGTCACGTTCTTTCGGTCGCTTTCTTTCAAGGATGGTTTATTCGTTAGGTTGATATCAACAATACGTTCTTACATGGGGATCTTTCTGAGACTGTGTATATTGCATAACCCCCAGGTTTTATTGACCCATCTAGACCACATTATGCGTGTCATCTGCAGAAGGCACTCTATGGCCTGAAGTAGGCTCCTAGAGCTTGGTTTTCCAAGCTATCCACGACTTTACTTGCTAGTGTTTTTCCTAATGTCTTTCAGATGTACCTATCTTGTTTTACAGTCAGGATTCGATACTCTGTTATGTCTTGATCAATGTTGATGTCATCATTATTACTAGGGTTCTTCCGATTTCGTTGCTGGATTGATTGGGCGCTTACATTCTCAGTTTGCCCTCAAGGATTTGGGATAGTTGTCATATTCAGGCTACATTTTTCGAGGATGTATTACACTTATCTCAGTAGCATTACTTACTTGATTTGTTACAGCGCACTGGTCTTGTTGATTGTCGTCCGTTTTCTACTTGTATATCTTCTGGTAGACAGCTTTCTTGGCATACTTGTGATCCTTTGTCTGATAATACGACTTATCGAAGTACGGTTGGTGCATTACAGTATCTTGTGCTAACACGACTAGAGATTGCTTATGCAGTCAGTAAGGTGTCACAGTTTCTTCATACACCTACTGATCGATGATGGGTAGTTATCAAGCGGATTTTGAGGTACCTTAAGGGTACCATCTCTCATGGGTTATGTATACGTCAGTCTGCTTGTGTTGATCTACATGCTTAAGGTGATGCTTATTTGGCCGGGTGTCCCGATGATCGACGTTCCACCACAGGTTATTGTGTTTTTCTTGACCCAACCTTATCAATTGGAGTTCCAAGAAACAACATACGGTTGCTAGGCTGAGTACTGAGGCTGAGCACCGTGCTCTTGCTCATACAGCTGCTGAGTTACGATGTATTACGTTTATATTGCATGAGTTACGTATTCCATTGACTTGTCCACCTTCTCTTTTGTGTGACGATATTGGAGCCACGTATCTTGCAGTCAACCTAGTGTTTTATCAGCGCACCAAACACTTGGAGATTGACTTGCGTTTTATATCATGCCATGGTTTTGGCGGGTACTTTACATGTTTGATAGGTTTCTACTACGCTTCAAATTGCGGATATTTTGACCAAAGGATTGTTTGGTGTTTGGTTCGATAGTATGAGATCCAAGCTTTACGTGGATACTCCCCGTTTTGCTTGAGGGGGCGTATTAGAGTATACGTATACGTTGTGTGTAGGCATTGTGGAAGTAATATTAGTTTAGTCGGTGGAGATGTTAGTTATGAGAGAGTTGTTTATAAGTAGATGTTGTATTGATTGTAAATGCAATGAGGATGAAAAGCTTACCACAGATACTTCTTGATTTCCCTTAAATATGGTAAAGGGATAACTTTTTACTTGAAAATTGGCAATTCGGCCAGTCAAATAATCACATGATTTATAAAATGCTCGTGTTTATAAGAATACATGTTAGTTAAAAAAATAATAATAAGTTGATCGAAGAAATAATAAAGAAAAATTATAGTAGGTTGCTTAATGAAATAAATTAATAAATATACGAGTAGATAAATATTTTTCAACAAAATGTTTTTTACTTGTACATTTATACATAATTCCCCAAAAACTCCATGCTTATCACAATGGGTAGGGTTTGATAATCCATTATTATCTCTATATTTGTATGACGTTGATTCTGATTAGACCTTAATCATAGTATATTGACCTTGTTATCATGTTATCATCTGTTCCATAAATTGGTCTTCTCTTTTGACACTTATATTGCAACATAAGGGTTAGCAGTTGGCCCCAACTTATATTACTGATCCGAATGACATAATAACACCAACATGTTTATAGCATTGCTACGAACACTCAAAAGCGACCACCACTGGAGTTTTCCTTCAAACGATAAAATGTTAAAATATAACCTAAAATCCAATTTACCGTTTTCCTTCTAACAATAAAATGTTAAAATCTGTACAACTTGAATAATTATAAAATTGTTAACTACCTTTAAATTTATAAATCTATATATTTAGACTTCCAAAAGAACAATACTTGCCAACGTTTGGACAAGGACCGTTGGCTTGTCTACTAAACACAACTGGAGAGTCTAACTCATAACTAATGTTTTTCTTTAAATAATTAAAGAACTCATATTTAATATTTTATAAATAAAAGATTAGACTTATTTCAGTAGTTAAATTTGATACGGTATAAAAACCGGTTTTTAAAACATTGAGTATTATTGTTGGTTGAATATTTATCCGACATTTTCTATCGGTAAGATCCGAACCAAATATGTGATGACATTTATTTTTGGTTTTGGAAGGAGCATTTGTTTTATTAGCTTAAGTATAAACCTTATATATTTTAAATATGCTATAAAGTAGTAATACAATTTTTAATTGAATTTTAAGGTTATATTTTAAATATTCTATAAAGTAGTAATACTGTTTTTAATTGAATTTTAAGGAAAACAACAAAAGAACAAAACCTGTGCGCCCATTCACTGAAACATCTTTTGTCAATTCCAAATTGCCCCAATGATTTAAATTAACTTATCTTATCTTTATTTTATTATATAAATAACAATTAATTCAATAAGCCCAACAAAATTGACCTTTAGAAACTACTCGAAAATAGATTGTCTGCTTTGTATGTTACATTAGACATGTAATAAAATATTTTTGATATGAGAGAATGGTTAAGTACGAGAGGAATATCCAATCTTTTATTATAATTAAAATGAATCAGTCATCTTAAAACATATGAACTCTATATAGGACTAAAATGTTTAAAAGAAGTCGTTGAATCCACCATATGGTTCAATAGTTCAACCGGTTCAGCCAGTAATTCCCAAACCAAATGAAGGTGGTTTCTAATGGAACCGACAGATTAATTTTGGGGTCATTCCCGGTTAAATTTGGTTAAGAGAAAAAGTGAGAATACCATATAATAATATAGGTGTATAAGAGTGTAGGAAATAAGTTATATATGATAACCATTGTTATTAGTACAAATTTATTCTTTTATATTTGTTTGATTTCTTATGGAAGCAAATCACTTTCTGTTATGGTTCAGTTAGATTCTTATTTAGTTTCAAGACGAATAAAGGAGTATCAGCTATGACAATCAAGAAGGAAAAAAAAATACTAAAATTTTATTTCGTATTAAACTTCAAAAAAATTAGACCAGCCTTGAGACTCGGAATATATAAGTAGTTTTGATTGACCTATAAATCTCTCTTTCTCTCGGAATATACATAAATATATGTATGTATACAGACATTATTATTAGAGTAAATTGCACAAAACATCCTTTATGTTTCCTCAAACTTGCAGGTTCCAGCCTTAATGTTTAAAAGTTGCTAAAAACAGCCTTTAAGTTTATTTTTGTTGCGGGTTCAATCCTTTACAGCTAACCACGTTATTTTCTTCAGTTAAGTTCCCTCACATGCATAACATGTGAGGGTATATTCGTCATTTTGGTTGATCATGTGAGGGAACTTAATTGAAGAAAATAACGTGGTTAGCTGTAAAGGATTGAACCCGCAACAAAAATAAACTTAAAGGTTGTTTTTAGCAACTTTTAAACATTAAGGCTGGAACCTACAAGTTTGAGGAAACATAAAGGATGTTTTGTGCAATTTACTCATATTATTATTATTATTATTATTATTATTATTTATTTAATGTAATGGTCGAGTGTGACTGTGAGTGCCAGCAATGGATTGAATTATATAAAGGGGGAGGAATGATCAAAGCTTGTTCCCCTGCTCTGATAAAAGGTAACTTTGATTTTAGGGGGTGTGGGTTCCATCAATCTGACCCCAATACCTGGACTGATAAGGTTTGGGTCCCACCCCCATTCAAATATCTTTAATAAAAAATTTACAATAATTCTTAATTTGACCCATACAAACATGACATTGATTGTCACACAACTTATTTAAATGCATTCACATGACCAACTACCATTTTATTTCTCTAACAAGCCATATATTTGATATAGTAGTACGTTTATTTAATTTAACAGTCTATTTAAACAACGTAAATAAAGTGAAAAATGACGTCACTAAAGATTTTCACCCATGTCAAAATGAGGTAATATCACTTTCAAACTTCATGGGATTGACTATAAATTTAACGGCGATGTTTTTTCTTACACCCCTTTTCAAGATATTGTTGGATTCATTACTTTCATAATGTAAAGTCAAAACATTTTGATATTAACAAATTCAAATCCACATTTTGAAACAAGAAAAAGAAAAAAAAAGCAAATAAATTCATACTAAATAATACCAAATGGGACCTTCTCTTTTTCCTTGTAATGATTAAAACCAACAATACACACTGTTAAAAATTGTCTCTCCAAAACTTATAAATAATCACACAATTTCAAAAAAAAATCAGCATAATTATAAAGAAAAAATATACTTTTTTTCCAAAATTTTGGACTAAATTAAACCGAAAACCCTTACGAGTGATGACTAGTCGAATCATCTCCGCCACCGCCATGATGCGACTGAGATCCACTCGCCTGCTGCTCTGACGCCTCAGGATCGAAAACCTGCCGGTACGGATTCATACCAGCTAACATACTCAATTGTCCTTCTGTAAAACCACTGCTACCACTACCACTACTACCACCGAGTCCAGCTGTCAACTGCTGACTCGGTAACAGAGCGACCGGTGTTGGAAAATTCATAAAATGCAAACCGGTGGACACGGTGCCTCGATACAACGCGGCGGTGTTGTTAACCGTCGGAAAAGTCCAAATCGGGTCGCCACTCATTGCCGCCTGGTGTTGACTAGAATTCGCAACCATCCAAAAGTTAGGTGGAACCGATGCGTGATTTGCTGCCATGGAGCCTGCAGTAGACTGTAGCAGATAATTCTGTTGCTGTTGTTGTTGTGACGGTAGCTCCGACTCCCCGGAACCCTACGTTTTCTTGTAGTGTTTTCTCCTGTTGTTTCGGATAATTCAACTGAGTTATTGTCTCTATTTTCTTGTTTCGTTTGTAGCAGCTGATGAAGACTTGTAGACCCGAAGTTTAAGAGATTTGATGGCGTGTTGTTTTCCGATGATGCTAACCCGATTCCGGGGAAAAGATTCCGGTTTTGTGGGAGTGGGAAATTCGGGTTGAAGTAACTGGATCGGAGCTGGGAAGGAATGGACATACTTGACCCGGAGCTCCGGAGAGAGATGTTAAGTGAAGTGAAGTTAGCCGGGATAGTACCGGTGCCGGTGGCTGCAATAACGGCTGGCTCGGCTTGTTGGAGTAGCCACTCGATGGTTTCACCGTCGGTTTTATGACCGAGCTCGCGGGTGAGCTGGAAAACCCTGGCGGCGCATAGGGCGGGCATGCGGATGCGGCGGCCGCGGCCGTCGACTTTTGTGTGGCGGTCTTTGGTGGAGGTTCGTTTAGGGGCGAGCTTTTTGTTGGCTTCGGCTGTGGATGTGGAGGCGGCGGCGGCGGCTGTGGTGGTGGGGATGGTGGTGATTTGAAGGTTGGATGGGTAGCCGGAGGTGGTGGCGGAGGAGGAACAAGCTTCATCATCTTTTTTCTCTAGTAGTTGGAATGGAAAGTTGGGACGGTGGTGGAAGTGATCATCACCAGCATCCATGATCATATGATGATATATGATAATGTTTTATGTATGGTTTCTCTCTCTAGGGTTATATATGTATGCAGGATTGGATTAGATTGGTTGAATCTAATCTTTAGGGGATGTGGCTCTGGACTTTCTTTCTCTTTCAAGACCATATAACTAAATACTTCATTATCTTCAACTTCAATCACTTGTAGCTTCAAACTTCAAACAAAAGAGAGAGAGAGAGAGAGAGAGAGATGGGATAATGAAGGAGGCCAAACTTTAAGCAACAAAGATAATGAGTGGGAATTATATGGGTGAGCTTTAAAAAGCAAAATAAAATTCTAAAATATATATACATATGAGTCTTCTGTCTTCATTATTGCAAATAAAGGAACTAGGTTATATTTTGTTGCTAATTTTGTATGTATTCTTTTAACATGGGTTATTTCTTATTTTACATGTGTGAAGTTGCAAAAACAATAATTGTTACAATTTTACTAATTATTGGAAATATAATGACTTATTAAAGTTGGATTACATAAGTTTCTTAACAGTATTTCCTTAGCTTCGGGCATTCACGATTGATCCGATTTTAAGTCAACCACTAAGTTAACCTGTTTTAAAGGTTTTGATCATTGTAACCCAAAACCAAATCATTGAAAATTAAAACCCAATTAAACGAATCGTTACTAATTGTTCGGTTTCGGGTTAATTTGAAAATGTCGAAGTTGAATGAAAGAAACTCTTATTAAAACAGACCGTAAAACTAAACTAATAGTCGATTTAAGCGATTACATTTGCTTAAACCAAACCATAAACATTCGTTGGTATGAAAGTGTGGTTCACACTTCAAAGGACTAAAGCCTACCGAATTAATTTTTGGGACTGTAAGAGTCATATTTTCAAAATATAAGGACTGAAGTCCCGTAGTTTTCACTAGTGCAGCCTACATCTGTAGACTCATCGATAGTTGATGGACCGGAGTGTACTGTCTCCGACACCAAAAAATAAGGAGCAAACAGGCAAAAAGAAAAACAAAATGACTGTTGGTTTATTCTGTTGTCTTTCAAAAAAGAGGGAAATTATTTATCACTTTCTTTTACATTTTCTAAATTTCAGTATATGTTATTAAATATATTGTATCCTTTACCCGCATAGAATTGGCACATTTTTAAATTTCAGTATATGTTATTAAAATATGAGTAAATTACACAAAACGTCCTTTAAGTTTCACCAATCTTGCTGGTTTCAGTCTTAATCTTTAAAAGTTGCCAAAACCAGTCTTTAAGATTAATTTTGTTGCAGGTTTCATCCTTTATCACTAACTCAGTTACTAATCCATGTTAAATGGCCTCACATGCATAGCATGTGAGGGTAAAACCATCTTTTCAACAAATAAAACTGATGGGTCATTAAAAAAAGTAAGTGGGCTCACAATTGTTCTTCACTGTCAGTCCATTTTCTCCAACCCCAACCCTTTTCGGCCATAGGAGATCGAAAAATATCGCCGGAATCGCATAACACATCATCGGCAATTATCGCATAATTTGAACTACTACTGCTGTTACAAACCAGAGTCCCCTGAACTAAATCAACATGTGTAACATTAGGGAATCGAAAAAACATCCGACCGGATATTAAAAAATCCCAATCTAAAACACTAACTGATCTTACCAACCGCCCTAGCAGATTCAACCACCGTTTCGACACCAAACAATTCGAGTTCCTCTGCGATTTATCCGGTTTGTGTGAAGCAATTGGTTACCGGTTTGTGGTGAATACTGAATAATAATTAATTACCGATTTGAATATGGCCGGTATGTGTTGTGGTGTTGTTGGTGAGACGGAGACTCCGTCCACCGTTGAGCCGAGCGGTGTAGCTCGTCAATCGAGGCGTCGGCAGATGGAAATTCACCAGCTGAAGTTCCTAGCTGCTGCTGCGGCTTCTGATGTTGTTGCGCCTCTCCCGGAGAATAGTAAAAAGCGGAGGAAGGTTGAGAGTCTTGAGACCATTGATTGTGGGTTTGAATCTAAAGCTTTAAATTTGCCTGTTGAGTACGAGAAGGTAGTTCAGGTATGTGACAAGGAACTTAAAGAAGAAAATCGTATCGGATGCTTGTCGGAAACGGAGGCGGTGGTAAGTTTATTCAAACCAGAGACGAAGGCGGTTAGTAAAACTGTTTGCGATAATAATGAAGCTAGATTTGGCGTGACAACTGTGTGTGGTAGGAGGAGAGATATGGAAGATGCGGTTGCTGTGAAACCGTTGTTTAGTAACGATCTGAACTTCTATGGTGTTTACGACGGCCACGACTGCTCACATGTAATACTTCTTATCCATAAAATCACGATACAAAACAAATAAAAAAAAATTGTGAGCCCACTTACTTTTTTAATGATCCATCAGTTTTATTTGTTGAAAAGACGGTTTTACCCTCACATGCTATGCATGTGAGGCCATTTAACATGGATTAGTAACTGGGTTAGTGATAAAGGATGAAACCTGCAACAAAATTAATCTTAAAGGCTGGTTTTGGCAACTTTTAAAGATTAAGGCTGAAACCAGCAAGATTGGTGAAACTTAAAGGACGTTTTGTGCAATTTACTCTTAAAATATTGTATCCACTACCAGCATAGAATTGGCACAACAAATATTTAGGAATGTGGACTAGTGGTTTAAACTGACGACCTTTATTTGCAAACTATTCTATCTATATGAGGTAACATACGAATTATATATATCAACATATGCCAATATTATGGAACCATCTTAGCGGCTAACATGCTCTCAGCAGTTTAAGAAGTATAAGAGCATAAGCATAAACTGGATTTGAATCGCTGAAATAGATGTTTAGGAAGGCATTTAGTGAAGATGTCGACATATTGATAGTCAGCGGGTATATATAAGACCTTTACCGTACCTAGACGAACCTTTTCGTTCACTCGTGAACGAAATGAATATTCAACTCGATGTGTTTTGTGTGTTGATGTTGCACTGGATTTTCAAGAAGGTAGAACGCAGAAACATTGTCACAATAAACAATGGATGCGTGTCTAACCGGTACGCGAAAGTCCATCAATCTATAGATCGAAGAGGAGGATCAAACAAATTATACATTAGTTTTAAAAATGTCACTAACTCATATAGCTATGATATATTATTTATTATAAAGTATACAATATAAAGGTTGAGTTCTTAGTGATGATTCGATCAATTACACTTACTCATACAAAATAAGCTAACAAATATATTCCCCCCCCCCCCCCCCCCCCCCCAAGGAAAACATCCACCTATGATAATTTATTGCTTCATTCAAGGATGTGGCATAAACAACTTTATTGGCTATATGTACCTATAATGATCACAAATACACGAAACAAATTTTCTCATTTTTTATTGTTATATATATATATATATATATATATATATATATATATATATATTAACAAAGCTCTTTCAGGAACTAAGGACCCAATATATCCCATCATGCAAAATTACTCTTTCGTGTAGATCGGTTCATAGCAGATTCCACAAAGAGGACATAAAGTAGACCGAATGTAATTCAGATGAGGAACTAAATCAAGAGAAGTACGCCACACAAAGATAGTGATCTTCATATATAGGGACCCAATTGAACCGAGAATTGAAGAATATCATCAATGATTCTCAAGAGTTGATACATCACAAGTTGATGATATCTATCCATCAAGATTTCAACGATATATACACATCACAGACATCATGTAAAGATTAAGCACTAATTAGTTCGTACTTTGCAGTCACTTGTATTTTATAGGCTTATCACATTATATTAGACGTATAACTATACAATACAATACAATACAATACAATACAATACAATACAATACAATACAATACAATACAATACAATACAATACAATACAATACAATACAATACAATACAATACATACAATACAATACAATATAATATAATAAATACAATACAATACAATACAATACAATACAATACAATACATACAATACAATACAATACATACAATACAATACAATACAATACAATACAATATCTAAAACACTATTTATTTTAGGTATTCATATATGATTATTACAAATACGTTTCTATAATCGTTTTAAACATAGATTATAACTAGATGTATATCATGCACACACAATGTTATTTCCGTATGAGTGTATCACTACTAGATATTTGACTATTACCGACACGTTAGACGACTGTAGTTTGTTAGTAATTGCTGAAAGATCGTATAAAAACAAAAAAAATCAAAAGATAAAAAAAATTATATATACATTTATTATTCTAAAGGGAACAACGATGGATAGCCTAAACCATACATATAAATTAAAGACTTTGACCGACGAGCATTTATTAGAAGGTTTATCAAGCGATCACCGATGTCGTTAAGATGTCAAACGAAATTTTTGGCCAAATTGTTTTGACATTTTCGGTTGACGAGAGTTTGACGAACCACACCTGCCACTTACATGTCGGTTAAGGTGAAGATTAGATATCAACTAAGAATTTGTCATGGGCTTTTTCAGAAGTGGTCGTTAGAGATTACTTTCCACCTTATAGCCCATCCGTAAATCCTACGTTACTTTTAAATATAAGATTCTAGAAAAGATTCTCGCCCAAGCTTGACAATCGTTATCAATGGAAAAATCTTTCTAGCGACAATTTCGTCGATAATCCATCTGAGATGTTCATCATGAATACTGTCCGGACCACCTAGTTTTCAAATGCATTTCATCGTTCACAAATACATGAGGCTCCCTGTATGTATTTTTCATTGAACGCTAATACATACTTCGCATACCATATTGTTTGTGGAGTTGATGGTATTTGGAAGCTAAATATTGCAAGTGTGGTGTTATATAGGTTATCCGAGCTAATACATTTTTAGTTGGTGTGTTGGAAATGTTGATCTTGAAATCTAAGTTTAGGTATGATAATGTATATCCGTTTTAACATCTACGAGACCCAAGTACATTGGCGATCAATCAACTATGCACGAAGTCCATTGTCGACAAATTCTTAATGTTTAATTTGAGCTACAATGCTACCTGAAGATTAATAAGTATCTCTAACTCGTGGATCGTAATGAGGTTTCTCTAAATAGATAAATTCGTGTGTGGGTGTTGTTCTACCATGTGCACATGTTTCTCTTTTTTAATTAACATTACATGTCTAAACTTGTAGCATTTGAAAATGTAATTAATTATATAAATAATTGTATTTCATTTATAATATCTGGAAATATAATGTAGGACTGGATTTTTTTCTCTGATATCTAGAAATGTATAGTAGGCAACATATATTTGTATTTTATATATCATATCTGAGAATATAATGTACTATAAAAATATTTATATTTTATCTCTAATATATGTAATGTACGTAAATTACATCTTAGTAGTTTAATTGTTACATATTAGTAGTTTAATTGTCATAACCTAATGTGACTTGTAATGAGGTAAAACAACATATTAATACATGGCAATGCCTAGTTAGTTGACTTAACATCTTAGATATATCATTAACACACATACGACGTCGTGTGTTATAATATAGTGTAACGCCTAAATGACTTAGTAAATTTATCATCTAACATATGATAGCCCATTAACTTTGATAAGCCCCATTAAGACTTAGTAAACTTATTATCTAACTTACAACATAACGTCTAAATGACTTGTTATAACCTAATGTGACTAGCTATAAGTTAAAAGAACACATAAACACTTGAAAATGGCCTTTTAGGTCCAATTAGTGTGCTTATCCTAAAACATACGTTATTCACACATAAATGACTTATTATAACCTAATATGACTTGTTTTAGGGTAAATGAACATATTAAAACATAATAAGCCTCATTAAGGGCTACTTAGTGAACTTGCCATTTAACATATACCATTGACACCTAAATAAATTGTTATAACATAACGTGACTCGTTATAGGGTAAAACAACAACATCAACACAAGTTAGAACATATGTTATTTACAACTAAATGACTTGTTATAAGACAAATGACAAGGTTCCAATTTAGTATTTATTTATAAGTCGTGTGTTCGTAGACTTTAAAGAATGTATGTGTAAAAATATATCTAAACATATGACTTGGTATTATGATCATCAGGCGAAACTAGGTGTGATTGTACATCCAAATGGACCACGATTGGCAGTATTTCGACTTGAATCATCCTAGCTTTCTGGAGTAGGTTTGAGAAGATCCTTCCTTTCATTATGGCCATCTTTATTGCCATCTACAATTTACCTTTTTGGATGACTTTAAAAGATTGTATGTTTACGTTGTGTTGGTCATTCATTTAAAGAGTCATAAGAGATTTTGAATGTGTTTCCTAAGCTATTAATAGATGAGTTGAGGAACTTATATAGTTATGGCGTTCTTAGTTACCGTAAAATTAAATTAACGATTTCTTACCTATAGTAAAATTAAATTAACAATATAGTATATATTCTTGGATTTCTTGATGAACTTCTTCTTTCTTATATGTATTTATACTATGTCTACTTTTCCTTGTTTTTATTTTTTTTCTTTGTTTACTTTTCTATTCATCTTCTCCTTGAAAAATAGTTTTATAATTTTAAATTTTGTTTTATAAAATAATGTTTTCTAAAACGTTTGAAATATCATTTACATTATGTTTTTTTTTTGTATTTCTAAAATTTAAGGTGATGATAACGAAGTCTTAAAACTAGTCATACTAAGGGCGGTGAGAGTGGGATCGAGATGAGAAATCTAGCAAGGAGGGGGCTGGTGTTCCCTCACCTCAAGCACCATTTTTTCGCTACACTCCCACTCTCTCACAATCTTTAGGTTTTCGCGGGTAGTACATTCCATTTCTCCGACCTTCTTTCCAAACATTTGTTTTGCAATGCAACCCTCATTATTGATGGAGCTTTCAGGGTGGACTGATAATCTAGAAGATCAACAAAGTTTATAATTTGTATTTTAGGGGTGTTTATGGTCCGACTTTGATGGTTTTTTAATTAAACCTTTAGCTAAACCGTTAGTAATAAATTTTTTATTGTTAAAAATCGAAACCGGACTATTGAGAATGAAAACCAAACAAAATCGAACCATTACTACTAGTTTTGTTTCGGTTTGATTTTGCGATTTGGGCTCATTGGACCTTAATACAAGTTATCAAAAATAACACACAAATGTACAAAAACGCAATGCTTTTGAACAAAGTTGTTTTGAATTTCATAATGATAGAAGCAAGATGATAAAAAAAAAAGTTCTTCAAAAATAAATAAAACAAAAACTCAACAAAAAACACCAAAGTTAATAAAATTCATTAATAAAAATTTCACATTGGTCAGTGGCAACAGAAAAAAAAAACCTTACAATCACCCATAAGCTTAACAAAACTTAACAAAGAGTGGATTGGTAACTTGCAAAACTCTCCAATGAACACCAAACTTAACAAAAAGAACACACAGTGTGTGATTGTGTTGTAAGGGGATGAGAGAATGAAGATCGAACAATATACAGAGCATTAATTTAGTATATGAACAAACCCATATTTTGATATGTGGCCAAATTGTATAGATAGTTGATTATAAATAATTAAATAAGCCTAATATACATATAAATAATGTATATAAAATATGAAATATTAAAAAAACTAAAATATATTGTCAAATGTTACAACCCGGTCCGGTTTTATACGGCCGATTTTTTTACAAACCATAAACCAAACCGTTTACTACGGTTTGAATTTTTTGAACTAACCAAAAGTTTAGAAAGAAAACAACATGCGAAACCAAATCGATGACTGATTTGAACTGTTTTACGGATTTAAACCAAATCGTGAGTATCCCTAAGTATATTTTTAAGAAATTAATTTGATAAAAGAATAGCTATATTCGAAGATAACCTTACTCTTTTCTCTTTGGTTTTCTTTTTAAATTACCGTAGTTAAGTAAATAATAATAGGGAAGATAAAAATTATTAAAATATGCACGGAAAGAGAGGAGTTAGTTCTATAGGCGAATGGTTCAGAGTCCACGTGGGTGTATTTTATATCATTGAATTCCTAAAGACAATGGTGGCCTTTCTGGTGGGTCACCTGCTTACAAGTCAAGAGATTTAAACAGGCAAGAGGATCATCAAACCTATGGGTCCCATTTCTCAACCAAGTTATCATTTTTTGATATATTTTTTTTTCTTTTGCATCCAACCAGCTCGGATTTTTTTTAGCGAAAAGGATATGATATACCACAGTGAATTGAAATAGAAATTACCACGTACTCATACGTTATGTTAATAGATTACCTTTTGGTTATATACTTATTACATCGCTCATAAATGCAGTGACGGATCTAGAAATTTTCTGTAGGGGTAACGTTTTATAAAAAAAAGGTAACGAAATAAAAAAAAACGTCAAATTTTTTCAAAATTTACATTACCGCCAGAGCGCCAAGGGATAGCGGAGGCTCCCATTTCTATTAAGGTAGGTCCGTACCTGCATAAATATATTTACTATGCAGTCTAGTATCGTGTATCACTACTCATAATTATATATATTTACTATGCTATTCTAGTATCGTGTATAACAATTCACTTCACTTTTCTGTTCCCTATCTTCTATCTACTGGTTAAATACAAAGAATGACTAATGAGCTTCAAAACAATGTAAGATATGTTTTAAACCTCCACCATGTGATATAGTATGTTAATAATATATTTGTCTTTTTATTAGATAAATCATGTCCTCCAACACACAATTTGGGATTTTGAACATGTTCTAAATGGTAATTATCGCCCCGTACACGGATTATCTGATAAGATGATAAGCATATGCTTAACGATCTATATCCTATGGTGAAGTTATAAATGATACCCTTATGTTGTTTTGGCATTCATTAGCCATTTATTTGTGTTTGAGCAATAGATAGAAGGTGGGGAACCAAAAGATGTAACAAACCCTAAATATGATACACGACTATATTAATCATATCTAAGTGTATGTTTTGTATCACCTTTGTTTTTTTATTAAAAAAGCCACAGAATGAGATTGCGTAGAGGATGTTTCTATTAGCAGTGTAATGGCTATAAGCATAACTTGTCATCATATGTAATACCAAGGCAAATCCCACATTGGTTCTAAACGTGAAAGATGTTGGGGCTCATTAGGAAAGTTTGGCTTAAATACCAAGAACGTATTTTAGATGAAGAAAATATTCAGTAACCAGGAATAAGGAAAGCTCGGTTAAATAGAGATCATGAAACTGCACACAAATGTTTGGTTGCCATCATTTATTTAACGAATACTTCGCGATTGGTAGAAGTATATAGTTTTTTTTTAATATTTATGTTGGTTTTTTAATATTATGTACTTTTTTATTCATAACGAAATGTATCTAAATTAATCTTATACATGATTAAAATTTATTTTACTTAAAAATTAATATGAATTAGTTGTATTAAATTGTTTTAATGAGTGATGGGTATAATATGTGTTGAATGGTGGATGAAAGGGATGGAGGAAATGATGATGTTATTGTGACAATGAAGGATGAATGATATATTATAAGGTGTTTGGATATGTGTGTTTCAGAGTGATTATTGTGTTTAGAAAGATCCTATGGTTTAATCTATGGTCAATGGTTAAGGTGACTTATACTAGTATATAAGTATATATCAGAATCCAAAACATAACTAGCGATTTCACCTTTTTAAATACCATATAATAACTAAAATAGACGAACTGTATTGAAACTACTCTATAATCTATAAGTAAAGTTAACAGGGAATTTTAAGTACTTTAAATATATATATATATATATATAGATATATATATATTATTTTATATATATATACACGTAATAAATAAGAAACTAATTAAGTCATATGACACACTTTTATAAGTCTAAAATTCTTTTTTTTATTTATCTTTTTCTTTGTTCCGTATTTATTTTTCTAGCCTTCTACACACTTAAATCTTCATTACTAACTATATAATGTCTTTTTTATTCAACTCATATAATACACACGTTTCTAAACTAGTTATATGATATAGTTTAAACATATTCATAAATACACGGTTACTTAAAAATACACACAATTCTAACCTAGTTATATGACATAGTTTTAACATATTTATAAAATATGTTTACATAAAAAAATCTCAGTTCTAAGGTTATACCTAATTTTATAAAAATATGTTTACACAAACATAGACATATAATCAAACACATTTTTTTGTTCAGGTCGGTTCATTAAGAAAATGGGCATGTTGTGTCTGTTTGTTAAAAACCTAAACGATTAGCTCACAAACGTAAACAAACAAGCTTAGACGAACACAATCTAACAAATATAAAAAAATACAAATGAACATAATTGAACAAACATAAACAACGCAAACAAACATAAATGAATGAACATAAGTGAATACAAATAAACATAAATTAATAAATGACCAATCATAAACAAACATAAAGTAGACTTTTTATATATAAATTATTAATTAATTATGATAAGCTCTATTGGAAATCCTATTTTTATTACTAGTAGCCCGATTATCAATTCGTTATATTTATATAAGTAGTTATAAAACCTATTTTATGTTTAGATCTATGTAAATATAACTACTTATGTAATCATTAAAATGTAAACGGACATAAAGGATCATAAATAAACAAATAATACGTATTTTCATGTTCGTTCGTTTAATTAAACAAATAAAAGAATTTGTTCATATTTGTTCGTTTATTAAATAAACAAAATTTTCGTCGAATAAGTTCACCAACAATTCATATTTGCTAGGAAACACGAAACGAGGAATTAGGCGGAGAATATGACTAATTTTAAAAACTATTGATGTGGTTGCAGTTTGTCTAGTTTCTATTTCATGTGTTTGTAGTTTTTTTAACTTATTGTATGTTTGTTTTATAGGATTTTATTTAACACTGTTTAGGTTTGAATTCTGTAGTAGTATTTTAACATATTCAATGTTATTAAATATTTATGGTTTTTAAAAATATTTTCCCCTACGTTCAAACTCAAGGTCTCACTTGGATTATTTAAAATTATATTTAAGGGTTAGGTTTATTTGTGAACAACCTTTTAATAGTGAACACTATTGAATTAATCCTAGTCTTTGATATCAATACACAAATGTAAATCAATGGTCAGGATTTGATGATCAAAATACACTAGTGTATTTTACAATTTGATGATGTAAATCAAAGGTCAGGATCTATTAACTCAGTTCACAAATACACTAGTATTCATTCTATAGCCTTACCCTTAGTGTAATATATATCGAAGTAAATGGTTAACTAAAAATAAAGAGATTTCTAATGTTAAAAGTAACACACAAAATAAATGGACACTAAAAGAAGTAAGTGATGGCGATAGTAACCTTAATAAGTGTGTATATTTGTGAAAATATGAAATAATTCACATAAAATTGAAATATGTCACTATTTGGTTGACAGAATGAAATGGAATTTATTTCCATTTTTAGCCTAAATCTTGTTTGTCTTAGATAAATGTATACGGTCTAGTTAGACATGTTTGTCTTGAGATATTTCGGTCGATGTAGTAATCATGGTATTAAAAAATTTCAAACCAAACCAATCTTAGATGTTTTGATATGTCGTCAAACTCTCTGGAAAAAGTACAGCGTGGCAGTTCAAGTCGTTTTTCTTTAATTTAGTAACTTGATCTTGAATACTATAACTTACTAGAAATTAACGTGTTTGTTAGTATTACATATTTTGCCAACATTAAAAGAACCTCGTAGAAAAGACAAAAAATATTTACTTGAGCTTTATACGGTATCAAAATGCACAAGTATACACACCTAGTAAAGTTCTTAGATCATGTATTTTCCGCTTAGTTCTTCCTCTTTCTGGTAAACATGCAACACATCTAAGCCACATTGTAGGGGGTTTTAACCAATCGAGTATACATTTAGAATTAACTGAATCAAATTCTTTAAGTTTTTGAAAGTTTAAAGCTAGATTCGAATTTGATTACTGAGTTAATATATTGAAAAACATAATTCAAATCTAGAATGCAAATTTAAATTGAATTTAATTTCGAGATTTGCATGTCCTATTTGAATACTGAACACCCTTGCAAGAGGCCTGTTGATAAACTACAATGGACTCCCATTCCTAGTTCTAAAATTATCCTATATATTAAAAACTAAAGTCGGTGGTGAATGCACATCCTGACTTTGTTCTTTAGGTTTTTGTGTTTTGTAGATTTGGTCCTTCCGGAGGAGGGTGAGGGTTCTTCGTATTTGTGTTTCGAACCGCTAGGGCATAAATCTTTTAGGTTTCTGAGTTGATCTCCGACTTCTCATGTTTTATAGGTTGTTAAAATGTTGATGAAGAAAACACTACTATCAACCAAGAGGTTTGTGTTTGATACTTTAATTTGTTTGCATGCATTCAAATTTTAAGCTTTAGATTTATTTCACGCATTCGATTTTTATGCTTTGGATGTACATAACAAGAGGAATGTAATGTTTTTGCTCGAATTTTTGAGGCAACTGAACTTTGAATTTTTGAGATTTCTTTAGGTTTTTTAACATGTAGATGAAGATGAGACAATTATCATCTTAGATGTTGGTGTTGATACTTTGATATGTTTGTATGCATTTGATTTCATAGTTTGGATTTACTTAACATGAGGAATGAGATGTTTTCACCTATAATTGGTTTGATGATTTGTTTGTTAGGGTTTTTAGACCCTTAATGTATGCTTTGTTGTTTTTTGATGTCTTAATAGTCACTTTTGGTGGTGTTTGGCTTGGGCTTCTATGTGACTATCATGGTGATTATTTTATAGGTAACTTGAAAATGTGGGAAATGATGATCATTGACTTATAGCGATTGAGTCCATCTTTTGACGTTGTTGTTGTTGGCTTGACCTTAAATTATCTATAATCTTAAAAATAAATTTTGGTGGTTTTCACTCTTTCACCCTTCAAATTCAATATTTTTAAGTCATCTTACATTTTAATATATATTACGTTATATTTGTATTTACGTATGTATATTCCTATTTGTTGGTGTTCATGGTGACAAATCCGCAAGCAAACGCGAATATGTATGAGCAGCTCCAAAGAATGTTGGATGAGGTGGCGACGTCCGATTGTAGGATATCATTAAGGTTGGGTGACCTCATGTAAAGGGTGGCTAGCATTCGTCAAACTCAAATGGAGCTATAAGTGGCTATCGACAAACTTAAACGCGATACGAAGGAGTTAGATTAACTATAATTGTAAAAAAAAGTTGATGATGAGTTTTGCTATGTTATTTATATACAATCAACTATTATATTGGGCTATTTAAAACAAAGATATCAAAGTGACGTTTTCATATGGTTACCGTAATGCTATCGAATTTGCAATGGGCCTATGATGCATCACTTGTGGGTCTATCGAAGATATGATATGTGTGACATAATGTTGAAAGATATGATAACTACACTATATGATTGTAATACCTTGATTATAAGAACTAGAATATATAGCCTTCTTAAAATGTTTAAGTATAAGAATTACGATACATATACTTTTTAACATAAGATTTATATTTACACCTTAGTCTTCAACCGGTTTCTTAAGTAGTAAATATAAATATCTTAGTTGAGATGCTTTTAAAGTCCTCACACCATAGCAAAACCAGATAATGTGATATCATTGACATTAACAATTGTTATAAAAAAATAATGTTCGTCGGAATGAGTTATTAATCGGCTTAAGGATATGTTTGACCACTATTAATTCTACATATATCTAATCTTCAATTTGTTCAGTGTAGTTGTAAATGCATTAAGAGGCCAATAAACATCTAAGATGTAAACTTAAATTATTTGTTTAACGTAGTTGTAAATGCATTAAGAGGCCAATAAACATGTACGAAGTAAACTTAAATTATTTGCAACTACAACAAAATAAGATTCCTTTCAAACGAGCAACAAAGTAGATTCATTGCTCTTCATTTTCCATGAGGTGTTATGAAAACATCCAACTATTAAGTGGCATCGGTTGATATCTACTTTTTAATAAGTTTACAATGTAAAGCACCGCTCTCCCGATTAACCTTATTAACCAACCAGAAAACGAGTCCATTCGTGTTACTGTAAAGAGAATCGTTTTGATTGGAGTTCATTTATAATTTTGTCTAAACTTTATGCATTTAAGATGGCTATTAATAGCCATATATACACACAAGAACTACTTAACGTGTTCACATCTGATTTGAACCATCATCGTTTAACATGTTTTATTTAAATTCAATGTATACCTTCGTCAAGTATCTACATGTTGCGAAATTTTCGAACGTGTTTATATTTCCTTAGATGTAATATTCTTTAATATTTAATATGCACTTTACATTCTAACGACCTCTTTAAATTACCTAAGAAGTACCGTACATCGTCGTAATGCATAACATTGAGACCAAAACCTTAGTTTCCGAGAATTTGGTAACAAAATCGTAATCTTACCTTTTCTCATACACCCTCTGAATAATTACTGTGTAAAAAAATAAAGATTATACTAAATTCTAAACCCAAACTTAAAAAAAAAGTATTTCGTAATTTTCTGAATTTATTTTCTTTCTAATTTGGGGTTTTAATTGGGTGATGGAGAATGGAGAGTAAATCTTATCAGAAATCGTGTTCATTGGCATATAGTATGCTTACGTGGCCAATTTCCGTTAATTATTTGTGGATAATGTGGACTACAGGTCAGAAGTGGATGGTCGTTTTCGTCCTTGGCGATTTTCACATTTATTATTTTAATTTGTTGTTGCATAAAAATGTGTAAGCAAACACCCAAATTACCGACACCAAATACTTATACTTTTAGATTGGGATTTTAAATTTTTTTAATTGTAAGTGTAAGTGGGGATATAATATCTTAACTTTTGGGTTTTATTTATAATTTTAATTTTAATTAATATTAGGGCATAAATTTGTAACTAACTGTCTAATCAATATTACCGACATGCTATGTCAACTTCTAGATCAATTACTATGTAGATAACATTACAGGGTGTGTTGCACAAATATATTAAACTTATATTTGAGGAGCTATCCCAAGATGTGAACGGGTTGACTAATAAATATCGAGGTCAAAGGATGGCTTGTGAAGTTCACGACCATTGAACGGATATTAATAATAAATTAGTTTATCATTAAATTATACGTTTTTTACGGAAGAACACACACTTTATTTCTACTTTACTTCTAAAATCATTACTTTTTGACGGAAAACTAAAATACTTCTAAATACTCTGAATCTTGCAGAATTTGACCATTTCTTCGGTGAAGGGAGACATTTTACCGGCACATAATGTCACTTGAGGACCTAAACTCATCACGCCTACCCTACGCATGATATGAATCCATCACCAATTGATTGGAACGATTTTAGACCTCTAGCCAATATCCTAGTGGTCGGTAACGATTTTACCACAGAAAACTTATATGTATTGATTTTAAGATACAAGGTTTTGTGGTTGATTGGATCATAAAATTGATTAATTCTTTTTTTTTTAAAGTGGTCGGTAACCGATGCATAAAAAACTAGGTTGATTATCAAATCAACTGCTTTATTGGTTTACCGTTCAGACAAGTCGCAAAAAACTAGGTTGGTTATCAGGTATTGATTTGTTTTCTGGTGGAGGGGTTAGGGGTGGTGGGTGTGGCCGGAGTGGTGGTGGTGGTTAGGGTTAGGAAATTAGGGAAGATGAAGTGTATATGCAATTTTTTTGGTTTTATTTATTAAACATCTAAATAAAAAGAGGAATTGACCAAAATGCCGTTAAGTGAATAAACTTAACTGAAAATAAACATAATATAGAACACATCCAATATATAAGAAGTCAACAAACAAACAAACGGGTTTAAACAATGTAGATCCAGCTCAAGCTAATCAAACCTTTTAGAATCATCATGGTATTTATCTGAACATAATGTAGAACACATCAAATATATAAGAAGTCAACAAACCAATGAATCTTTTCCAAAATAGAACAAATGGAGAGCTTTATGGGCCACAATTTACCAAGGAAGTGAAGCATAAATTGGCATGATTTATTAACTTGACAGTTTGTATCCTACACCAATACCATCTTTAGAAGGAAGCAAATATGATGGTAAATAGAGATGATGTTAAAGGAAACATACATCAAGACTAAAACACCTTATCCCAAATATAATTTTAAACAAGAAAACAACTTAAAGAAACATATAAAATCTCCAAGATGATTTAGTTCAGAAAGGAATGCTTAGCATGTCAACAACCCATCACAGCACAATTATAAACAAAACCGCCCGAACGCTTTCTACCAATCAAGTTCCATTGAGGCGGGTTCTCATCGGGTACCCAAGAATTCAACTCAATCATTCCCCCGTAGGAAACCCGTGGTCCTGCAATAACAA
This sequence comes from Scalesia atractyloides, assembly GCA_947069175.1. Classification (NCBI taxonomy): domain Eukaryota; kingdom Viridiplantae; phylum Streptophyta; class Magnoliopsida; order Asterales; family Asteraceae; genus Scalesia; species Scalesia atractyloides. Next base: position 7,414,812 of record CAMTDV010000023.1, on the reverse strand, counting down.
TAAGCTGATCACCACAAGCCCGAAACGCAAGCCCCCATCCGTTCATCGAGCCTGCTCTTTCGGGCAGTCCGCCCAGTCTGACCCAAACATTCCGACCCTTGTCATACTTTCTCACTTCTTGTTCTTCATAATAAGCTGCGTATAACTCATTCTTCACAACTGCTAATAAAGGCGGCGCTTTGGCGGTTGCAGGTGCGTCTTGACCACCAGTCAACGCTGGAAACATATTTGGAATCTCGGTCCAGTTGCCCGTTTCCAAATCATAAACTTCCCCGCAAGTCAGCTCGTTGTTATTTTCTTCACCTATTCCACCGATAACGTAAAATTTAGATTCCATAAATACCCCTGAACACATTTTTCTTGGCTTATGCATGTTGGGTAGCGTTACCCAAGTCCCGGTTTCTGTATTGTAAAGCTCAGCCGAACTTAAGATGTTGCCAGATGGACCGCACCCACCGGCTACAATGGCTAACACGCCGAGACTTGCGGACCCGAATAGATATCTAGGTGTATTGGTCTTTGAACCCGGTGACCATGAGTTAGTTAAGATGCTATACTTATACACTACGTGTGTGTCTATTTCTTTACCGAACACCAGCAGCTCTGTACCGACAGCTAAAGATTCTTTATCTGAACACATAAAGCATTCGTTGCAGTCCATAATAGGCAGGCGCATCCACCTGCGGCGGATCGGGTCAAACGCCTCCCATTCGAAAAGGTTACACGAGAAATAAACCCAATGTTCTACAATACCCATCAGTCTTCTTAACCTATAAAGCTCACCGCCACGAATTAACGACTGGAAAGTGCGGTTCAGTGAAGCGATCGAACCGTAATCGGACCTTGAGCTGCGCAAAAGGCAGTTAATCGAGAGGTCGCGGCCTAAGTGGTTGATTAATGAGCTAGGATCTGAATGGCCCGACTGATTTTGGTTATCTGATGGTCAGTTTCAGAAAGTGAAATGACTAAATCGCCCATTTGTGTATGATATTCGGAAGGGGTTAACGAACTTTTGGATCCGTCTGTTTCTTCACCATCAAGATAACCTTTTTCTTTTGAAACTCCGGTTACAAAGAAGGCGTTATACGCCCATTTGCATTCTTGTTCACAAGCACTTGGTAGATCCCTTGAGACAAGAAAAGCAGGACCCTCTAACATGATTCCTATATGAAAGAATTATACATGTTTTGTCAAACAAATCGAATCTATGAAGGGAAAAAAGATTGTTTACGTATGCAAAGTAAACGAATCTATAACGTGCAGAATAAAGAACACCATGAAGGACATAATACCAACTTTGGAATCTTGTTAATAAGTGCTAATGTTAGTAATATACATGGAAATTATCATCAGTTTATATCATAAGTAAAGATACACATAACAGATAGATGCATACGACAAATCGACAATATATCTGTAGTGATGTAAAACACTACAATACTTTTGATGTGCCCGAAAACATAATTCAATAGGTTAGCGGCAGCATAGTTAAATCCAATTTGACTGAAATAACACTTCAAAGTTCTAACCTGATTAAGAAAAATGAATCAATTTCTCTAAGAAGTGAAATTTACGATATTTGAAACTTCGGGTAATTAAATATTCAATAGAGGACTAGATGATAGCGAACATCATGGGATATAGCAGCCATAGAAAAAAATCTACATCTTTAAATTCAACAAAACATGAAAAAGATTATAAAGTTTAAATCTTTGATCAATACCTACAATGAAACCCCAAATCACAATCCAAATTACAAAACATCCAACAAATAGACTCATATGGAGATAAGTTATCTTAAAAACATCACAAAAAATGAAAGAACAGCTTGCAGAAAGCCCTAAACTGTAGCTCCCAATCTGAAATTTTCTTGAATTTTATCAAAATTGAGTTTCTGTAATACAAACTAGTAATGAACTAATGATCTTTCTTTTTTTGATAGATTCATTCATAAAATAAACTTATTGATTATAATCTAAAAAGGATGAACATACACTGAGTCTGTAACTACAACCCACCACAAAATGTAATCCAAACATGCCTGCAAGACATCAATTAACATAATTTACATCAAAAAGATCAGCAGAAATCCCTAAACTAAAGATCCCACATTGGGTGTATCCTTAATTTAATTATAAAACACAATCTTGCCACAAATCACTAAAAGCAACCAATCTTGCAATCCAATTAGACACTAACACAAGGTATACTCAAGAAACATCAAAAGAGCCAGTAAAAATCAGTTTTTTGTTAGATAATCAAAATCAACAAAGCAATTTCACTTATATTTCTGGTTTTACCCAATCAACAAACAAAACCTAAGATCATTTATATATATAAAAAAAAACAGATAGAAAGCTTACAAATTATGTCAGTGAAGAGAGCTTTGTTGAGATATCTTGATTGTATATACACAGATAGATACATATCTATATATACACACACATATGATATGAAATTCAGCTGAAAAATTGCACTTTAATACTTCTTTCTCCGGTGTCTCTATTCCCTTTTCCGGAACTTAGGCCTCTTAAGCCCTCGCTCCTCACAGTTTTGATTCACCTTTTCTGTAAATACAAATATTATTTTGAAAGTATATTTTTAGTTTCCTGTAATTTTTCATTTTTGTGTGGGTTTGAGGGGTGGGAGTATTTATAAATATTATAAAAGGTAAAGCTTGAATAAATTAGAAGTGGACAAATAGGAGATGTGGCCTTGGACGCCATGTGTATGGCTTCTTTTAATATTATTTTAATTTTAATTGTATTTGGATTCTGCTTTTGAACAAACAACGGTTATTAAAAAATATGTGAAGATGCTATACTTTGTAAGAATAAGTACTATAAATTAAATTATAGACTATAGATGTGAAGAAGTATTGTGTGTGTTAAATTTTAGATTACATCTTTAGTGAAAGGAGATGGTACTCTATTAATGTTGTTAAATAAGATGTAACTAGTGTTAAACACCAGGTGAGTACAACCGTATCAAATAGTATTAATGTCACACAACCACGAGCGACTATAAATACTGAATTTACGACTTGTTAATGCGAAGAAATTAGACTGAAACGTAAAACATATAGTATAATAACTAAGTCGATCTAGGAACCGCATGTTATGACGAACCTGTCAAACGGGAAAAAATAGACGACATAAAAACGTTGAACCACACATGCATGTTGCGTCGTGTTAACTCGCAAAACTTAGAGCGAGAAACAAAGTATAAAAATGTTGAACCATACATGCACGTTGCGCCATGTTAACTCGCAAAATTTAGACTAAAAAGTTAAAAATCAATTTATCAAATACTTTTGGACTAAAAGTTAAAAATCAATTTTTTTCAAAAACTCCCTAAGCATTATGTACAACACCGATATACACAAATAAGTTGCTAATTTATAGTATTTAAATAAATAATCATATTATCCTTTTTTTATTAAAAAACAAAATAAAAAAATGTCAACCTCGTAATCACTTAGTTTTTTTAATCTCAGTATACATGACAAGAACTATGTTTCTTTTTTTGTTTTTTGATTTCAACATTAACAACACTTGTTGATCAAAATTCATTCATAAAGAAAATAGAAAACTTTAAAATCAATTTAAAGGAGAATTGGTTCGTGAAGATAGTAATTGTTGCACAAGAATGGTGGTTTCTTACTTACCGGTTGTGGATATATTCCTAGCCATGGGAAAGCATGGCGTGAGGGATGATTTGAGTCTATTTACCAGTAAAAGAGAAAAAAGGAGATGAGACAGATTGTATTTTAATTTTTATTTATCTTAAATAAAAATATTTATTAATGGGGTGGTAGTCTATCAGCAAATACAAACCTTTTAAACACCTGAATTTTACTTTATTTTTTCCTTTTTTTGATAATTTTAGTTTGTCCATGTCAAATGTGATTTTTGCCACAAAGTGGAAAATTGTTTAGACCAGTATGTTTAGGGTGATGAAATCCAAATTGGGTACATATATTGTAACTCCGTAGGTTTATTGTTTTTTTGGTCTGTGTAGCCTTTTTTAAGTTACAACTTTTTATCAAGACTACACATTTAGTTGTTTCATGTGCTTTCATGTCCCTTTCATATGGATTCTTTATTTTTTAGCTCTAGTATGAGGTCGACAAACACTTCACAACCATGCATGTAAAACCTCTTGCGATGAGCCCACTCATGCCCTTTCACACCCCTTTGGGGTGGAGTTTCACGCCCAACATGGTGATGTGGTACACGAGACGTGAAACCACTACACATAGTCTTAACATTGATAAGATATAAAGCTTAAAAAATGTTAAGCCAAAGTAACATATATCTCCCTGTAAACATTGATAAGATATAAGTTTCAAATATTTTAAGCCAAAGTTACGTATATCCTCTGGTGAACTTGCCAAAAAGGATGAAGTTTTTTTTATTTTAATATATAACATATTATTCCTGCATTGACGTGGTAGTATGTTAACCGCGAGATTCCTACTTGAGACTTGGGTGATAAAAGTCCAAAGGCCTAACGAGGTGATCGAGTCTAAAAAATTAATAATTATAGAGTGAATTTCAAATTTTGTCCTTATCTTTATACCCAATTTCAGGCGGTGTCCTTTATCTTTAAATTTTGTCCTTATCTTTATACTCAATTTCAAGCAAGTCACATGACCAGATTTAACAACACGTGCAGGATTTTAAAACATAAAGTACAAAATTCATCAAATTTAAAGACAAAGGACACCGCTTGAAATTGAATATAAAGATAAATGACAAAATTCGAAATTCACTCGTAATTATATGCTAGTTTTTATATAATGCGTTTATTTTAGGATAAACTTTATCTTTTAGATTTTAATACATCCTTTCGGACAAGGTAAAAAAAATGTATCCTGTTCATATAACTTTAGTCCCGTCTGTGACCTTGTATCATATGATCCTTCGTAACAAACGATTCTAGTGTAACTGAAGCAATAAGTAACCGATTTCAGCCATTTGATCTGGAAACTATATTCTTGCCATGTTGGTTGATTAGCTTGTTATGTTATCAACTGGTCATACAGATAATGAATAAATATATATCTAATAGCATATGCTACTTGCATCTTTTAGTGTATGCATATAGTATATAATATATGATACGTTATATGTTCAACTAGATTGATAAAATACATGCCAATGACCTTTGAAAAGGGGGTGAAAGCATAATATATCATATAAAAACAAAAAGATGTCCCTTTTTATGAGTATTTTGTTGGTAGCCTTTATAGGTCATTAGTGAAATAGGAATATATGTCATAGCACTTGGTGGCTTAGAGTGAGCACCATGTATTAGGCCATTCCTTTATGATATCATCAATGTATCATATTCCCACCATTCATTATTCTCACACAATTGTGACTTTAAGGTACAAGGCATAAACTATGCAATGTGTCATCGTCTTGTAGCAACGAAATGCTAACAATAGCACTACTAGAAAAATGGCAACTACGGTCGGAATAATAATTGCAAAATTAGCGTCCAATTTATGACCTGTTTAAACATTAATGGGTCTAACTGGATACAATGTAGCTAGATAAACATAATTGGCCCTAATTAATCATCAATGACCCTAGTTGATCATGAATGAATTATCATAATTTACCATAAACCAATTTATCTGAGATTAAATGACCCTAAGTTAAACCAATAACTATAACTAAAAACTAATGACCATAATAGATTATGAATTACCGATTTTAGTGAACCATATTTGGCCATTATTGACCGAATTTAACCATGAATAACCCAAAATGATCATCAATGACCCTAACTTAAAATCAATGACCGCTTTAACTGACAAACAATGTTCCTAATTGGACGTCAATGACCATGACTGATCACGACTAATTCTCATTGGGCTTCAATCTTAGTTTTAAATCAATATCTTTTGCGACCACCCTTAAACGATTGCAACTGGTGTATAAAAATTTAATATTAATTACGTTTTGGCAACTGAAACTAGGGGGTCACAAAATTTGCAACCGTCTTGCGACTTGATCTTGGCCATCGCTATATTTGCACCGTTGAGATTTATGTTGCTAGTTTTCAGCCCGCTTTTCTTCGGTCACAAACGTCCAGTTTTTAGTGATATATTGCAAAAGAAAAAAGTAGTACTTGTCAGACAATATAGAGCTATTTTCCTATGGATACTTTTTATTAGCTAAGCTACATATTTTTTAGTCCTACTCTTAAATCTAACACTTTGTTCTTTATGGATTTGAATCCCACCCTTAAAATAAGGACATCTTTATACCGCCATGATACAAGCACTTTAGTTCCTAAATATTATATATATGGATACAATTTTTCAGTCAAGTTCATTTTTTTATAACTACGAGAACCACATAAAACACTCGTACGCACTACATTAGTGATTTAATGAGATAGAAGGGTATGCAGTTATGTCACTACTAGAAATTTGGTCAAATTCCTACAAAAACCGTCGTAAATTTTAACACATTTGCAACACCTTTGTGACAAAAATACGTGTAGGAAACTACACTTCTCAACATATTATTAATCCTAAACGCTACTATATCTATACTATATTAAAATACATATAAGGACAATAAGGTAATTTACATAATTTTAAGACATTAAGTATATACAAGTTTTAAAACATATTGTTAACTTTTAAACCAGCTGCCACACGATTTTAAACGAGCATAACTTTTCATACGTTAATTTTATTTTATAAAAATTACATCGTAAACACGAGCATTTTATTCTTCTTTTAATTTGAGTATGATAATGCTATAGCTTTTTTTATTAAAAAAATAACATGTTACGTGATTATTGATGTCTTTGTTTCTCGCTGCATCATGCAGGCAACCATCCAGTATACCTATATGTATGAGCTTTGGGCTTTCAAATCCATAATCATTTCATGGTAACCATAATACAGATCTTACTAATAAAGATTCATAATGAGCGGTCACTTTTTCAATTCATATAGAATCAGTCATTCCTACCTTTGGTGACACGGTATAAATAGCTAAGTGAATGGAGAGGGTATCTAATGCAACATCCCACTAAAAGCTTAGTAATGGAGCATATTATTTCACCATTACTAATTTACTATATGAATTGAGGAAGTATAATGGAGCATATTTCACGATTCAACATGATTAAACGACAAGAAGAAGAAGGGAAACCTCACTTTATCACACATGCATGCATTTTGTCACGATACAGTTCTCTTAATAGCTTTTTTTTTTTGGAAAAGTATATTAATTTCTTTTAATTCAACATCTAATTTAGATTTTCTCTGTTAATTTATAAGTTTAAAGAAATCTATATACACTCTCTTGTTAATTGGACTTCATGCCTAATTATCGAGACACTGTTTGTGTTATTTGGTTATGTTTGTAGTGTGATTTGAGACTAGACATTTGTTTGTTGGTGTTTAGACTTATCGTGTCAAGTGTATGTCATGACACATTTTGAATAATGTATTATAGTATTTCTTTTGTATTGATGTGTTATGATATATGATCGGTGCATTCCCGTGATTCCGCTTTATCATTGGTGTGTTAGTTAAATTACTTACTTCAAGTGATAGGTATAGGACAACTGGTTCGACTGTGGTGGTTAGCGATCCGAAACCAAATAATGCCACAACTAGATATTCATTCACAAACTACCAATTTTACTTTGCAAAATAAAAATTTAACTCTATATGATCATTTTCGATGTAATGAACTCGATTAGGGTTTTAACAAAAGCAAACCGTTTATGTAACTTGAATAAACAATTGAATTCAAATAATTTAAGAGATTAACAAAATTCCATGTGAACCATAGGTAAAATATGATCAAACGTCAACTTACACAAATCACTCACCCAGAGATGATCACGGGTGATTTAATTAGCCTTGCATCTCTAGGAAAAGATATTAAAAAGTTGATTCAGAATGTGGAAGCATGATCCGAATGATGATCGAGAGCCTCCACATTAATTGAATTCCGCTTGTACACTAATTCGTACCCTATATTGCCTTCGGTGGTTTGTACACTAATTCGTTCGCTATATTGCCTTTGGCGTACCACACGCGAAGAGGCGTATGGTACGGTTTTGCAACTTTTTCCAGTAGCTGCATGCTGCTTCTTTTTACTCCCTTTAGTGTCGTCACTTCCATTTTTGTATGGTACTTTAACTCATATATTGTGGGCTGCTCCATCTCGTTTCCAACCCAGCAACATCCATTTATCGCCCATAACTAATTACAGACCTTTTTTGTTCTTGACTTATGTTCCTACATGTAAAGTGCCAAGAAACACTCAAGTGCATTTAATAAATTAATGGTAGCAATAATTCATTTAATTCTCTTGTTATTTATTTTTGTTCTTTATTTACTTTTCTTTGACGGTAATGACGATTTATATGTTAGCTGATAATATTTCACCATATTGTTCCGCATATATTGTGTATATATCTTGTTTTTTAATGTTTAAAGAATTCTTCAAGACGGGCTACTAGCGAAATTCACCACATTAGGATACATTTTCTTTCGAATTGGGGAAAATCCTCACCTAGGGCCGAAGCCCGTGAACACTCGCCCGAAGGCACGACAGTGCGGTGAGATAAACCCCGCTCAGTTCAAGGATCGAACTAGCAATCGCCGCCTACTCACTTAGTCTTCCATCATCTCCAGGTGTCACCGAAACTAAATGCTGGGGGTAGGAATCGGACGTTGGTCACTTGGAATACCAGGTCTCTCCCTTACCACTCCACCACCCGCTCATTGGCTATTTTGTATATATCTTGTAATCTCGTATATTTATTAGTTAGTTAGAGATATATGTTTACCATAGATAGATCCTATAATCACTCTCGTAGCCTTGCATTTTTGTAGGTTTGTTTTGTGTTAATGAGATCAAGCAATTTTACACTCTTACACGGTATCACACGCTTAGCTTGATTTCGATCTTGCTACTGCCGTCCTTCCCTTCATCTTTTCGTTTTTTTTGGTCTACCATTTCCTCTTGCCTACTATCATCAGCGACAAGTCTGAACCTAAAACTCAATCCCTACGACCAGTCTATAGTGTGACTTACATACGCTACAAAGTTCGTGTGCTTGATGGCACCGAAGTTTCATACCCTACATGGGTCAAACTTTTCATGCTCCACGCTACCGGGTACGTTGTGGTCGACCACATCGACGGTTCACCGGCACCGAGCGAACAGAACCGGAATACACTGCTTGGAAGAAAATAGATGCAGTGGTCTCACAATGGATCTATGGTACCCTCAACAGTGATCTTCTGATCCGGGTTGTTGAAGAAAAAATCACCGTATATGAGGCGTGGAAACGGGTGAAAAATATGTATCTAAACAAGAAAGGACCACGAGTCACTGCTATTCAACACTAATTGACCAACCTTGCCCTCGCCTCTTTGCCCAGTCTCAAAGCCTACTACCAGAAAATTCGGAAACTTTCAAACCAAATAGCCTCTGTTGACTGCCCACATATAATAACACAGCGGATCCTTTATTTGTTTCGCGGTCTACCCCGCGAATACGACATCACAGCTTCAATTTGGAATCAATCTTTTCCACCATGGGAACAAGCCATTGAAAAACTACAATCTGAAGCTCGCTAGGTTTCGGTGCGAGATCCAGCAGTAACAACTCATCAGGTTTCTCTAGAAATAATAAGGCCCAGCCTCAGGCACATTTTGTCTTTGTAGACCCGTTTGAGCCCACCAGTCTAGCCAATGCGGTATAGAATTAATTGACACACCACATTTTCAATATCATATAAATATATAGAATTAGCGTCTGTTAGATGTATGCCTACACCCCGCACTTAGGTCATGGCCATTTGCGATTAAATGCGTCGGGATATCCAGGACACAGTCGTATTAACCCCAAGTGTTTAAGTTATCAAGCAAAACAGATTAAAACGGTTTATTTGCATTTCTATGACATCATTCGCCATTTTGCAATACCCGACCAAATGGCTAGTGCCATATTCCAAGCCTTTATAAAATAAAATCGGCTAAGAGTATTTATCTGTACTAGTATTTAATATATCAATATATTTAGCACAACCGTAATTCAAAAACAACCTAAAGTTATGCGCAATTTACTAGAGGCTTTAGTCTGGAATGAACGGAAATATTATCCGTTAGAATGTTAATGGGTCATTTATAAGTCATTGGCTTGACCGGTTAACTTAATGGATACGCTCGGTAACTAGATTAAGCGTTAACCAGATAGATTATACCCTCTTGAATGCAAGGACTCGTGTAATATGGGTTTAATAACCAAACATTTTGATCAGAACTGAATTTGAAAGGTTTTGACCCGATTCGGCTAGTTTATAAATCTAACTCTATTTAAACTAGCCGTACGTGTATATACGATATCGGTGGTCGAATGGGTCTATGTCGAGTCCGTTATGTCAAAACGTGTTTCATAATGTTACAAAATCAGTTTCAAGTCAGAATATATGTATCGTTGGTTTTAAAACCATTTATATGCCTTTAAGGGCAATTTCAGTATTTTTAAAGTATATAACATTGACTCGTCAATTAACCCATCAAACGGTATGACTAGAAGGTATAACCTCAAAGAGTTATTCCCTACAATAATTTGGTCATATAACAATCCTTAATCATGCTCTAACTTGACCAAACGGGTCAGAATCAAAATTCAAAGTAGATGTCAAACTGCATGACTTTCGACTAGGAAACGAGCTCTAACTAGAAATGACGAGTTGGAGATGCTAAAACATATCCTAATAGGTTATATAAACTGTTATGATGTCAAAATTTTGGTTTGATACTTAGAAGTTCATTTGTCGTATTTTGCAAAATCTACGTATTTTACTTTTATTTTATGCATGTTTGACTCGTCATTTCACCTACTTAACGTGATGATGGTGTAATCATAAGGGATTAACAGCTCCATTATTACGATTACATTGCAAAGTTTGATTCGAACTTTGACTTGACCGAAATGGTCGACTTTCAGCTAATAAGTAGCCTATAAAATGAAACAGATTAGAAAGAGCACTTACTAGTGTTGAAGAACACTTTAACAACTTAGAAGAGGAGGCTACTTTAGATCGGAAGCAGTTCCAAGCGGTTTTTAGAAGTGAAATGAATGGTGTGAATGAAAATGTAAACTTAGTAAGCTATTTATACTAATCCTCAAGAGCTTAGAGCATGATATGTGTCTCAAAGTGTCGTAGGAGTTTGATTACTGTCCAAATAGATGTCAACATGAGATTTAATATGGCAAGGAAATGAGCAAGGTGGAATATTATAACATCCCCGCGTAACCGCACCATGATATTGTTCGCTTTGGCAGCCAACACGCCCTCAGCGCCTACCCCGAACGGTTTTAAAACGCGTCATGATGGTGAAGGTGTCAAGCCCCTTATAAGGAAACCTTCATTCCCCTTCACAACCAATGTGGTATGTTACAATCCCCCCCCCCCTTTAAGGGGCCCAGCGTCCCAGTTGGCACACCAGTCCAGTCCCTGGCTTTGATACCAACTGTAACAGCCCAGCGTAACCGCACCATGATATTTCCGCTTTGGCAGCCAACATGCCCTCAACGCCTACCCCGAACGGTTTTAAAACGCATCATGATGGTGAAGGTATAAAACCCCTTATAAGGAAGCCTTCGTTCCCGTTCACAACCAATGTGGGATGTTACACATATGATGCAGCAACGCAGCAGCCAACTAGAAACTTGCTGCCAGCGCATCCCTAACAGACCGTAAGGGTGATGCCTTGTGGTCCGTAAGGGGACAAGGCACACGAGGATTTTTAAACATCCTTACGGATCGTAATAGGATGTTCTTGCGATTCGTAAGGGACCTCGAAAACTTATAAAGATTGCCTTTTAGGTAGATTTAACCCCTCAACTTCAATATATATATATATATAATATATATATATGGTTTTGGACCCCTTTTTACCATTATTATCTCTCTCATTCAACATATCAAACATTCTTTAGCAAATGATTGATTCTGATATTTCATGATGCAACAGAAGTTTGTTTATGGGTTACCTTGTTAGGCGAGTAGGTTGTGATGCAACAGAAGCTTTTTTATTATAAACCTGTGTGTATGTGTTTGGTTTGTGTATATATTTAGACAGACAGAGTTGGAAATAAGGATGTGATTAGAGAGAGAGGGGGAGTGGAGGAATGAGTTGTAACTTTTGATTTTTGATTCATTTATGGCGGTGTTGATTCTCACTAGAGTCGCCGATAAAATGATTCAGGTGACCAGAATTAGGATGAAGAAGACATGAAGGTGGATGGACATGATTTGTTATATTGGTTGTGGGTCCTATTATATTTTAATAGATTATATGTGTTTAGTTAAAAATGGGCCTCAACATTCATATGTTTTTAATTTTCTTTTTAAAAGGGCATTTTAGTCAATTCATACGCATTTAACACCAAAAACTAACCTCCATCCATGCTAGGGACTATCCAAGTAACAAGTTGTCAAAGCATAGGGAGCATACATGTAATTTTAGAAAGCTGGGGTCTAAAGGTGAAATTTTGTAAACCACAGGGACTATCCGTGTATTTTACTCAAAAAAATTAAATAAATATTTTGTTTTTAGATCATCTTCTTCATTTCAGGCCACCTCTGCAAACATCTTGCTCGCCAGAGAATAAGGGTGTTGGGCTATTGAGAAGGGGTAGCATAATATTTTTTTAAGGGTAGCGAACTACAAAAAATGTCGAAAATAAAATTACACTTCAGCGAAAGTTTAGGGTAGCGGGTTACCCTCTCTATGCAGGTCCCCCTACTTCAGCCCTTGTGAAACCTATTACGATTCATACAATCCTGAGTCTTGTAGTCTTACGTGCATGGCCGATTCATCAGTTAGATGTTAACAATGCTTTCTTGCATGAGCATTTAAAGGAGACAATTTACATGTTTCAACTTCGAGGTTTCACCTCGTCTACTCATCCTAATTATGTGTGCAAATGTCACACGTCTTTATATGGCTTCAAACAAGCTCCCTTGGGCATGGTACCAATGATTTGCTGGGTTTATTTCTAGATGTGGTTTCAAAAGTAGCGTCTGTGACAATCACTATTCATCTACCACAAGGGAGATCAAATGGCTTACCTCCTTTTAAATGTGGATGATAGCATCCTTACTACATTTAGCAACTTTCTTCTTTGCATGATCATTATGTCTTATCCACCGAGTTCAACATAACTGACCTTGGTACTTTACATCATTTCCTCAGTATTGTGGTTTAGTGACAGAAAACGGCTTGTTCCTATCTCAGTCGACCTATGATGCGAATGTCTTGTCACGAGCTAATATGACCACTTGTAATCTGGTTAGCACCCCAGTTGAAGTTGGTTCTAAACTGAGCGCCACTCAAGGCGCCCCTTTTGTAGACGACACATTAGACGACAACCTGTTTAGTGCCTTGGAATATCCCACTATCACTAGACCACACATATCATACGCCATGCAATAGATTTTCTTTTTCATGCATGCACCTCGTGAGCCTCATTTTCAGCTGCTTAAACGGATTCTTCGGTAGATCAAAGGTCACACTTTCTGATTGGGGTGGGTGTCCATACTCACGACGGTCGACCTTGGGCTATTTTGTATACTTCGACGCCAATTTAATTTCTTGGTCGTCAAAACGTCAGCTTACTATTTCACGATTTAGTGATGAAGCAGAATATCGAGGGGTCGCAAATACTGTTGCCTAGTAACTATTATATGATAGTTTACCGTGCAGAAAATCCGGTTCAACATCAATGAACTAAACACATTGAGCTGGACATTCATTTTGTTCGAGAAAAGGTCCAACTGCGCAGTTTAGGTTCTTTGTATCATCATCAAATATAATATGAATAATCATCCTTTATTAGTAGAGATAGTTGCATAATTATTGGGTTGCTTGTCAACATTCGAGATTGAGTTAGGTTGGAAAATAATGCACATCAAAGGCAAGGAAAAAGGGATACCAAGGGTGGCAAAACACATAGAGCACGTTCGTGCTGATAACATGTTGTGAAACAATGGTCTATTAGCAACTAATAATATGTATATAAACATGAGAGCTAGACTATGAAATCATGTAGAGAATAGAACATGGAGAATTCTTATCATCATATAACATCATATACAAATGTCAATACATATAAGCACTCACATTAGTACAATAGTAAATAAGAGAAAGGGGTTATACATGTGGAAGATCACTGCATAATGGATGCATTCATAGATAGGGGTTATACATGTGGAAAGTCACTACATAATGGATACATTCATAACACTCCCCCTTGACTATCCACATGATGGAGTACTATTCTTTAATACGCTTAATGATGTTGTCTCATTAAAAACCTTGCTAGGAAAACCCAATTTGACAAAACCTCAGCTAAGGGAAAAAGAGTGCAACGCGTATTGTCTCCCCCTCAATATAATATGTATCATTTCAAGTAACAAGTGTCAATCTTCTATGAAAGTTGTTGAAAACTTTTGTAGTGAGTGATTTGCCGCTTGATGTGCAATCTATTAATGAACTTGATGTATGATCTTTATGTAAAACTTTAATTACCTCCTCTTGTAAGTAGATACCATAAGATCCATGAATGTGTTTTATTATAATCCCTGTATTTACAAAACTAACCAAACTTATTGATGGGTTAGTAAAATATGAACCCATACCTTTCGTACCTTAAGGGTATAGAAAATAAATGTTTTACTCTTTACACTATCTCCTCGTCGTACACGAGTTAAATCTTGCCAATGAATATAATGGTATATGTTCGTGTATAGCTAGCAAGATATATTAATACAATTTGTATTGAATTATGGTACCTCATGACCAAGGATCTTTGCTTCTTTGATAGAAGATGATAAAAGTCATTTTTATCTATATCAAATATTTGAAAATCATTAAATGTACTTATACCAAAAGCTTTGTCCATATGAAAATGTCTAACATTTTCTAGATGTATTATGATTGATGGGTTATAATATAAACATATGTCCTACGTATGGAGCCATAAATTTGCAATATTGTATTTATTTGCAAATTCTTGCTTAAATAGTTAAGCTCTTTTTTTTTCTCTTTGGGAGATTCAATGACATCATTAACATATATTGCAATACTTGTAAACCTCATATCGTTCTTTTAATGAAAACAAATGGACCAACTTCACCATATGTATTTCTCATTTTCGAGCTCACTGGTGAGTCAATTATATCATATTTGACTCGACTATTTTAGTCCACATATTTTGTTAACTTCATATAGTATGTTCTTGAGGTTTTGACATCAATGCTTCTAGCATTATCAATCCATGAGGGAATTCGTTTATCCATATATGCATGTGCTTTCACTGTTCAGGAGTTTTGCTATTAAATTTTTCCGTTTAACACATAGATATCTATATCATGTAAAAGTATCATGAACACTTGCTTTTATCTTCAAAATCCATATTGTACCATGCGTGTACACTATTTATTGAGATATCACAATCACTGGGTACAAGTTTTCAATGTATGTTTATTGGTGCACAAGAATTACATCGTGAAGATGTTTTGATTCACCTTTAAAGAACTCAATTGCTTTAAAAAAACTCATCAGGAGTTCAATTGTATTCAAAAATGAATCTGTATACAACGATCATATTGTTCTTGAGAACTTACTTTACATGAAATACATAATTTAAATCCTTCAAGGACTTGCATGTAAACTTTACTATCTAAATGATACATAACATTTATAAGACGCATATCAATTCTCTCTTTATATTATCAGACTAATTAAATACTGAAAAGCTATTGCATCCACCACTGGAGAATACGTCCTCCGCATAATTAATCATAGGTCTTTGCGAAATCCTTGTGCCATCAATTATTGATCCACATAAAAGACCTAATTATATTAAATATATTTTACAACTTTTTTATGGACTACTGGCCCGTATGCTTTCCATTTCAATAGAGAATTCAACTCTGCCTCATTTGCGTCGTTCCGTTCCATTTTGGCCAATCATTTCTTTGTATTTATTCATAGGCAGATTTTAAATCTTGATCCTCATCATTTCAGCTTTTCAAGCGCTATATATACAAAAGTATAACGACTTCGATTTTGTTTCGATTCCATACACTTCTAGACATGATAAAATTTACTAAGAGCTCTTTATTTTCAGGTACCTGAGGTTCTTCCAGAACCATCATGTCTAATGTCTCTTCAAGAAACCTTTTTTTACTATAACCTCGACTTGACCATCTTCTTCATTACTTGCTCCAATTTTTTCGAGGAACTTTTATTTTCTTGGAATCGACTATTCTACCACGCCTCAGGCGTGTAATAGACTCATTAATGTATGGTTTGCCCTACTAGGACAATTAACTTAATTGGAGCATTAACAGTTGACTACGTGACTTACTTAGTCACTGTATTTAGGTCAGTTAACATGTTTGGTGATTGATTCTTTAATCTGGGTAACGAATTATCTTTTGAACTTCTTGTTCACACAATTTAGTTTGAGGATCAATGATAATTCATGCATACCCATTCCTTTTTCAACTGCCATTACCCATTCCTTTTTCAACTACCATTAATCTCCCCCTAATGTTGAAAATGTTAATTTACTTAAAGTAAGATTTAACGAGCCATAAATAAATCTCTCGTTAATTGCTCGAAGTATGTAATCATAAATAGTATTTTCATCCAACATATATTCCCAACATTATTTGAGTTTCAATCTTTATGCGTTGTGGTGGATCAATTCCAATGTATACCGCACAATAAAAAGTTTGATGGGAAACATTTAGTTCCGGCCAAAACCAACTATAATGGAGAAACTATTACAACATGTTGGCTTGATGTGAAATAATGTTACTGCATGTAAAATCACATGTGCTCAAGTATGAACTTTTGCTCTCTTGATTATTGGCTTTGCAATCAATTTGTAGACGTTTGATCATCGTCTTCAACAAAAGCAATTTCTGTCTTAAGCATTTAGAAAGTTCAATACTTATTCCAATAATCATTAGTAACATGGATACTAAATTCAATGTTATAACCACCATAAATATGATAATATGGAATAATATGCTTGCTATCTCATTAGCTAAGTTACACACAACTTCAAGTTGTAAGTTTGATGACCATTTAGACGATGCATCGATTTAAAAACACTAAACGGTATCATGTTTGGATATATACATCCTTCATTCATTCCATAATATTTTAGGGATTTATACCATTAATTGGCAAATAAATAATTTCCCTTAAGAGCAAACATAATATGCTATCAACTAGAAGAATCTTCAAGTTCTTGATTATATTTCACATCCTCATTGACTCGGTGTGGTCTAACCGGTCATACCAATAAAGTAAATAATCATGATCCATAAACTTATGGTTTATGATATTGTATATGGATTACTTGCACGTATGTAATACAAAACATAATATATGAAAGAATGTATTATAACTTCAAAGTTCAAACCATCGTATTATTTAATCACTAGTTTACCACTTTTGGTGGTCGACCTGATCAGGACTATCATTATAATACTGATATTCGATCCCATTATTAGCTTGGCTATCTTATAATTTCTGATAGTTTGATCTCTTATTAACATGATGATTGTTGCACTTATGATGGTCAATCTCATTATTAATATGATCATGATTACAACTTTCTCAATGATGCAAATGATCAATATATATTCACTTCATGCATCAGAGTAAAACCATACAATTTTTACGGTTTTCCATTATTTTCTCGAACATATAGATATACAGTTGTTTCAAACCGTTTATACCCTTTAAATGATATTGTTACTTGAGGAGTATATTTGAGGTTTGACAAACAAAATTTGTTTTATCCGATTTCCCTTATAAATAAACTTCTCTTCGTAACGTCAATTGAGAAGTAATTATATGTCCGAGTCATATAATATTTCTTTTATATTGATAATGAGATACAAGGAGTATGACACTTTGGGTGTCAAATCGAAGCATATTTCTACTTTTTCATGAGAATGACAATAAACCACAACTTTGGTTTAGTCGTTCTATTCGGTATTATCGATGCAAAGAAGTGATAGCATATAGAATACAAGGTATAGATAGCAACAAATCATACAATACATGACCTTATAGCATGTCATCATATAAAAACTACTTATGATGGGCCTTTATAAAATAAGAAACCTTTTTATCACTAATAAGCAAACGCATCTAATTTATGTAATAACTTATTATGGTTTAACCAAACATAATATCTTATATATTTTGAACACTTACTTTAAAACAATACTGATGAATTACATAACATACTCATTTTTTTCATTTCTCAAATATTGATATTTAAACAATTGATGACATCATATAAGCAATCTATACATTGTACATATGAAACAATAGCAATAGTCACTATTTTATACTAACAATAATAATAGTTAATATGCAAATAAATTGTTAAACATTATGACATGGCATAATGAATGCATTAGAGGTACCGACATCGCTAGAAAATGTTTCTCTAAAACAACTAATGATATGTAGCAATATTAATCTATTATATGAATTTCTTATATGCAAAATTTGTTATAACATTAACCTTAGTATAAGTACCAAACGATATTTGCGTAATCATGTTTAACAATAATAATAATAATAGTAATAATAATAATAATAATAATAATAATAATAATAATAATAATAATAATAATAATAATAATATATTGCATTATAAGTTGTATAGTTTATTTAAAACTAAATCAATTGATGTTTACTCACATAAGTCATTTATATCTAATTATGTAAAAGTCTTTTGACATGCTATGTATTAACAATGACTAATGAAAACAATTAATTATAGAATTCATATCCATTTAAATTATAAACTACACAAAATAAAAATCTAGTACATACATCATGTATATATTACCACCAATACAAGCATATATACCTAATACAATTGCATTATTTAGTCCATAAATATTAAGTTCCATACTTTTTAGTATTGAATATTAATTTAATTGTTTTTTCATGGATTCTAAAAGCACATATAATATTCTTCAGATTGCAAATTAACTTTCTCAAATCATAAATATATGATTATGGTGGCTCAAAGAATATGTAGATGATCATCACTAGATTGTAAGAGTCCAAACAACATATATTATAATTAAATTAATTAAATGATAATCCAGCCAATTTAGAATAATAGAAATGATCATTTGTAAAAGAGAAAAATAAAATAAATATTCGTAATATCGTTGTCGTCAACGAAAACTATAGTTATTCAATTAATAATGAGTATTAGAAAAAAGATGAATTAGTCATGTAACGTCATAATTTATGATGTAACATCTAAATCCTTATGAATACCAACATGCTAATATATATAGAATAACTTCTAAAAGCAAATGGAAAAATATATAGATAAGAGTTCAATCATGAGACTACATTCTAGAATTTATAGTAATGATTAGTTTAAGTTTATATATGTATATTAATAAGTGTCAACAGTAAGATTGATGTATCATCATCAAATATAATAGAATAATCATACGAAAAATCATACCTTTATTAGTAGAGATAGTTGCATAATTATTGGGTTGCTTCTCAACATGCGAGATTTAGTTAGGTTGGAAAATAATGCACATCAAAGGCAAGGAAAAAAGGGTTACTAAGGGTGGCAAAACACATAGAGCACGTTCGTGCTGATACATGTTGTGAAACAATGGTCTATTAGCAACTAATATATACGTATATAAACATGAGAGCTAGACTATGAAATCATGTAGAGAATAGAACATGGAGAATTCTTATTCATTCATATAACATCATATACAAATGTCAATACATATAAGCACTCACATTAGTACAATAGTAAATAAGAGAAAGGGGTTATATATGTGGAAGGTCACTACATAATGGATGCATTCATAGATATGGGTTATACATGTGGAAAGTCACTATATAATGGATACATTCATAACAAATCAAACCTTTTATTTTGTATTTTTTTTTAAATTGCATCTACTTTAAGTTTTTAAACAATTCAAAAAAAAAGATAACTATATGATATAACCAAAACTTTCCAAAATTTTAAACTGATTAAATTTGTATCAATTATATATGTATATAATTATTTTTAAAATTTTGAATTTATCTATAACACCCAAAAAATTCAGACCTTAGATATAGTTGTAATATATGTTAAATTATAATATCAAACGAATAAATAATCTGTTTTTTTAGATAACCGCAAATAAACTTGTTAGTACCTGTATTATTAGTTTGTGCAACATGTGTAACAACCCGAACAATCAGGTTAGTGTTTGCTTACGACTTCTACGCTAGCTTTGTTATGCGACATTTTTATACGTGTACGTGACGAGTTTAGTTTATATAAAGTTTAGTTTATATATATAAAAAAACAACAACCCAACCCATCACCCACCCTTGCGACCCAACTGCCATTGCCAGCCCACAGACCGGCCCAAATGCCCATTTTTTTGGGTGAATAGTTATGTACGTGCATGTAGGTTTAAAAAAAACAAAACCTAACTTCTACACCTTGGAGCGTGACGGCAGGACCCCTCCCCTCTCTCAACCTCGCGACGGCAGCCGCCCCCCCTCGCCACCCCTCTTTCCGGTTGAACGTCTCTTTGTCTCGCACTTCATCTCATTCGGTTAGTGTTGTTATTTGTTTTGGGGTTTTAAGTTCTGTTTATACATGGCTGCATTTTTTTCGCTTAATTAATCCTTGGTGTTTGTGAGAATACTTGTATGCTAGGTTGCTTGAAATTGTGTTTTAATGTGGAATTGGTCGTATAAGGATAAGTGTTCGATTAGTAGCTAGGGTTTTTGTTGTGGGTTGAATCTTGATAATTGTGATAAAGGGGATGATGTACAGTGTTGATATTCTGATGATATGATGATTACATGTAATGCTAATGGCTGGAATTCATGTTTGATTGAGGTTATGATCACATATGCGTTCATATCTTTACTAGGTTTTGATGTTGCATGATGTTGGGTTCAATCTTATTGGTTCTTGATGCTTTGGGTGATAAATATATCTGAGTTTGATGATAACCTGCTGTAAGTATGTATAAGGGTCGTTGTTGTTCGCTAAACATGTTAACAGAATCACTCGAACACGCGTTAGAAAGTTAAGAGCTGAAAACAGGAAGCTGGTTGATGTTTACAGCCGACTTTAGTAGGCTGTAACGGGGTCGTAACCTAACGAAAATTTGATTTTCTTGAGTCTATTACGTGCTTACGCTTCTAATGGCGCTGGAATATGATTTTTGGACGTCATTTGCTATTTTAAATAAATTATTTCGTTTCAGCAATTAAAGCTGCGTTTTTCTGCAGATTTTACGTGTTATGTTTTCAGTCGTAACTGGGTAAATATTTATTGTTAGACCATGAAACTTTCACTGTAGATAGCCTTAGATGTCTGTGCGAACCTCCAACTGGAATTATGTCGATCGGATAATCGAGGATTTTTAAATGAATTTTTCTGTAAGCTGCAGTCAGAAAGTGACGAATCTGATCGCTGTTTGGCGCAAGATTTTTTACGGAAAATCCTTAAGGTGTTTGGTTACCAAATTTTTACACAATAGTCTATGCTCCGATTGACACGTTCTGTAAGTTTTGGGAATCTTCCGGTACATGAACTGTTCCGGATAACATCCGAAAACGGTCCGAAAATGCACTATATTGCTGAATTTTTATTGAAGAGTATTTTAAATCTTTTGTGACACTTGTGTGGTTGCTAAGTGATGTCGTGATAGATGCATGCATGTTAATTAGTATTTTATGACAAAATGTGCTACGTGCTAGATACATGTAGGATTTGTGTTTCCGCTTGAGCACACACACTAACCCTTAAACGGTAATCATGCTAGGACGTGATTGACCGGTTCCACCTCGCGTATTTCTTTCCCTTCCTTAACCCGAGCATTCAAATGTGAGTTCACTACTCCTTTACAGGCATGCGTTTCGAGGGGACAAATTACTATTCCTTGGAGGAATACTTTTTATAAATGTTGTAGTTTAATTTCGATGTTAGCTAATAAACTCAAACCCTATCATGAAAGTCCCTACTTACTACTGAACTAGTTTCCTGGGAGGCAACGGGATATTAGTTGATAGCGCTATTAGGCTTGACAAACCTCACACCGTGCTGGGAGCCGGGCGTGAACTAAGGACCTTAAACACATGGCCAATGTTGATAGGCATTGATGATGGCAAACAAACATATGTCACCCGGTATCGAGTTATAAACGACATGTCTTTAAACTAAACACCAACCCGTTTTCGTTAAATAAAACTGTGAACTCGCCGGCTTAATCGCTGATACACTTTTCTGCATGCTTGCAGGTCGTTAAATAATCATTTCATGGGAACTTACAGTCTGGGGAGCTTGAAGTGTCATGGGGCGTGTTACTTGTCACACCCCGACCCGCAGCGGAAAAAGGTGATCGGGGCATGATTGGGTTTTCATCAAAGCTCATGACATTTATTATAATGTTTCATATTTATTATTACAATTTTGAAGAAGATTATACAATCAAATCATACAAGTACAACATGTTCTATACATCTTTCTAGACTTCATTATTTTTCTTCTAAGGCACTTTCCTATGTGTTCCTTGCTTCATCCTGTCCACCTGTATCATGTGTAAAAATGGTTTTTGGGTCAACAAAAAGTTGGCGAGTGTATTCTATGAAAACATTTAAACGTGTTTATTGTATTGATTATAAAATAAAGTGCATAACCACATATGAGTAAATGTAGATGTAAATTTATTCACAAAACACATAATATTAAATATTGCACACACATACAACAATTGATTGTTTTGAGGCACGCGTTGTTCAACTCGTCTCCCACGAGGAACTGATGGGCCTAATGAATGAGTTTTGAGGCACGCGTTGTTCAACTCGTCTCCCACGAGGAACTGATGGGCCTAATAAATAATTTGCATACAACTTGACAATATGTAATACATAACAAAAAACAATATTTACATTCTAAGTTTAGATCATATAATGGTATAGCACGAGTTTGAATAAGCGAATTAATTTAAGCGACACATGATACACCCCAAAACATGAATAAAAAGGGGAATTTGTAAGAATTCACTCACAGTGGTTGCGTTTCTTGGATTGATGATGAATGCGCACGAATTTGAATTTAACCACGAGAGAACTAACCTAAATAATAACATAATGGTTCGGTAAATAAGTGGATTTTATTAACAATTTTAATAGGATTTTTGGATTTATTTTTGTGAGTTTAAGGTCATTTTCTAACTTTAAAAATATTATTTTTAAGTATTTTTAAATAATTTTCTGATTAAATAATAAATATAAAAAATATAAAAAGATGTTGACTTTTTGACTTTGACCGTTGACCGTTGACCACCGTTGACCGGTCGGACCGTGTGTTTGTATGCGCTGAGCGAGGTTCGAACCCGAGACCTCTCGTACGCGTGCACGCAGCTCTACCAACTGAGCTACGTGTCTAACCCGAAATATTTCTGTTTTTAATTATACTTATATACTATTTAGATTTATCCAGAAATCATTTATTTAAAAAAGGTTTTTAAACTAGTCGAACCGGTGCGCATGATGAGTTTCGAACCCGTGACCTGTGGTTTAGCTTTGCACACAGTCCACCGCTGGACTGTGAGTCTAACCTGGTTAAAATACTTGTTTTTATTAATCTTATATACTAACTGAAAGGTTCCGTATTTGGGTTTTATAAAAAGGTTTGAATATTGTGACGAATCGGAACAAGGACAGACTCGAACTCGGTATCTCTATGTTTCAAATGCACACAGTCCACCGCTGGACTGTGTGTCTAACCCGAGTTATAACCCGATTTATATTAAATATATACACAACCTAAACTTCATCTTCTTCGTTAAAACAACCCAGAACTCCCAATCCCGACTGTTAGCCCACATAATTTCGATTCCCAGTTTTAAACAAATGCTATAAAACAGTATTGAAGAAAGTTAAATGTTTGTACCGATTGGGCGAGGTGTTAGACCTTTCGGTTTAACTCCGACAGTAAATTTCGGTTGACTTCCGACGATAGCAGATTATTCCGGCGAAGTGTAACTTATGACAGAGGATCTACAGAGAGTTTGAGGTGAGTGTGGTGCTTTCTGTCTGAGCTCTAGAGGTCTTATTTTAGAGTAAGGCAGAAGGGATGAAATGGATTCGGTTTTCCGGCGACTTGCAGAGAATTCCGGCGATGTATTTCTTGCGACAGAGACTCTACAGGGAGTTTAAGGTGAGTGTGGGTGATTTCGGTATGAGCTCTAGATGTCCTGTTTTTAAAGTGAAGCAACAGTGGGATAGATTCTTCGGTTTTCCGGCGATAACTTCCGGTTAACTTGCAGAGGATTCCGGCGACTCATGGCGAGGTTTTCAGAGCGAGTTTGAGAGAGTAAGTTTGATAGACTCGCGAGCTCAAATGGTGAATACATCGATATAAAGTATAACTCGATTTTAATTACATTTCGGTTTCGAATTCCAAAATCATACGGTTTGATCAGTTTTGATTCGAATTGAGTTAATGGATTGGTTATAACCGATGCCCAGTTGTCTGTTATGCCCAAGATGATCGCGAAAAATCAATGATGGATTGAAGATTGATTGGCGGTTCAGTTTTGGTTGAAATCGGATTGTCCGCGGGTGAGACTTTAAGTTTTATTTGCTTAGTTTCTTCACAACATGAGCGTGTGGCGGAGTGGTGAAAACTATGTGTGTATAAGTTAGTGGGTAACCCGGGTTCGAAACCCGGCGTCTCCACATTTTTTTTAATTTGTTATTTTTTTGTTATTTAATAACTATGTTTTAAAATTCTAATTTGTTTATTAATTATGTATCGTATAAAATTAATTTGAGCATTAAATACGCAACAAAATTTATAACTGATTATTTGGTTTAATAAACGAAGCGGGTTTAGATAACCCGGTTTTTGACGAATGTTACATTAGTTGATTGCAAACAATAAAGCCTTACGCTTTAAAACTTTTTATTTTCGATTGTTTGAGATATTTACATTTGCTTCCGCTGAATATATATTATGTTTGAAATGATTTAATTTGGAATTCACTATTTATGTTGGACATGATGACTCTGTCTTTGAATATTTACTATTAGTTCGACATGATTAGTGGCTAGATCCTGGTATGTCACACGCCTCGCGGTAAAACTCCGCATGTGGATTTTGAGGGTGTGACAACATGACATATATATAAACTCCTTAGTACCCCTTAATTAATAACAATGTTGTAAAAATCGCGACTATGCGGCGAGTAACCGGTGATTAATCGCTAGTCGACTAGTAACTGAGTAATTTTTCGTTAATCAGTCTATTAATCGCTAGTCAGCTCTAGTCGTGCCTCGTCGGACCCAATTGGCCTAATCGGACATAGTCGGGCCTAGTCGACGGCCAAAAATCAGCAATTCCGGCCAGATTTTGGAAAAAAAATTGTATATTCGGCCAAAACCTCTAAATTTCGGCTAATATTCAACCAAACCATGTGAATTCCAACAATTAATCTTGTACACTTAAAAAATAAGTTGACTAAGAGTTAAAATCTAGCTACCTAAAATATTTACCTATAAAAATGTGTATATGTTTACATAAAACTGAAAATTATATATAAAAAACCCAATCTAATTAATCCCGATCAATTCCGAGTAATCTTGAGTAGTCGCTAGTCGCCACCTCACCAGCGGACTAACGACTAGCGAGTTCTTCCACCTTGATTAATAATTATGAACTTGATTTTCAAATGGTAAGGATCATCATGTTTTATTTATTTATTTGTTTTAATTTCATTCATTATAATTAATTTTCTCCATAACCTACCTAATAGAATAACGAAAAACGAATCCATGTAGCATATTTTATACGATTATGAATGCCGTAATTAATATTCAATATCATTTGTCTTAAATGCACCGATCACCCCAAGAAACACCCAACTTAGAAGCTTATTGTCATCTGAGAATTCTAGTGATGAAAGCAAGCCACGGTAGCCACTTACACAAAAAGTTCAAGAATCGGCGAATGTGATGTCGCCCTGCGCATGAAGAGAATGAACGTCTACAAAGATGAAGGTCAAATTAAGCATGGACTTATAATGAAGAAGTTGCGTTGGCTAAAGCGTTTATACATTGTTTTAAAGACCCGGTACATGGAAATCAACAAGAGGAGACTTGTTTTGGAAAAAGGTTTAAGGTTATAATACCTTATTATTTATTTATATACATGCTAACTTATTATTTATCTAATAGGTACTTGATCAGCTTTATTTACGAATGGGTGACAAACGACCAAACTGTAAGCCAAAGGTATTTTAAATAGAAAAATATTAATACCAGAATCTTGACATTCAATGGCATGTACAATAACAGAAGCACAGATCATAGAAGCGACTGATCAAACGAAGATGTACTCAAGCCGACAATTAAAGAATATAAAAAAACTGTTGCCCGAAAGGACTTCCATACACGTCGGCATGGGAAGTTTTTCGTAATCATTTATAGTGGTGTCATGTTCCTCCAATGGGTGCCCTACTAGAAGATAGAAAATATAGCGACATCAACATCATCATCCCATGAGTCTCTACTAGAAAGGGATAGCCACTTTTCCACTTTCTCATAAGCCGAGGTCGATGATCGAAAGTGAATTAGCGCTGGAAGTTACGCCTCCAATAGGAGGAACAAAAATGTTTGGGTTAACTTGATGCAAAGACAACAACAAATGTTCAAAGATGAACAAAAACATAAAGATTTGAAATTCTTTAAACGATCGCGGTAACCAGACACAAATTGATCGCAAAAAGACATATACAGTTGCTTGTTTTTTCGAACAACAACAGTTGCTTGCTTTTTAATAGTGAATTTTCAAGAGAAGTATCCAAAAGACACATCTAGTTCATCAAAGTTTTTATTCAGTGTTATACTCAGGTTTGGATTGTGTGACATTTGTAGTATGATGTGTCTATTGAAAATAATTTAAGATTTTTTTAATTATTTTTATGTTAGCCGGGAGAAAAGGCTACGTGGATCTTTAGACAGGCTTTTTCAAATGTATATCAGGGAAATGATCAGAGAAGTTCCGGTTGAATTAGCAGCTCATCATTTTACATCCGGTTGAAGCCTTAAGGTACCACTACAATCTCGCAAAATTTTAATCACTTCTATATAATTCTTAGGTTTTTTTTGTTAGAATATAGTTTATAAAGCCCTTAAGCCACTTTGCATTCCTATTGTTACACCTAGAAATAAATGAAACGAAAGAAAACAATAGATATGCTTAGAAAGGGCAAATGGGTGGGTCTAATGGGATGGGTAAGTGATTAAATTGGGTTCAGCTTAATAGGTTAGATTGACCTCAAACACAGTGATTGATCCAGGGATGTTTCTAAGTTTTCAGGAACTCTGTCGGTTTGGAAAAAAAAATGTAAAATGTTAGTGAAACCTTGAATGATTTCGAAAAATTAGTGAGAATATATCAAAAGGAATCTCCTGGAAAAAATTCCTGAATTCGTCACTGCTCAATCATTACAACATAAAAATATTAATTATAGGAAGCAGTTTAGTGTGTTAACTGATTTAAGAGCTTTACACTAAGAAAATCACTTCGAGACACCTTTGCCTGCTTGACCTCTTACCAACAACAAACAGTACTTCAATTTTTTTAAAAATCTCTAAACCATTGTTTGCTTACAAAAAACAAACAGCTAGGTACTTCAATTTTTTTAAAATCTCTAAACCATTGTTTGCAATAATAGCCGCATACAAACCATAATATGGTACAATATAGTATAATCATATCATAGCGTATTATATTGTGTTATATTAATCATATCAAATGTATTGTATTATGTTTTATGTGTGTGTAGTATGGTATCATATAATAATATAATGTAATGTGATATGCTATCAAATATAATATAAATTTAACACTTTTCTATTTGTTTAACAAAGTATACATACTAACTTTTTATTAAAGGAAAAAAAAGCTACACATGAATATTCACTGAAATTATATATTCTATTATATTTTAGGATTAGTGCTCCAAGGCTTGTCCGTACCTCCCTCCCGGTTCATATGACCGTTTGATTTTTACCTTTAGATATTTCAATGTTATATAAGTTTTAGAAATATTTTGTTTTTCTATTAACTTTTAAACATAACGTTCTACAAAATATTCTAATGTACCGTTGCGGTGTGGTACCTTTATCTAAGCTTCAATATAAATTTCAATCAAAACCAAGTTTTCCTGATGATGTACAAGTCATCGATACACGAGCGTATAATGGTTTGTAGTTGCCTCAAAGTTTCATTTTCTTTTCCTCTTACAACGTCCTTTAATTATATATGTAGTATTACAAAATTCCAGATTTGCCTTGCGATGTGTTTTGAGTATCAATGTTTAGACTTTTTTTTTCGCAGGATTAATATTGATATACATATCACCAAATATAATTTTTTTTAGAAATTTTAATACCCATGCCGCATCACATGGGTCTATTCCACTACTTCAATTCATAACATAAATCTTACTGCTAAGATCAAACTAATGTAACGTTTTATATTGGAAATATCTTCACATGTTTAATGGAATTAACAATGGTAAAATTTTAAATTCTGCAGCACGAAGGTTATAACTAAAGTTCTCCCTTACTTTACACTGTATATGCTTGCTTATTTATTTTTCTAGTTACATATTACATGTTTAGTATTGTTTAACATGTTGTAGAACATTTCTATTTGGTAGCTTGTAACTTGTCTCGTTGCTGAACAAGAATATGTTAGATTGTTGGGTGGCATAGTTGAATATTAAAGAGAAAGCAAGAACTAAAAACCGTAACTTTGTACATGTGCATAAAAGGAGAATATATTTAACATAAGCGAATACATAATAAATTTTAATGAATTATGAGGAGAATATATTTTACATAAGTGAATACCTAATATAATTTTAATGAATTTATGAGATGTCCAAACACTACATAAGTGAATACATAATAAATTTTAATGAATTTATGAGATGTCCAAACACAAATACCAAATTAATCTATGGACATTAATATATATGTTAATTGCATTTCATTTAAGTAAGATTGTGAAGGATGTGAGATAAGAGAGAATAAAAATTTTATAGATTACATTACAATAAAATTTTATATAGTTCCAAACGCCTATAAAAAGTATATAAATAAGACAATGATTACAGCTAATTATACGAAATCAGATTTGAATGAAAATTATCCATATGGTATTAAAATATTTTTCTTTCTATTTATACATATTATATATGTGTCTTTCGTGCACTCTCAAATATAAGGTAGCTATGTGTTTATATTATACTAATAACTAAAACAATCATTTTCATTACTTAGTTTCCCAAGCACACTTATTTAAAAGTAAAAAATTAGGTAATTGAATTATAATATTTTCAGTAAAATTAAGATTGCTATTCAAATGATATGTTTTTATATAGAAAAACCGGTGATTACAAGTTTGACGAAAATTAATACGAATTCATCCAAGTTGGAAATACATTATGGTATGCACCGACCGGGTTGACACGTGTAGTTCAGCGACGCCATCTTCACCTTCAAAACCGCAAAAGAGAGAAATTGTTTCATCTCGTTCATGTACTCTCTCTCTCTCTCTCTCAGATCACTTTAAACAATGGGGATGATGATGAAGAAGAAGAAACCAACTGCTTAATTTCTGATATTTCTTTAGTTTTTTTTTGCTTAAATTTCTCTAACTTTTTTCATTCAACTCAAAATTCAAATGGGCAACTGCTACGCAACCAGAAGGAACAGTATCTGCAGCCACAGTCGCAATGCCCAACCCGATCAAAATGGTAGTTATATGTAACTTGAATCCTGTATGGTTATAAATTTTTTTGATATGTTGTGTTGGTAATTTCGCTAATATATATATATTTTTTTGGTTAATTGGAACTTCTTGATACCATCTGTTGTTAAGTTAATATATAGTTTCAATTACGATAGATCTGCAATTCTTGATCGATGTTATATGTATGTAATTACTAGTAATGTGTTTAAAGAATATATAATTTGATAAATACTACTTTTTGTATAAAGAATACATAAGTTGACAAAAATGCTCTAATTTTTCGCATTTTTTCTTTCTAGCAGCAAATTAATCTACTTCTAAGTACTCCACTTTTTTCTCAATGGAATTTGAACACTAATTGGGAGGGTCTTAGGTTCTTGTTAAATTAATTTGTCCTTAATGTTTCCCTAAATCACCATCTGGGGTTTGACACTTTGGATAGTTTTGGGATATAGTTGTTTGTGAAAACTTCAGTGATCAAGCTGAGTCTGTAATAAAAAAAGTTCTCTATTGGCTTCATTTGTGGCAATGTTAAGTTTTATTAGGGTTTGTATTAGTATCCATATTAATACGAACCCTGTGCATTATCACCCAAAAGGAGAAATGGGTATTCTAGCTGTTCACATATACTTGAACAATCCTCTTTAGGATAGTACTAATCAATCATATCTGTTTTTCTTCGGTAAAATCCAATTACAAACACTTTAGTTACATGATTACCGGCTTCATGTTATCGTTCATTAACAAGAAATTCTTTTAGATTGTTATGGTTCACAACGATTATGTATATGTGTTTGTATGTGTTTTTTTTACATACAATCCATAGAAAAGATGAAGTACGCACTTAAAGCAACAATGTTTACAAATGCTTAATGCATCATGATGGAATTTATTGAACTATAGAAAACATGCTTTTCATATGATAATTTTCACTTGTTTTAATGTTTTACGGGGTTTATAGATCGAAGTTAGTTATTTCAGGAGGGCTGAAGGATATTTACAGAGGCAGTTGCAACAAACGTGTTCCGCATCCTTTACCGCTTTCACCTCAACATAGCTCTACGGATGCTCAAAATCTGCCAACTCCAAGTCCAAGGAACGGGAATGAGATGATATTCACTACACATTTGAAATCGTTTACAGTTTTAGAGGTTCTAATTGCTACTAGGAATCTTAGTCCTGATTATCGTCTACGAGAAGATGGTTTTGGCTTTGTATACAAAGGATGGCTCAACAAGGAAACCCTTATACCAGCACAACCCGGACCTAGATTGGATGTTGTAGTCAAGGCACTTAAGCCTACATGTTTTCAAGGCCATAGGGAGTGGCTGGTACGCGTTAGTTTAATACATAATTCTTTCTTTATCTATCGCAGTTGTTCTAAGTTAAAGTTGTATTTGCAGTCGGAAATTACTTATCTTAGTCGACTTGATCATCCAAATCTTGTAAAGCTTCTTGGTTTCTGTTGTGAAGCCGGAAATAGGTTGTTGGTATATGAATTCATGCCTCAAGGCAGCTTGGAGAATCATCTTTTTAGACGTGAGTCGAAATTTTTTGCTAATATATATACGTTCCTCCTCATATGCATTTTTAGTTATTTTTTGTCTCATTTTTTTCCGTTTATTTGCATTTGTCCATACCATATCAGGGAGACCTCTTTCATGGGCATTAAGGATTAAGGTTGCAGTGGAGGCTGCTCGAGGGCTCGCTTTCTTGCATGCTTCAGAATCAAAAATTATATACGGTGATTTTAAATCTTCCAACATCCTGCTAGATATGGTATATATACCCCATGATTAGTTCAAATATTCGCCATTGATATAATGGTCTAGTTTCATATATACTAATAAGTTCACTTTTTGGCCTTTTAGGACTATAATGCAAAGCTTTCAGACTTTGGTTTGGCAAAAGCTGGTCCAATAATGGGTGACCTGACTCATGAAACAACTCAAGTCATGGGGACACAAGGCTTTACCGCCCCAGAATATATGGCTACAGGTTCATTTCAGTTCCTTTCCTCATACTTTATCCATTTTTATATAAAAAAGGATTAAGAAATCAGTTCACAATTATATATACTTTTAATAACAGTCAACCAGTCCCTTATACTTGTATGAAATAATTATACTTGTATGAAATAATGTCACCTATGTGAACAGGTAGACTTACAAAAAAATGTGACGTATATAGCATTGGAATAGTGTTGTTGGAACTCATTACAGGGCATCGTGCCATTGACAATAAACGGTGTGGTGAAGAACGCAATTTACTGGAATGGGTAAGGTCTCAACTGAGAGAAGCAAAGAAACTATTCAGGATCATGGACATAAAGCTAGAAGGACGATACTCACGTGAGGATGCTTTTGTGCTTTCAACTCTCGCCCTTCAATGTTGTCATCTAGAAGCCAAGCATCGGCCCCACATGTCCGAGGCGCTATCCATTCTAGAAAATCTACCGTCTATTAGAGCGAATCGTCAGCCAGATATGTCAAGTTCAAAGTAAAAAATTAATGGAGATGATCCAAGCAGGATATCACTATGGTTCACAGGTGCCCATGGACTGAAAGATTCACCTTGATGCCGAATTGGGTTTCAAGGTGTTGATTCGTGATCAGCATATATAATGAAGTGAATAGAGTTTAATGCATGATGGACTGGTATTGAGAATTAGCCAACGTATCCTATGATATATCTTATGTATTAAATATATAAACACATATATAAAAGTATCTTATAGACCTTGAAATAAATAGTTACTTATTTGGTTGTTTTCCTCTTTCTCATGTTACCTCATTAATTCGCACCAACTCTGGATGATAGTTTAACTAGTTGTGGTTGCATTATAAGATGTTACTAGGCTAGGCTACATGTTGTTTGATAGGATGAATTTAATGGATTCAAAAACCTCTCAGTATAATAGGATTTTTGTGAGTTGAAAAGGAAATAGGAAAGTTTTGATAAAATAAAATCACTTTCCTAGACGTATAAAGGTTAAAATAAGGATTTGAATCATAGCTATTCTCCTTTGGGGTTTACTAAAGCGTGACTTTGCATTCAAAGATAATATGAGATCCTTCCTCCTGGAAAATAGTCAAAGTGGTAATGAACTATGGGTTCATTGTCAATCGAAATATGACATTTGCTCAGGATATCTTTATTCATATGAAAAAAGTCACAAAACAATATTGTGTCTAAGAGACATTGTGATTGTGACCATACTAAATAGATATGTGCCTACACAATGCATTAACTAATAACGACTAGGCGACGCACCTTTCTTCAGATGGTTTTCAACCACATCCATGTTCGGTAACATTTCCATATAAGGGTGTCTAGGATAAGTCATAATTGTATGCAAAACACACCTTTAATTATATTTTGATACCCATACTTCTTTCATTTCTATTGCTTACTTATTCGTTAGTTTCTACCTAGGGTCGTAGCCTTGGATCTAACCCAATGTATTTCTTTTTCTGTGAGGTAAAAATCCCAAATCAAAACACCTGATATGGAAACCACTATTCCTTAAAACCAAAGATTTTACATGTGCTATCATATATATTGTTTCTAAACAAGTATAACGGTTTATTTGTATTAACCAATTAGTGAACATTTCTTTCATCATAAGAAGCTCATCATAAACATGAATTTTTGAATGGATAAATAGTTATATATGTTTTTGAAGGACGTACGTTGTCATTAGTTTTTAAAGTCATCAAGCATGTTTGATTCAACATTGACTACATTTTGGCTAACCCAAACATTAAGGATCAGTTGTAATGGTGTTGGATGATATAGTTGAAAATATGTCAGTTTTATTCTCATGCACTATAGTTCTAAATATGATATCAATGAGATTTGATAATGTAATAGAAGCCAAACAAATTTGTTAGTCCGAAATAATGTATAGATTTGTTGATAATGTAATAGAACCCAAACAGATTTGTTAATCCTAAATAATGTACCTTTGACTTGAGCTCTAAGGTCCCCGAATGTACTTCAGAAACTGAACTCATGCCATATGACCTTGACCTAGAGGTATCTAGACGAGGAATAACCTAGAGAAGAGAAGTAGAGAACAACACAACTGTAAAACTTCATAAGAGAATGTAAGCCTCTAAACAAGTATGTATCTGAGAAGTTGCCCAAAGCTACTTGACTACTAGAGACTAATTTTTCATGGTGTAGGCAAAACAATGTGAAGAATACGAGTCTCGGACCACAAGTAAGTTTATAAATACGAACCTTCGTTATGAAGGTTGGTATGTGCATTCAATATTATGAAACCCTAATAGAATCTTAGAGTAAGATGCCCTCTAAATCTGTTTTAAAGGGTGTGAATATATAGATCTAGGGTTTATCCTTAAATCATTCTTTCTCCTTGTATTGTTTTATTCTTTAATATATGTACAGTATTTGAAGAAAATAGACTCGATTGCCTACATATATCCTTACAAGTTTATACTTCACATCAAATACTCATCTCCATGATATCCTTCTAAGATTTCTTCGCCGCAACATGCCCTCTTCCAGGATCAACAATTTGTATCAAAGCATGTTGCATCTAGTGCATCCTTCCCGACCTTGTTGTAGAAACATAAAAAGTGATCTACAAAAGCCTCATGAAGATCATCCTACATATCTCAAAAGAAAGAATGAATAACCTTAGAAGCCCTAATGGTGGCGTAGCGACCTTGTGACCAAACAACTTAAAGGAAGATAGGAAAAGGTTACTACAATTAGGGTGGTTTGTCTTGATAGCCTACAAAGGATATGGGTATATCATCATAAGGTTAGATCTACTATACCTGAGAATGAATTCCTTGCCCTTCTCCTACAGCTACTGCCATATCAAGATACATACGAACCCTAATTCACAATGAACAAGGCAATAAATTTTCTTTCAATCTAAAGAAGATATTTGCAACATGAGTTCTTGCTTAGAGAGGAAACCCAAAACCATTTGAGAACTAGGGTTTCCTATGTTCAAGGGGTCTCTCTGATCATTAAATGCAGATGGATACTAGTATATATTTAAAAATTGGAGACCCCACTCCAAAAAAAAAAGAAGTTTTTTCTATACTCTAGCATGGAAATATCAATCAAGATCATCCAATAAGTATTAGAGATACCATCACTTTCATACCCCCAATATGTCAGATCCTAGTTAAGAAATCGACACGCGAAGCAAAATCAAATAGAATATGCATGTATACTAGAAGGAATGGTATAACACACATCGCTTATATATAAATGGGAGTCATGAGTGAATGTGGGGGGATATGACAAAATCAATAGGGTTGTCAGATGATCAATTCAATCAAGCCATTTGTGTACCTGTTGAACATAAACTAGAGTTACGATGATGAAGACCTCTTGTGACAATCGTCACCAAACTTGGTTAACAACCACTTTAAGGGTGAATTTAATACTCCTTTGAAGCATTGACTAAGCCTTTATGTGTGTTAACATAGCCTTTTCATTAGGAAAACTTACTTCATTTAGGAGGTGTAAATTGGAACCCTATATACATCATTTTTATAGAAACTTTTCAAACTCGATAAGCATTGATAAACAACCGGCAATTATCCAAACAAGAGAATTACATAATATTAAACTCTAAATATATAAGTACTTGCTATTTATAGTTAGTTAAACTCAATAATACCAAAAGTTCCCTTAGATGAAAACTAAGGTTGAAATACTTGTTACATATGTAACACCAATACTATTATTAACAGTTTAATTAACATTAAAATAATAATTGTATAAACATTCATTTAGAAACTAATTAATTCAATATATTAAAATCATTATATTCAATTAAAACCCAAAATTATCCTAAATCCCAATTAATTTGATGATTATCTTATATATATATATATATATATATATATAGAATTAGGATCATTTGTGAACAACTTCTTGAGAGTGAACTAATCTTGGCTTTTGAATTTTTTTTAGATTAAAAGGGTAAAATTGATATCAAGTATTTTTAATTAAAATCACTTAATTTTCTTATCTCTTAACTCTCTTTCTCTCTCTCTCATTTTTAATTATTTCTCTATTATTTTAATTATAAGAGATTAAAGACCTAATGCTTATTTTTAAATAAACTCTTATGTTCTTTTTAAATATAAATATTAAACCTAATTAAATTAAGTTTTTTTACATATGTGTATACAGGTCAGCATATACAAGACTTATACACTTGTGTATAATTACATCTTGTTCCCACAGGTCGGTATAAACAAGATTTATACACATGTGTATTATTAGAGTACATATGTGTATAAACTAACAGCTGTGTATCTTGTATAAATTGATAGTTAGCGAGACTGTACACATGTGTATAAACTAACATCTGTGTATCTTGTATAAACTAATACAATCGAGACTGTACACATGTGTATACACTAACAACTGTGTATCTTGTATATACGGAAACTAGCAAGATTTTAGGAATTTTGATTATATTGTTTAATAAATGAAATTTACAAAAGACGCAAATACCCTTCTGTCAATTAATTTAAAGGGAAGTTACAACATTATAATTACAATCTTACGATTATTTAAAATCTTTAGATGATATAATCCAATGACTCAGATTATTCATACAGTTCACTCTCAATCTAGTGTTCACTCTAGAACCATACCTTATATATATAAACAATACCCCAGTTCTAAAATAACTCTAGTCCAACCGACTCTTACTTCTTTTTCTTCAAAAACTTCAGCTAGAACATGTATTTTGAAGATTATCTTGTTAGAAATTCAAAACCTTTGATTTATTGGATAACTACCAAGAACAACAAACGACTACAAAACCTGCATCAAATTTTATTTTTTTATATAACTAATTCTTCTCGCTTCCACCCTCCTCATAAGCCACGACCAAACAACAATTTCCAGCCCACCTACCCTTTCAAAATCGTATTTAATGTAATTAGCTAATTTAGGAGAATATAATAAGTTAATTAATGGTATAAATTTACTCATATGTTTTTATAATAACATTAAATATAAAAATTAAATAAAATATTTTTTTAGAAATGTAATTTTTTTATTTTCTGCTGTCTATAGGATTTCAACCAAAGACCTCTCCTCCTAAAATGTTTAAAGATTTTTCAACTTTGCTAATGGAATGAAACACCACCCATTGGTTAAATAAAATAATTTTTTTTATTTAAATATATTATTTATCTTCTTACAAGACATTTTCTTCTAATTTAAACGCTTCATTAAAAACATAACATATAGGTTATAAATAAAAAGTATTTCTTTTACTTTGTACGTGTATATTTTTTATTTGCTTATCTTTTTAGTTATAGCCTTTTCTAATATCAGGTAAAACATTTCTTTTGATTATTATTATTACCACAACCACAAACAGTACGTTATATCATACATGTAACAAAACTATAAAAATAATGGCATGTTATATGGTATTAATTACAACTACGCACTTGGGTGTATTTCAGGACCCATGAAATGATTAAAAGGAATTTAGCGGGTTACAATTCTTGTTGTATTTTCTTTGAATGGTCAAAGAGTCCGGCTATCGGCTAACTCGATGGCAACTAAATACGCGCATGACCGTAGACAGTGTCGGTAGGCTAAGATCATTATCTTCAGTTCTAAGAAAAAACCTGTCTCCCTAAAAAGAAAACCACCTCTCAAAGACTCGCTATGATAAAACCTAGATATGATCAAATTTTAACTTAAGCCTTCTAGCCTCAAACCAAATATTCACCTACCCTCTAATACCAGTTTAGCTATACCTCATTCTCACGGTTCTTGTTTTATGGTTTTGTTTTCTTGTGTTTGATGGCAGTTACATTGGCTATTTTATCATTTATTTGCTCACATGATTTGTTAGAAGAAAAATTAACGACCAATTAATAAAAATAATTCAAATCAGATCGATCAAGCCACATATGTTGAATAGCAGAAATACGCAAATATTATAAAATTTCGTCGGAAAGAAAAGATTTTACAATAGATCGACATATCATGTAAATTCAACTTGCTGTTAATTTGTTTTACAGTAAAATCAAGCATAGTGCTAAAATTTATGAAATTATTGATCTTGTAAAAACAAAAACAATAACATACAAAACTATATATAACATCGGGAATCAAATATAAAGTTCCATAAAAATAAGCAGTCGTAAAAAAGGTATTAAACAGACTCCGATTGACCTCATTCAAACGGCATTGGAATCGTCTTATCGAACTCTACTCTATAAGATTTTAGGTTTTCACTTTTGGATTTATAGTTTGTAGATTTTAGAATTTTTGTTTGTATCACTGTGTTTTTTTTATATTTACGTCGTTGTGTCTTTTTGGCTACTTATTGTGTCTTTTTTCTTGACATTATGTTATATTTTTAGGCATTATGTATAATTTACGATCCATAGTGTCGACAATTCTTAGATTTAGAAGACTTTATAGGATAACTTTACCCATATAATATCATCCGATTCTAGTAAGTGATCTTTGGAAAATAATTTTTCAAACTTCCAGAATCTTGATTAAATTGCTTTTTATTTCTAACAAAAAGGAGAAGCATTTAATTAAATTATAAACTTATTTGAGTTTAATGAGTTTTTATTATTCTAAAAAGTACATTCACCATTAATTCTCTCCAACTTTTCAATTAATAAAAAGATTTTTTTCTCATCACATAACAATCGCTGTTAAATAAATGATAAGTATATTCAATTTAATTTTAAACTTATCTGAGTTTAATCATTAATGAGTTGTATTAACATTCTAAAAAGTACTTTGACCAAAAATATATGAATTTCATCAACTTTCAAATTAATATAATTTTTTTTCTAAGTCACATGATAATCCTGTTATCACATACCATATACACATCTTGTATGTGCTATATATAGGGATGTATAGCTAAACACATAAACACATCTCATTGGCTACATTAGCCATTTTCTAAATATTTTTCTCCCAAACAAAAAACAAAATGTCTGAGCATTATTCCCTCTGTGGTGCATGGGCAGCCGAAGATGATATCATTCCGGTGGATCTTGTGGCGGAGCTACCACCCAACTCCGATCGTCGTCTCTTCTTCATGAGAATGACAGTGGAGTTGAAGTCCCCTAACCATCCCACCAGAAAGGTGAAGGAGTTGTCTGTCCCAGTAGACGAAACTATAGGACTCACCAGGGAAGCTTGGGAATTAATCCACAATGAGTTAAACCATATGGGTTCACCGGCCTCAGCCGTCCCGGAGGGGGTCCTCCAGCTCACCTGTTGTGCAATACAAATGCTGAAAGATCCAGCCAACGTAGGGCGGGTTGTGCTCCCAATGGAACTTCTTGTTACCTATGATGATGAAGATAATGAGAAGGTGGCAGTGGTGAAGGAGGAGAAAGAAGCATGAGTTTTATGTGAAATGAGTTGTGTAATGGGTTACATGTAACCTTTTGTTTGGAATAAAGTGGATGAACTAGAAATAAATCGTGATGTAAAAGTATGCTTTGTTAAATTTTTAGCAAAATGTACTTTGCCATTATGTCACTTCTTCAATAAATATGTCTTGTTTGATGATTACTGTTTCATTTGAGTAAAATGAATTTATGAGATGATCGTATGATACATTTGAGATTACACCTTGGTTTATACAATAATTTTACCCAAAAACTACTTGACATCGAAATAAAATGTCTCCAACATTGATGAATAAAGAACTAAATCATTCAAGTTACTAGAAAACTAATCAATTTCTCATAAAAATTTCCTACGCATTTCCAACAAACAAGATTTCTGAGAGATTTTCAACACAATTCCTACGAGGAAATCCGTTTTCCACTTTCCCGGACTATGATAAGAGTTCAAGCTAAATTCTAAAGGATCAAACATATTAATTTTAGAAAAAAAACTAAAAAATTCGGGTTGAACGGGTCGTGTTAGGGTCAACCCACAAAACTTCGGGTCATGTTCGGGTTCATATGTATGATACGATTTTCGGGTTTATGTAAAATTTTTGGGTTCAGGTCGAGTTGAACCCATCAACCCGTAAACATGGCCCGTTTAGCACCCCTATTTTTTGATGAGTTGAAATAGAAAATATTGATAAAATAAAATCACGTTTTAGATGCATAAATATTAGAATTTGAAACCATGGATTCGGATCATAGCCATTCTCTTTGGGATTGTTAACGTGTGACTTTCATTCAAAACAAATATGTGGGTGAGCAAGGTGAGTTTATAAACGTTTCGGATCCATCATCCTTGCGAATAGGCAATGTGGTAATGAAGGACAGCTTTGATGCCACTCGAGGCAATTAGGCAATGTGGTAATGAACAATGATAAATACTTCTTCGGTTCTTATAAGAATCTTTGGGTGGAGCTTGTGTTCTTTTTGTAGGATTAAATTATGGATCGCTTGGGGACAAAATATTATCCCCCAAAGTGCAAATTATTTGAACCAGTTAATTATCTATGACGTGTTACTTTGCGTACGGATGGTAGAATATTTAATTGGATTAAAAAGCCTTAAATTTGGATAAACGCTCTACGTAGGCTAAAAGTAAAGTTATCTATATGGATCAGGTGAAAATATGGTCCGTTAAATCAACAAAGTTTTAGAGTTTTCGTTCTTTAATTTAGCACATGTACTTTAAAAAAAACTCACCGTTGTGCTCAATATTTTCGTTCTCTCAAGAAATAATTGAGTTCCTTAGATTTTCATACCTTAACATATCCAACATTAACGACCTCATAATGTCGATGATCTGAATGCCTAGTTTGTCATAACCGAAAGTCAAGTCCTTATCAAGCTTAAACCCAAGTTTTCAGCTACTTGTTATTGTTTCCTCTATTGACTTTTTTAGTGACTAAGATGGGACTCCCTTAAATACCTCCTCAACTTCTCCCTTATGCACCTTTTACAATCTTAGTCTAAAGTTACTTGTCTAAATTACATCTTTAGAGTGGGTCTAATCACGTATGTAATAATATAATAATATTTGTGCCCTAGCTGAAAATCATGAGTAGACATGCCCTCGGGGCCCTCACACACTTAGCATCCAAAACATTACCATGTCCAAGAGATATCTTTATTCAAATTGGTAAACAAAAAGGTTACAAAACAATAGTACTATATGACCAACGTATGTATGTGCAGTGGCGTACCCAGTAATTATTTGTTATTGGTGCGGATGAAGTGTTCAACCATATTTTTAAGGGGTGCGGTCGGGTTTTTGCCTAAAATATACACTAATCTTTTTTTCCAAATGGTGCGGCCGTTCACCTTGGCCAAAGGATGGGTCGGCCCTGTGTATGTGTGTGACAATTTACTTGAAACTGTCAGTGATAAGCAAATTTGTGCCTAAACAAAGCGTTTAATTAACAAGGATTAGACAATGCACCATATCTTGGATGCTTGCCAACCACATCCATGTCGAGTAACCTTCTCCAAAAAGATGCATGTCTAGGATACGTCCTAAGTTTATTCAACACACACCCTTAATTTTCTTTTGACATACATACATATATATATATATAATATATATATATATATATATATATATATATATATATATCATTCATGTGCTTAGTGCTTCTCGGAGTTCCAAGGAACATGGCCTTGGATCTATCCCAATATTTTTTCTTTTCAAGGTAAAAACATCCAATTTAAAGGAGGCCAGTTGAAATTCACTATTCCCCCAAACCAAAGATTTTACATGTGTTATCAAACATATGTTTTTGAAACATGTA
The DNA here is from genome assembly GCA_947069175.1 of Scalesia atractyloides. Classification (NCBI taxonomy): domain Eukaryota; kingdom Viridiplantae; phylum Streptophyta; class Magnoliopsida; order Asterales; family Asteraceae; genus Scalesia; species Scalesia atractyloides. The sequence goes on along the minus strand of CAMTDV010000023.1, from coordinate 7,373,127 downwards.
TAAACTTTTGTCTTTCATCACAAGTAGCTTGATCTAAACATGAAGTTTGAATAGAAAAATAGTTATATACGTCTTTGATAAACTTTTCATGATTGTGTATTGTCATCAGGCATGTTTGCTTCAACATCGAGTTCATCTTGCCACCCTCGACACCAAGAAACAATTGTATTGGTGTTGCGTCAATAACTTTGAAGTATGTCACTTCTTATCACATGTCCTATAGTTCTTAATATCAGATGAACGAGCATTAACATTATAATAAAACCTCAAACAAATCACACCAAACCAATCTCCACAAATGCAACGTTCCGAATAACCCTAAATCAAAGCACAACCAATATTCCACCATGAACCAAATCCCGGTTCAATCTTATAATCTTTAAGCCGGCCACCACATGAACATCACCGCCGCCACTCAACCCGCTCCACCTTCACTCAAAAAATAAACGATATTAGAAAATTCAATAAATGGAGCAAATACCATAAATCCTATATTATATGTTATTTAGAATTTGTTGTAAATCAACATTACATTTGTTACCCTAATTCATATATTCTATCTAATACATTTCCTAGAAAAGTCATGCTAGCGATAAATATATTAGATATGATATGTTATTTAGAATTTGTTGTAAATCGACATGATTTTTGTTACCCTAATTAATATATTCTATCTAATACATTTATCGCTAACAACTTACTTACCATTGCCATCTCTTGACAACTGTAGAGATCTATCAGTTTTAAGTTTCCCAATTGTTTTAGCCATTGGTGAAACTAAAATACCGGCATTCGTCATAGAAGGCAGAGAATATCTTTGAGTTAAAGTATTAGACTTTTCGACTTCAGGGACATCTAGGCCTCTCAGTTTAGCTTTAGCAGATACAGTTGCAGCCATGTAACCGGGCACTGACCGCTTTATCTTAATCTTTATCGGTGATGGTTCCTTATTCTCTACAAACTCCTGTTTCATAGGAACAGAAACTACTTGTCTCCATTTCTTCCGTTCGTTAACATTTTCATCTTCTTCTTCATTTTTCTTTAACATCATTGTTTCTGCTTCATTCACCCTGAGTTTTTCTAGCTCTGGCTCTGTTATTATGTTCTGGACGCTATCGTTTATGCTATGTAAAACTGAGCTGTTGACTTTTCTTAAATTGCGTTTGATCCTCTCGAGAACAAGTTCAGGATTCTCTTCAATGTAATCTACAGGTTCGTCTGAAGAAACCTTTCGTAAATTTCGTATGGGTTTGTCAACTTCAGAAGCGACGGTTTGCACATTTGTTATTGAAGATATTCGGGCGTGTGGCTTCAGGGGTTTTGACGGGTGATCAGATTTTGGTTTTGGAGGAAGCTGCCAGCACCGGGATGTAGACCATCGCTCCAGCCAGCTTAAAACTGAATTTGCTTCGTTTGAATCGTAGTGGAAGTGTAGAGGCATTGGAGTAGGAGACGAAGCAAGAATCTGAAGCAACAAGTGTAATGACTGAGATAATATTATGTGATGTATCATTTATGTTTAAGTTTGTTTGTTAGCCATAAATTTATCTCTAGTTTGAATATTACATACGACACATCTTACTAACGTTTTATTATTAACATTAGTTGGTAGTTTTATCATTATAGTTTTCGTTATAGATTCTTTATAAAGAGATCTGGTATTCGTTTATTAAATACACAGAAAATGTAGTCTTATTGAATTCTTTGAATTACCTTTTGAGCAAAATGGTTTGATGATAGCTTTAGGATTCGCATAGATGTGTTCACTTCAACAGAACACATAACCTTGAGACTGCATCTCTTTCCTACCTGAACGCCAACAATGGAATTTCGAAGTTTTCTACCACGAACAAGTGCTTGAAACTTGACGATTCGGAACATACAATACAGAGTAGAAATAGCTTGCCGTCTCACCAAATGGCCGCGAATAAGAGCTTGCAGTCTTTTAATGCCTTTTAGGGTCTTAAATGATCGCCGAGCCTAAAACAAATAAAATGTATCTTCAAGTAATCGCCACTAAAATGTAAAATCCAGTTTACAGCATGAAGCATAAGGTAATTACCAAATAGCCCCTCAAAGCAGCCTGCAAGTCTATAGCAGCTTGTTCTTCTCTGATTCTGTCAGATTCATTTTGTGCATTTAGTTCTGTTGTTGCGGGTATGTTTACGTCATATTGTGAAGTATCAGGATGCAGATTCTCTTCTGTTTTTGGTTCAGTTGTTTGATATTGAGACACTGATACTTGATCTACATCTCTTTTCTTCTGTTACATCAAGAAACTCAAGTTAGAACTCACCTATATGTACATACTCATCCATGGAGTATAACAGTATATTCGTAACGTAGACTTGTAAATTAACTGAATGAACAAGAACATTTAAACAAATAGATTTTCTTGTTTATGTTCATTCATTAAAAAACGAGTGTGTTTATGGTCTTGTTCGGAACGAACAAAAGTAGACACACAAATGATAAAATGAAAGTGTTTTTTGTTCACTCATTCAAATTGTTAGTCGATTATCCAAGACTAACGTCTTAAATTTGATTTTGGTGATGGTTTGATGTATGATGGGCAGATTAGTATTGCTTATAAGGGTTAAGTTATCGTACAAATTGTCTTTTAACATACAAAAAAATATAATAAATAAATTAAATTTTTTTCCCGTCTACTTAAGAATAACATTTAATTACAAAATATAAAAAAAGGTGATTTTACAGTACCCTACAAATTACATAGTTACTCTGCTACCGTAAAATCATGAATTTTTTTTTAATTCTCGGACTAAAATACGTGATTAATAAGACGGGAAAAAATGAACTTTAGACATAATAAGTAAGCCATGTAAACGAAAATAAATGAACGCTTGTAAATTTACAAACGCAAAGGAATGTTCACGAACGTAAAGAAACAAACATTTGACGGAATAGTTGAGGAACAGTTGGTTGAATGTTCAGTTTGTTATGTTAAGAAGCCTACTCTTACCTCTTGATTTGGTTTAGAATTGTTTGATCTTGATGATTTCTTCTTCTTCTTCTTCCCAAATATGAGAGCTTTCAACCATTTTCCAGGTGACTTCCCCATTGCTACAAGTTTGAGAGTAAACAAATATGTACGTTTTTGTCAGAAAACAAAATACGTAGGAGGAGAGGAGGAGGGCTTACCTAATCAAAGCGCTGCCCTTGAAAACCACCCTGTAAATCCAGAACCAATAAAAGTTGTTATTTGTTTTCAAGATTGATATAAAGTTAAAAATAAAAAGCATACCATATCTGGATTTGTTGGGAAACCGAATGATGAAGTGAGGTAGAGGAGAGATGGAGTAGCTTGGGAGTGAGAGTAAATGGATGAGTTGGTGGAAACGCATGATCCCCGTGCGATCTCCGCATCGTGGGTTTTTTTTTTGTCAGACCGTCACCTCTACTCGACTGTGGGTGGGCCTGACCTACATCTATCTTACAACATCAATTTTCATTCACATCTTAGGTAACACAAGATATATGGCCCAAGTATAGGAACAAGATAAAGTTATCAACTAACATGTATCAATTTTGTATACATTAGCATGTTGGTTTTTAAGTTTGATGAATTGATTAGCTTTTTAATCATTTCTTTTTCATGGTTTTAAGACTTCACCTTTTGTAATCCTAGCTTTAAATCATATAAGATAAAATTCCTAGCTTTAAATCACATAATATAAAAGTTACAAGGTGTTGTGTAGAGGTGAGTAGAAAACCGAAATAACTGAAATGTAATTGAAATATCTGAAAAAAAAAAAAAACAAAATGAAACAAAACCGACGATTCGGTTTTCGGATTTTTAGTAACCGAAATTTTGGTTCGGTTTTCGGATTTTTAATAACCGCTTTCAATAACCGAAAAAACCAAACCGAACCGCTAACTTACAATTGTAGTCCCAATTCATATATTTTTATGTTTACGTGTTTAACTCATGTTAGTATAAATTATTAATTATATTCTTGAATGTTAACTATTTATAATAAAAAAATAACATTTTATTTATAATTGAAATAATTATTTTATTGCTTACAAGAAATAACAAAATTGAACATAAAATTAAATGATCTTCTAAGTATTATGAAGACAATGTCTTAATAAAAGTTTAAAGAAACATACACTATATTAGAATGTTGGGTTTATGTAATGACGTATACGGGTTGCTCAACCCTTGATTATTTTAATGAATGGTGGAAATAGAGTTTTCAGAGTTGATGTAACTCATATGGGTTTTCTTTCTATCTCTCCCGCATATACTCGTATTAAATCAAACCCCATATGTAAATGAATTGTGAGAAGACATACATAATAAGACCAATAAAACACCTATTTGTTTCTATGAATCGAAAAATTAATAAGTTATCTACATTAATGACGATTGATTTTGGGGTTGACTTTGAATTTCTAATAGAATCACATGCTAGGGTTAACAATTCATATCTTGTTATCGTAAATCACATATACCTATCGTCTATGCATTTTATGCACACATTATTATATATAAAGTGTATTATATATAGGTCGATAGTGTTTTAGGATATATTTTTCATTTGTTTTTGTATATGGTAGGTTACAAACAAAACATGTTAAACTAGTGTAGTGAAGCCGAAACTTTACTCACAAGTGAGTCTTAAAATGACCCTTGTGTATTATCATTGTTAACCATTTTGACTTGAGGTTAATAATTAATAATAGTATCTGGTTCAACTACAAATATTGAGATTCTGTGATCTGGAATTCGATTTCGAACTTCCCAGTTCCGGATGAATGAAAGAAAAATCAGTTGGATTTAATGTTTGGGCTACAATAAACAAAGTGATGGGCTGAACTAATGGGATGTTTAAATGGTCCACAGGGCCGGCTGAACAACAAGGTTACGCAAGTTGGGCCCGAAACAAACAAAACAACTTACATGCTAAACTAGAAAAAAGGAGTTCATATGGACTTTGAACCAGGGACGAACATTTGGTATCAGGATCGTATTGTACCGAGTATATTCGGTATTGATACCTATTTTCTTTACACGGTATCGGTTTTTACCGTTAAAATATCAGTAAATACTGGTATCGTACTAGTATATTCGGCACCGGTACCCATTTTTCTCGTTTTTCAGTACCGGTACTTTCGGTACCATGCTCATCCCTAATTTGAGCATATACACACTAGCTTTACCTTTTTTATCTTATAACTTAACGAAAAAATCATACTTTCCAAAATTTATCTCTCAATTTAAAAAACCTCTAACATCTCATCCACCATTTTTATATTTATCTTAGTCACAAACACTTATTTTATTATGTTTCTCGTCTTTATACACTCACAATAATTTTATGAAGAAGGAATAACAACTTTTCATATATAAAAATCTACTATAATGATCTTTTAAGTTATAAAAACATGGTATAGATATGATGGTTCTGATGTTAAGTGAAAAGGATGATAAATCTTAAAAACGAGAAAATATATGGGAGATGCTATGAATTCTAGACATTTATCTTATTTTTTTAGAGAGGCGGCTATTGAGCCAATCAAAAGAGAGAGAGAGAGTTTACTGACTAGAAACAAAGTGAAAACACAACAAGATTAGAACGGGATTGAGGTTCGGTTATTATTGTTAGATATTAGTATTTATCACTTGGATTTGTACGAATTGTGACCTTTGGGTATGCATATACTATTGTGCTATTGTTTGGTTGTATTAATCGTAGCAATACACAATTTGATTATCAACCCACCATAAGAATTTACTAGTTCATGTCCAAAATTAGTTAATCAATGAGTATACTTTTTTTCTACATTCATTTACAACTTTACAAACTAAACACAATTCATATACATATTCATTTTCAGTTGAGTTAATTCCAATTCACTCATATTCTAATTCCTTTCATTCATTTCAATTCCTTCGTAATAATTATTTTTCTAGTATTGACCGACAACTTTAAAACAGTACTATTAAATGATAAGGTTTTAAATATATTATATCTCTAGAAAAAGTATAAATACGTTATTATATGTTGCAATTGGTTATGAAACGTGAACCCATGTAACAGAACCAAGTACTTGAGTTTATATAGGAAATGACACAATGAGGATAAGTATAAACGTATCAGAATGATTATTAGAAAATTTTTTAACGTAAGCTAACTATTTGAATAGAAAAAAATAAATATTGATAATTTCTTGGACTTAACAGGTGAAAAGGGTATGTATTTAGCACCAAATAAAAAAAATAAAAAGAATCAGAAAAAAATTGTATGTCATGGATATTAAATAAACCAGTCAAATAATTTATATTTACATCAACACCCTCAATTACTTTATTTTTTCTTTCTTATTCCCTCGTGATTTTGATGTATTCAGTGCCGGCTGGATGGTTGAGTGAACCCAAGCTAGGGCTTGGGTTCAGCCGATTCAACCATTTTAGAGACCTAAAATAAAGTAAAAATCTAGAAGTCTTTTTTTCGGGTATATAAAAATTAGTGTATCATTCATAGTAAATTACCATAACCATTAAAAAGTTATATTTTAATCACAGAATCTACTAGAATAAGAACTTCTAAGTAAGGAATATGTACCTAAATCAATCTAATAAATTAACTTATGCGATCAAATTAAGCAATAAAGTACATGTTCACTTAAAATATCAAAGTAATTAAGCAATATAGCAATTAAAAAAAATTAAGAATAGCAATTGAAAAACAAGTTTGTTATAGCGTTTCTAGCCTGTTATATTGATTGAAACCAAAAGGGAAAAGCATAACTAAAGCAGAATTGGTTAACGGTCCAACAAAATTCTTAATTGATTGAAGCCTTGAACTCTTGAAGCAACGATAATCAAAAAGAAATATTAAAGCAATCGAATAAAGTACAACCTATGTTTTTAATCAATTGAACAGAATATTGAAGCGCTTGAAGAAACGAAGCTGATTACCAGAAATGTAGGCTTGTGGCAATAACCATGCGATTTCCATCAGGGATCTACGTTCAATTAAACATTTTTATATAATTGAAGTTTTGATATGCGCTTATATTTTGATGGATCAACAATTGAACATTTTTTATATGATTGAAGTTTTGATATGTACTTATTGAAAAAGCATGATTATTATGAATAGCTCTTTTCTTTTAAAGGTAGAACACACATATACTCTCTCTAGATTCTACTATTAGAATTCACATATGTTCTTAACTTTATAAGACTTAAGCCTGCACAATTTTAATAAGGATACACGTCTGATGTCACTAAGCAAAGTGGCCATCGACTAATATGAATAAGTGCATAACTAAATAAATAATTTAGTGATATGTCAAAGGAGAAGGAAATAATCTTATCGTGTTAGTTGGAACACGTAACATTTTGGAATTTGTAAAACATGGTTGGAACAAAATGAGATGGCACATGTGATAAGGGAGTGGTGGTGGTGTTAAGGGTGTAGGGGTGGGGTATCTTTGTAGTATTGTATTAAGTTGTTTATGCAACAATTTAAATTTCAAAACTAAAATTTGTAAGTTTGTATTTAATAGTCACGAGATGTGTCCTATAATAATATCACCTTGGTTTGTACGATATTTGTGTAATGACTAAATATTGTTTAGGAGAATTAATGCATATGGTATGTATTTAACATTTGATTATAATACTATGCAATTATGTAATTTATACAAACGCAATCGTCATAAGGCTCGAGATTGATCTTGGGTCCAAAGTTAACAATATTCGTTCATTTTTAAGTCTCCATTGATTATAGTCACTAGTCTAGTTCTGTAATTTGCGTTAAGTTACACGACATATGTACTCAGTAGTTCGATTATGTATTAAAAATGATGGTGATGAAACTTATATAATCTAATTTCACGAATTCATAAACATCTATAGTTCAAAGTTTCACTCTATTGATTGAGTAAATCCAATTTAAGTATTTAACTATCTTCCTTAGTAAACATCTCTTCCACATAATGTTATTTAGTATGCTTTAACCTTACATAAGAACCATGGATTTTGCCTAAACTCAATTGGTTCTATTGATTACCTTTTTATTTATTTATTATCACATTATATAACTTTCCCATTAACATAGAAAGAAATGGCTCTTTTAGTTCGAAGTTTGTTGCTTAAAATTTTTAACTATAATCTCATGGCACTATGACAATCTCAGTTTTGATTTATGAATTCTCACATGTGTTCTTAGGGATTCTTGTTTTTTATCGTTATTAAATTTAATTTCATAAATAAAAAATGACGTAGAAGATGAAGACGACGGATAATAATTTGAAGATATTTTTCGTTGTATTCCAAAACTTTTTGGACTGAAAGCGTATATTATAGAACATGTAGACCATACTTAACAGTTACAAATACCCAGAGGGCAAAAAATGTAAATGTTTTCTTTCAAAAAATTAGATTCAAACAGACGAGCGTCTAACGTATTATTTGAGTTTCAAACTTAACGTTTCCCGCCCATTACACCCACCTTCTTTATTAGCCCTAATTTCTCATTCCCCCCCAATTCAACACTCAAAACCTCTGATCTTCTCAGCAATCAACACACTTTCTGTCATGGAAGACACTCTCAAAGATCAATCATCCGTCTCCGGTAATCAATTTCACTTTTATGAGTGTTTTGTTTAAAAAAACCCTAATAATATTGTTTTTGCAGGAACCAAAGGGGGCAAATCGTCGAAGCTTCTTAGGTATCCTCTCAGATCCGCATCTAAACCCAAGGATGATAAGCTTTCCGCTTCTTCTCCGTCGATTGCTTCTGCTTCTAGAAGGTTCTGCTTTTTACGCCATTCTATTTGATTACTATATAGAACCAATATATAGAATTTCGACATTTCGGTTATATTGTGCGTAAAAATCCTGTTTTGTAACATTTTGTTGACTTTATCTGAGATGATTTTTGGTCTTTGGTTGTTTGGTAGACTGAAATTGTGTATATTTAGGATAATAATCTGCATGTCATTTGAGTCACACTGTGTAAAAACAAACAATAGGCTTTTTGTTAGATTTGACTGTAGATGTTTCAGAACTATGATGTGTTTGTATAGACATAATTTGAAAGAATACAATTTTTGTTTGGTAAAATTGTGTAAAAGATTATAGTAACTGTCCACAAATAGGATATTCTGTGGTTAAGTGGTGTACTCTACAACCAAAAGGTTGTGACTTCAAATCTTGCGGTGTGCAGGTTGTGGTGTATTTAACTATTCATACTAGAAAATATAGGAATCACTGTTCAAAAATAATAAAATAAAACTGCAGTATGTGTCCTCAATGGGATATCATGGTGGTTAAGTGGCGTACTTTACGACCAAAATGTTTCGGGAGTTCAAAATCTATAGTGTGCGGGTTGTGGTGTATGTATCCTAGAAATCAAAATCTTGCTGTTCAAAAACAATTTTTTTATAGGGGTTAATAATGGTTCATATGTTCAGGGGTAAACCTGCATCAAGTGTGAGTCAAAGTGTCGATGTGCTTGATACGTCTGCCAAAGAGAAATCTGCTAAACCTCCTAGGAGGCTGTCTATCCCCAGCAAGCCAATTGCCAGTCCTGCCACTAAATCAGTTGGCTACATCACTCCAATATCCGAAGCTAGAGCTAAAAGGACCAGTAATATCAAGGGTAAAAGTGTCACACCAGGTTCAGATGTTTCAAGATCACTGAGTCAAAGAAAGTTCACAGTTTTGTCTTCAGCTTCATATTGGCTCTCTCACATTAAACTGTCTGAAGCTGCTGGAAAACATCGGTTGTCACTTGGGTTTTTCAAGCTCGCACTCGATGCAGGGTGTGAGGTAACAAAACAAAAAGACTATTTTTATTAAGAAAGTTGTTTTTTTTGTTTGAAATTTTAAAATGGTTTTATATTTGTATTTAAATCTTGTATTATAGAATGTTCAGCTATTGAAAGATGAGCTAAAGTCGTATGCTTGCCGCCACAATCTTGGAGAATTTGCAAAAGAAGTGTTTGATGGTTTTGGCATACAAGAAAGTGTTGAACAGCTGCAAGTTTCTGTAACGTGTTCTCACGTGCCAGAAGACGATGACGCCATAGCTTGTCTTCTGCTACTGGAGCTTCAAAACTAAAACTGAAATCCTTAACTAACAGTGCCAGCTCAGTAGCAAAGGAATCGGTTAGAGAAGCTACACAAAAGAGTAATTCTATATCGAAAACTAAAGCTCCAATGATCAAGAAGATCGAAAAGAACGGTAAGAAGACAATCAAACATGAATCGAACAAAGAGAAAGAAAAGGTTAAGACCGACCCAATGAAACCTACTGATGAAAAAGGTAACTGAATCATTGGTGTAAGTGGGGTTGTATGATATTCGTATGTATTGTAACTAATAGTGTATGACATTTGGCAGCTCAATTGGACATCTCTCCTAATGAGGCAGTGATAGAAGAAAACAAAGAGAACATGGTATGAGATAGGTTATTAGTCTAATTTTTTTATACTAGCAGTAAATGTTATCGAGTAGTTTTTAATCTTTTATTGTATCATGTTGTAGGATGCTCCTCTTCCTCAAGTGGAAGAGGTGAGCTTGGAGGCTTGAAGAATGGTATAAAATATGAAAATTATGATAGTTTTTAATTTTATCTAAAGTTTTTATGTTGCTTGGTCATGTCTTCAATGTTTTACTGGAGGCTTTTCCTTTGTATAGATGGATAGTGGTGTGGTGTGCAAATTCATAACTATGGATTTCCGGTTCTATTTTTTTTTTTTTTTGTTATTTGCTTGTTGGATGATTGTTCAGTGGTATGTTGGGATTCATATACTGCTAGTCTTGTTTTTCTCAACTTGTGAGATGTTTTTATTTGGAAATCTACATGTGCATGTCCTCATTCCTCCTTTGTCTTTTTTTGATGAACTTGTGCTCTGAACACTAATTTTTGCAAAACAATCTACAAAACCAAACGAACGTGAATGAGCCTTCGTGTTTGTTCATTAAGAAATAATGTGATCACGAATGGTTCGTGAACACTTACCGAACAAGATTTTTTGTTCGTGTTCATTTAGTCTACTTGAAAGAAATTTCTTGTTCATGTTCGTTCATATAAACGAGGATGTAAACAACTTCTTGTCAAAAGGTCTACGAGCTGTTCACTAACATTCAGTTTGTTTACAATCCTAGTTGTAGGTGGTTAGAAACTGTACTTGTAAAAATCAGATCGGTAAAGTTAGCGCTATATGTGAAAAGTATACAATACGACGCATATAAGGGTACTTTTACCTATTCAAATCAAAATCCACTCCCTTAAATAAAATGAAAATGGCTATTCAGATGACAATAAAATAATCTCTAAACATAATATTAATATTTTGTGCCCCAGAAAAATAAAGCTGTCCAAAGTATTAAAAACTCTCACGAAATTATGACTTAAATCCGGTTTAAACATCTGTGCCCCAGAAAACACTATTTGGTCCTTCAATTGGCTACTGCAAAATTTTGGATAATCCGTTTGAGATCCCTTATATCGTGCAACTTAAGTAGAAGATAACCCGTTTGAGATCCCTTATATCGTGCAGCTCAAGTAGAAGGCGGGATTTGCCAGTTGTGTGGAACCGGGCCAATATCATAAATAACTTCTCTATGACAAGACCACACCAGTTTTATTGCTTCAGGAGTCCCTATTCCCGCTCCTCTCGGATCTCCAGCAGGTCCAAACCTGGAAATACGACTTAATATTTAAATACAGAAAAACAAGTAAAAAAGAAGATTAAGAAGACGTTTTTATTTTACCAATGATTCTGTGGTGCCCCTGTAGTTCTTGCTCTAAGTCCAGCATACGTAGTTCCATTAACAGTTTTTCCCACAATATCCTGAAAATAAATTGCATCCCACATAATTAATAACAAATAAAATTCTATAATAACATAAGAATTTAGTCAATATGTTATACACCTGAATAAACAAGGGATCATTAGAGACAACAGCAGCGGTTAAATGTGCATGCATCTTTTCAAGAGCTTTCAACACCATTGGGATTTGGCTGTCTTTGTACTCGGTAACAATCTAAACAACGACAAAATTAAAAATTAAAAAAATATACAACAGAATCACATTGAGTTGTATAAATATGACATTTTAAATAGTGAGTTAAAGTTTAGTCACCTGAAACGGCCCGAATATTTCTTTTGTAACAAGCTCATAATGTTCAGCTTTTAGTATTTGTTCAAGTGGAACAAAGACAGCGGTTGGTTTTATAGCACCGTATACTTTAGGAATTGAATGTTTTCCAACTCCTCACCACCCCATAGTAGTTTTGATCCCGGGATTTTAAGCAAATTGTTCTTGTGGTCTAGCATTGCTTCTGTTGTAACCTAAAGAAACATAGAACGTGACAATCGGTTAATACTAATAATAATCTTATTGCCGAAACTTTTATGTCCTGTTATTTAATTACTTACTGTAAGAACAGGCCCAATTGTTAAATTATCAAGCGTCCTTCTCCCCGCAAGGTGGTTTAGGTGACTCATGAGTGAGCTGTTTTTCCAGTTCTGCATATAATACAAGTATGCAAAAGGTAAATAAATAAATAAATTATAATATGATTATAAGCATTAAAAGTACGTTAATAGAATAAGTAAAGAAACAAACCTCATGAACGAATAACAACGATTGTGCTGAGCATTTTTGGCCACTACATGCATATGCATCTTGATCACAGACCCATGATACATAATCCACCTGCCGATAATGATGACACCTCAGCAATTCAATTCATATTGCTAATTCATAAAGTTTCGAGATCTTATAGTTTAAAGGATATAAGAGTAAAACCTCGTGAACATCAGGCCCAAGGATTTTCCAGTCAAATCCTGCATCTTCTACTTTTATCCGTCCGTTTAGATCATAAGCCAACTTATCTGCTATTTTTGAGCTACCCGTAAAAAGGGTCATTCTTGGATTTGCCTGAATATAAAATCAGAATATTTTAAGGCATGAAAATGGATATCTTTTCTAGTAATAGAATGTTGGAGGTGAAGAAACCGACCTCTAGCAGAAGCTTGTTCATCGTCGGTCCATCGGAATTAATAAAATCAACATCCTCAACTGGCATCCCACAAGCATGGAGTAACCGAAGCATTTGTTCCATAACAATGCAAACCTATAAAATATTCAAATGTCTACCTTTTTTAATAATTAAAGTCTATAAACATTAGTTGTTTCATATGTTTTCATGTGTCTTGAGAACTCACTTTGCTATCAACTTTAAGGACGGGTTTGTTGCCCATGTAAAGAGCTCCCATCAGCTGGAGTACTGGAATCTCTAGAGGAAAATTGAAAGGTGTAATTAACGCCACCTGCAAGTACACATATTAGAAACATAAAGAATATATATGAACATAGTAAATAAATAACGGATGTTATGAAATAATAATATGTGAAGGGTGTCTTACAGGGCCATATGGCCATCGGAAACCATGACTTTGTTGCCCAAGATGATTTCCAGGTACTCCAAACGACCTTGCCAAGAAACGCACCTATCATACAATTAAAGAATAATTGCATTAGTAAAAATGTAGTGAATTCACTAATAACTTTTTTAAAATACCTGATCACCAGAAAAATTTTCTAAAAACTTTCCGGTAACATAAACTTCACCAAGAGCCTGCTGGTAACTCTTTGGTGAGACCCTTTGTATTAACTTAGCAAAGAAATCAGAAACCTGAAATGACAAAAAAAAAGAAGTTAAAATCATTAAAAAAAAAGGAATAAAATATCACACAAGCAAATCTTTGGTTTTGTTAATACCTCAGGCTGGGAAAACATATGGCCTGCTTTTGCAGATACATCTCCATATAGAAGATACCTATAATAGAAATTCAGTTACAGTAATTGGAACAATAGTACCTATAAGTATCATTACATGATCATAATTAATTATCATGAGGAAGAAAAAAGACCTCTCGGGGGATTTAAACGGATTGTGCAGACCATGTTTGGGGCACTTAGATAAGCTTTCAACAAACGGCTGATCAAGATTTACACGTCAAAAACATACACGCGATAAGTTTGTAACTTTCAACTGGAAACATAGTAACTTGATGGCATACCTTGATCCCATTTTCATCAACTTCATTAACTTTAATGAATGGTTCCCCATTTAGAGGATCCGGAATCGTATTCCAATTACCAGATTTAATCCATTTCCCCTGGACTGCAAAAAAAAAGATGAAAAATGAATTAACCAGTCAGTCACTTTTAAAAACCCTAATCAATGTTGTCATTAAATTATAAAAAAAATATTGTCTACCCAAGTTTTGTACTTCAGCAGGCTGGGAGCCTGATATCTCTTCAGCTTTAACGGTAGCAAATTGTAGTGAATGAATGAGCCTCCTGCATATTACACCAAACCCCATCCATAATTAAACATTTTCAAGATATAAAATTATATTATAAACACATAAAAAGATGATCAAATTGCCATGTATCTTTTTAATTCAATCAACACAATTACGTACGTATCATTCGAATACGGTTGAAATGAAAGCACAAAACTAACCTTGAGAATGTTAAGGAAGAACAAGTGTTCTTGATTCCATTGCAGAGTCGAAGCATTGACATTTTGATGTGTGAAAAGTGATGTTGAAGATCTGTTTTTTGAGGATTGGAAACCCTCGTTGTGTTCTTAAGAGAACGCGACAGGTACGGAGTGCACCTCAGAAAGGACACGTTTTTTCCGAGTCAATATTTGATTTCATTATTTTTTTTCTCTCTCTTAGGTTATTTACACGCATGCCATACATATATTATGTAACATTGTTTCATTAGGAAGTGTGTTTCATAAAATAGGGTCGGGTTCTAGAGTAAACACTAGATTAAGAGTGAATTGTGTGACTTAATCTGAGTCATTGGATTATACCATCTAAACATTTTTAAACAATAGCAAAGATTGTAATTATAATGTTGTAATTTTCCTTTAACTTAATTGACATAAGGGTATTTGCGTCTTTTGTAAATTGCATTTATTAAACAATATAATCAAAATTCCTAAAATCTTGCTAGTTTCCGTGTATACAAGATACATAGTTGTTAGTGTATACACATGTGTACAGTCTCGATAGTATAAGTTTATACAAGAAACACAGATGTTAGTTTATACACATGTGTACAGTCTCACTAACTATAAATTTATACAAGATACACCGCTATTAGTTTATACACATGTGTACAGCCTCGCTAACTATCAGTTTATACAAGATACACAGTTGTTAGTTTATACAGATGTGTACAGACTTTTAATACATCTGTGTATTTTGTAGTCCACGACCTAGTTTCGTTAGGAGTTTCATATACTGTTTGAATCCGGGAGGGACATTTGGTGTCCAGTGTCTAGTTCCGTTAGGAGTTTCATATACGTTATTAGCAACTGATTCTACACGAGTTTAAAATAATAGAGAAGTAATTAAAAATGTGTGAGAGATAGAATTAATAGATGAGAAAATTAAGTGATTTTAATTAAGAGAGATGGAGAGAGAGAGAGATAATGTCAATCTTACCCTTTTAATCTAAAAAATAATCAATCGTCAAGATTAGTTCACTCCATTCATTTTCAAGAAGTTGTTCACAAATGATCCTAATCCTCAGAAAATATATGTTATATCGAGTGTAATTTGGTTCGGTTTAGCCTACAGTATCCTAACTTATGATACTTTGCATACGTGACAAGTTGTGTGGAATGCATGTTAACAAAGGACCGCAAATTACCTTTACGATGAAATGTGACCAGTAGTATATATACCAACTACTGATGAAGAAATCAGGACTTGCTTTCTCTCACAATACTCAATTACTCTTTTTTGATTATTCTAATATATAAACACCTATTCTCATGTCTGAGGGTGGTCATATGGTGCCATTCTTCTCTATGACGAGGTTAACAACGGTCTATTTTGAGGTTATTTGACCGGTCAGAGGTGCTCGAAGATTCACTTAAAGTGTTTATCCGGAATAAGTCGAAATCTACTTCATTAATCCTCCGAGGGTGGTCATATGGTGCCATTCCTCTCTATGGCGAGGTTAACAACGTCTATTTTGAGGTTAATTGACCGGTCAGAGGTACTTGAAGATTCATTTAAAGTGTTTATCCGGAATAAGTCGAAATTTGCTTCTTCGTTAATCCATTTCCTTGAAAATTTTAACTGTAATCGGTGAATCTGCTTCTTCGTTGACTCATTTCCTTGAAGTGAATAAGTCAAGGAATAGAATCCACTTCAGCGAATCTGCTTCTTTGTTGACTCATTTCCTTGAGGTGAATAAGTCGATGAATAGAATCCGCTTCGCGGCTTCATCAAGTGTATTTCGTTTCAATCAATCACTCAAAACTATTCTATCATATGCCTCCACCTTGCCTCAACCCGTATAAATATCTTTTTAAGTTGATCGAATACATCTCCTTGGGTTTTGCACTTGATGACTCATGCATTTTGTACCCTTCAAGGAAATGTTATTGGACTCGTAGATATCAATATTTAAGTGATGAATACAAATAAGCTGGCATTGTTGAGATGCAATTCTACATTTGTAGAGATTGCAAGGTTGCGTAAACATGTGAAGTTATCGTGTCCGTATAAAGAAGATAGATACGCAGATTCAACTTAAAAATATGTTGCAAGTTTCTACAGTTTTAAGTTGTTCATGCAAAGTAATGTTTGCCGCATGAAATATGGAGCAAGTCTTCCAGTTCCAACTCATTTTCATCCTTATAACAATTATAACAAGTTGAATGCGACATCAACCATCCTAGAAACCCTCTGTAAGTGCAAAAACACGACCCGCCAAAGGGGGGTCCAGTGCAGAAACAGCTTCTTTAATAACCTGATTCACACAAAACAGATATCATTAGCTCAAGTCCCATGAAAATGCTTATAATACTCGACTCCAAAAGATGTAAAAACTTACATCCAACTGATACCGAGCTGAAAAGTGGATCAATACAATTGCTTTATTCTCAAATCTGCTTGCATGATTAACTATCTGAATTACCAAAACAAAAGATCACAAAAATGTCATTATTATGATTAGTTATCATTACATATAGATCAAGGTTTGGCCATTTGACCTCAGATAAATGTGTGTGGCCATAGTCTCTTGCATTCTCCACCGTCATTGAATTCTCCACATACGTGCACTGCATGCGTGACCATAAGAAAATGTAATTCGATTACTAAAAAAGCGAAAATGTGTTACCTCCATAATTAGAACCTTTGCCTTTAACACATCAGCATTATTGTCATCAACGATGAAGTCCGATGTAGTATCTCCTGTAAAAGCGACTTCAGGTGATATTGTCGTGTATGTTATCTGCCATGAATATACATTCACCTAGTTTGTTTGTATATTTTATTGAATATAATATCATAAATTCACCTAGTTAAAATTGGCTAACAAACCTCCACACCTGAGAACTTCAACTTTTTGATTTCATCCCCCGGAAGACCGACATACACGGGCTTAAGCTTTTGTTTCACCGAATAAATTACATAACCCTGTTACAATCCAAATAACAGTAAGTACTTACGTATTTTTTGTTAAACATGTGACAGTGATGAGTAAAGACAACTAGCCTGACTTGGTATGACGTGATACGTCTTAAATGCTTTTACTTTCATATCCTTTCTCAAGTAGAATTCTTCCCCTGCAGATGTAGTGATGTGTCAACTTGATATAAATTTATCGAGTAAAATGCCATTTTCGTCCCTGAGGTTTGGCCAGTTTTGCGACTTTCGTCCAAAGGTTTGTTTTTTTATGTCTGGATCCAAAAGGTTTGAGATCATGCCATTTTCATCCGGCTCATTAACTCCATCCTTTTTTTCCCGTTAAGTCAGGGGTATTTTCATCTATTTTGTTAACTTAAAGGGCAATTCGGTCTTTTTAACTTTATGTACAAGCATTTAGCATAATATACAAGTATTGCCCTTTAAGTGAAGAAGACCGAATTGCCCTTTAAGTTAACAAAAAAGACGGAAATACCCCTGACTTAACCGAGAAAAATAGATGGAGTTAACTAGCCGGACGAAAATGGCAAGATTTCCCAACCTTTTGGATCCAGATGCGGAAAAACAAACCTTTGGACGAAAGTCGCAAAACTGGTCAAACCTAAGGGACGAAAATGACATTTTACTCTAGATTATCAAATTTATAATATAATAATAATAATAATAATAATAATAATATAATAATAATATAATAATAAAAAATAATAACAACAATTATAATTGCAACTCCTTTTTTACCAATATCCAATCCAATCAAAGTATGCTTCAGTTCTGATTGGTCCATTGCGCGGTGTGCTTCAAAGATTTTTTCAACGTTTTCTTTAATGACTTTTGGTACAATGATTGTTGGTGGAGACATTCTGTATAAACCACGAGTCGCAACGTACATAGGCAATCCTCCCTATAACAATGTTTACGTCTTAATGTCGTCAAAATGAAGGGGAATTGGATAATAAAAAAGAAGAGAATAACGAGGGAGACTGAGAGAACTACAATGTGATCCATGTGACCGTGAGAAATGAAGAGAAATTGTTGAGAAATGGCTCGCTGTGGGCACTTTCCGATGTCGAAAGCTAAGCTGAGAGTGGGAAGAATTACACAAGTTTCGTGCCCTGCTATTGACAGCCCTTCGATTGGGTAACCTTCAATAATCAAACCTTTTTTCTTCTTTGTTTCCATTGCTACCCAGATGTGGATTTAATAAGTCAAATAAGCTTGCACCTGTATGTATGTCAAACAAATATTTGATCACTAATTTCTTTCAAAAATGTAAGTAAAGGTTTCCACCCACAGCTCCACTTCAGTTGAACAGGCAATTTCTTCTTAGAAATTTCATAGTCTACATGGTATATAATCATGCCTCTGAACACCTAGTGCGCAGTTACTAAGGTACCACACACTCAGCCAAATGCTAGAAGTACATAACAAGGTATATGCTATCGAACGAATTTTCAGCACACAACTACAAAAAAGTTAATATTAGAATTGAACTAACAAAATAACCCAAAAATAGTATATGCATCATGCTTGCAATTTATGAACATGTCTCTCTTGTCACCTCTACAATGAGAGAAAGGTACCCAAAATCAAGGAGACCACCAGAAACACGAAGATGAATATGCATAAATTGGCCAACTTTGAACATAGAAATTGGTATTTTTAGACTTTATGTTGTGACCCACTGTATTCATATTCAACCCACCCCTTTATTTCAGCCCTGCTAATTAGAAGAACCCACGAAACAGTGATACAATGAAAAGATAGGTCACACCGTCACAATATAACCTTTTTTTATATTTTAATTGGTCATAGAAACATACAACTTCATGCGCATAAGCGAGCACAGAAGGACAATCTCCAGTGACATCTCAATTATCAATACAAGATTCACAACTATGATGTATCATTGTAAATCAAACCCACAAGAAATGATATGTTAACACACAACTAAAAACTAACAAGCCACAAGATGTTGATGATTACCAATTTACCACTATGATAGAACTAAGTTTCGTTTAGGGTGCTAACTAGTTACTACTACTAAAACTTTCAATGGGGATTTTTATCGAACACTTGGTGGTCATAAAACAAACAAAAACAATAGCTTTTCACCTGCACCTCAATGTCGGAACCCATTCACAATAAAGAAAGACAATAAGGCCTGTACAATTGTACATGTAAATTAGCAAAGAAATCATGAAGAACTTGTAATAAACCGAAGATTGAACGTACCAGCAGAAAGTATCGCCTCTGCCGCTGGCCTGAATGAAACAAGCAGAATTTGTCGTTCGCTTGTACGAAACGAGCAGAATTCGGTGTTCGCTAGGATGAAACGAGCAGAAATCACTGGTGCTGATGACGAAGTGAAAGGCTTCACCTGTGTATCAAACGAGTCGGTGAAGAAAACCATTCAAAACAAACCGTTCCTTCTGACCCGTGGGTTTTTACCCACACCCAATTCAGCCCGTATTTAACCCTATAGATACCTTTTAACCTAACCGATTTGAGCCATGTAAAAGACAAAACAATTTTAACGGGTTTAAACCCAATCCAAATTGATTTGAGTGGATCGAGTTTTCAACACTAAAATCGGTTTATCACCTGAATTGGTTTGGCTTAAACTGATTCAATCCCAAGGTAATAAGTACCAATCCAGTTTACAACCCGAACAAGCCAACAAAAATGAAATTATGTATAGAAAGTTATTTTGTCTCCCCTCGGCAAGGTAAAAATGAAAATGAAATTTATTTTCGTTTTATATTTCTATATATCTTTAAGTTGAATGTCGGTGGATATTCCACCACCAACCCTTTGACTTTAAAAGTTTTTCTTTTTTAGTTTATACTTTTGTAATTTGCATGTTTTCATATAGAATTTTCCTTTTCTATCCTGTAACTTATATTTTTTTTGCCTATGCTTAGGTAACTTATGTTTATGGACCATATATTTTATACGGACCCTTCAACTTTAAACTTTGCATCTTTACCTTTCAACGTAAATTTGGTATACACTTTTGTGCTTTATTTTGTATAGTTCCTACATATGAATCGTGTCTCATATAATACGTTTTGATTTGATGGTATAAATTCGAGTTAGTTGGGTTGCATATAATACATTATAATTGTACGATATAAACTTGATTTACTTTAAGTTTTAATCCAATCGCAATGCAACTATAGGTTACGTCGAGTTCAAACGAATACGAAAAAACGAACGTCTTCATATGATTAACGTATTACATAACGTTTAGACTAATCCATTTGACGTTTGCGATATACCCACGCCGCAACACGCGCGGATATAACTTTTTACACTTTTGAGTTTAGAAATGGAACAAACAAGTCTAGTTATAAAAAGCATTTAATAGTAGACATGCTAGTGAAGAATATTATGTTACAAGCAACTTACAATTTGATGATACGTCCGCTTTCAAACTTTTAATCTTTACCAAGTTATAATTATAATGTTCACTATACATCAATATGGTCGTAATACATCCATTTGTTTTGACCCTTAGAATTTTCACAATTTTTTACCACAAAAAATAGAGTCACTACATTAATTAAAATAAAAGTAAATAAATTTTGAGGTCCCTGTAGCTTGACACAAATTATAGAATTTGTGTTTATGATTTAATCCCACAACAGCCTAAGTTGTTTTCATAAATGGTTCCTGATTCATATAAGATTACTATTTTTATCTTTTTTTTAATGACAAATTGGTTTAATATCAGTTCACTACACGTATGAATATGCCACACACAAACACATAAGGATTTTGTCATATATATATATATATATATATATATATTCTTCAGGAAATGAATGCAACTATGGACCCATTTTGGACCTTTTCTTGATTTTCCATAAAATAAATCTGATAAAAAAGTTATCAATAACAAATTACATTACATCAGAATTATTAATAAAGTTAATTATTCTTGAAGTTGTTTTTGGTTTTGTGTACTATTTTTACTAATTAATGCTGAGTTTACTTAACTTACAATATACATATTACATTACATTGGAATTAGCATAAAAAAATCATGAAATCATATTGGTATTCTTGAACCAAACCACCTGCCAAAATGGTTATTTGCCTATTGATACCTTGAACCCACAAAACTTGGGTCAAAAGGGACCTCATATATTACAAAACTGAGACAAAAATAAGTTGAAGCAGGCTAAGCCAATGTCCAAGGACTAAAGTTTGTAACAAAAACTGATACTCTTGCAAGAAAGGTAAAAGGTTATCTCAATCCTTACCATCTCTTGAAATCAAAGCAACATATATAAAGTATTATCACATCCTGTATATAACTTGTCGTTTTCGCAATTATATTTATATAACAAACTAATCATCCATTTTTTATATCTTCACTTAAATACTTCAAACAAGTACCCCAAATCTCAGGAAGATCGCCTTTTGATAACAGATCCAGCTTGGGTTGTTTGGTATTTGAAGAGTTTGTGCCTCCTTCAGCATGGACAGATGACTCGACGTGCCTCCTTGTTGATCTTCCTGGTACATCAAGCTCGTCATCATAATTATTGTGAATTTGGATTTTAGAGACTTAGTTTATATGATAAAATGGCGGGTCAACTGCATTGGGTAACAAGTCAATAGTGGTCGTTTCCACACATTTTATTCATTTTCATAGACTTTTATAAACAGCGAATTCTTTAATTATAACAAAAGAAATAGTATTATAATTAGTAACTATCAATCTAATTAATGAAATGCTTTAGAAAGTTATACACAACACGAATAGACTTTGGGTAGTTTTCAACGTGTTAAACCAGTCCCCTTTAGCATTTTTTTGTTCATCCAAGACATTTGAGGCGTTATACATGGTCCAAAGTCCATCTTCTACAAACTCGATACATTGTATTGCAGGTTTCAAGAGGCAAGAGCTAAAGCTTCAAGTCGATAACCAAACACATTTAGTAGTTAGTGGAGAAAGGCAGGTGCGAAGAGAATAAATACAAGCGATTTGAACAAGATTTGAATTGCCAAAAAACGCAGACACTGAAAAGATAACAGGGGATCTTGATGGTGAAATTCTATTTATATCAGTCCCAAAGAAAGTTGAACATAAACACCAAGAGATCAAACATGACAACATTCCATCAGCAGCTCCCGCACCAGTAAGTGATAACATATATGGCGAGGAAAGTAACGAAAATAAACTAGACGCTGTTGTAAATGAAGATGAAACCGATAATAAAGATGGTAAAGAAACAAACACCGAATGTGTTTCAATGAGAATAGGGGGCAAAAGACAGATTTATTTCTAAGACTTGCAATGCAGAAATTAAAAAATAATACAGGGATTGTGGCGACAGCAATCTTTGCATTTTCATTAGATGTGCTGGTAACTCAGAAGTTTTAGTCAAATGGAATTGATGGAGGGAGCTCTTGAAATCAACAGTTGTACATAATACATATTTTACTAATTATCATGTTGTACTTTATTACTAATGAACATTGTCACCTCAAGAGGAAAACATAAGTATGAATACTATTCCTTTCTTTGTCTTAGTTCATGAAAAATATAAAGAAACTACATACTATTGACACAAAAGTTATGAACTAAAATTGAAATCATGTCCAGACTTGAAGGCCATAAGAGACAATTCCTGACACATAGAGAGAATACTCTTGATAGAGGACAAAATATACATTATTAATTGAGTTTGTAAGGTTACAATAGGTTTCTTTTATAGTAGATCTTAACCATTTGTCATCAACTAATCTCTATGCCACCTTTGGTTAAACATGTTTATCCATGTTAAATGTTATTGGTCTCTCAAAAGCCTTAATCGTTGTAAAATTCATCCTTTTTAGTACTGTTTTCATGACTCTCCAGGTTTTAACCTCTATATCTTAATGTGGCACAACATCATCACCTGAGATTCATCAATTAAGATCTCATTTGTTGTCTTACTAGTTACTATTATGACTCTTCACCATGCTAACATATTTCGTCACCTCCAATATTATGACTTCAACATCTATATCTTGATGTGACACATCTTTATCATTTTGATATTTATTGGTTTCAGCTTCTCGTTATCATCAAAATGTACTTACTCCTCATCAAGTGAGAAGTCATTATAATAGATTAACTTCTGATGTCAACAATGGTGCTACCAATGACTTTCTTGTGGGATGTCATATAACACCGTAGCAACCACTATCATGACTTCTTCAACGATGGTGTTGAGTTTGTCGGCCCTCACAAAGAAACACCCAAATGAATGGGGAGATTGATTTCTCCTACAGAGTGGGTCATCATGATGCACTAACGAGCTATAATACCAATGACACATAACACAAGCACAAATACCTGGTGTATATCAAGCGAGGCGGAAGCGAAAAAAGAAAAGAAAAGAAAAAAGAAAATAAATTTTCAAAAGAAACTTTATATATTACTGAATGAGTCTTGAAGGTTACAATAGGTTGCTTGTATAAAAGACCCACAACCAGGATATTAAATACTAGATATAAGAAATAAATGCTATAACCATCAACCACATGAATTGGTAACAATTCGTGACTCATTTATTGAAAGAAAATTAAGAAAATTTTGAAATCAAGTTGAGATATGTTGCTCCGTTTTCATGCGTCTTCCACATTCCAACTGATCAAAGGTGTCTGGTTACTTTAGAATTTGAAAATCAATGAGGGTCAGTGAAGGGCTTGGGAAAAAAGGGATGCTTTCTTCTAAAGAAAAGAAAATCAAAAAATGTTTTCAAGGTGCTTTTCTACAAGGAAAAAAGCATAAAAGAGATGAAATCATGAGCCTTAGAAGCATATTAGGTTACAAGTGCTATGAAAATAGTGTGCGGTGCTTGCTTCTGCAAAATGGATTAGGAGTGAATGAAAATGCAGATTGATGACGAATAAAAAGTAATATGATGTATGGGACAAAGAATCTGATGCTTATGACCACAACAAGCACATTTATTGGCATGCCAAAATCAACTTATTTGAAGTCTTGTTGTAACTTGTTCAATACTTCATCAGCATAATTTATAACAATATCTTGTCCCAAAATGGTCCAAATAGGCTAAAAATGCATATAAACAAAATAGTCCAAATAGGCGCCTCTATTATCTCCATTTCTCCGGCCACCATCCACCACCGATGACACCATTATGTCCGAGCAATAACTACCACCACCAACAAGGCCAATTCGGAATTTATTTGTGGAGTTGCAATAAAAAATGGCATTATATCATATGTTAATTCGGAATTTATTTGTGGAGTTGCAATAAAAAAATGGCAATATATCATAATGTTAGTAGTAGAGGTGGGAAGTATACTGGTATAAATGTGATTGAGAAAAAAGATACTTACAATTGATTTACAATGGTGTATTTATACACATGAATGAACTTTGGAGGAGTTTAATCTCGTTTATTCATTACAAGCCGAGGTCTTGGCCAACCTTCCCATACAACAAAGCTATCAGTTGTGTTCGGGAACCATAGCTAGAATGGATAACTATTTGGCTATGTCAATGTGCCGCTGATGTGTGCTATCAAATAAGAGGTTGGGACAAATCAAGAATATGTTTCTGGTTAGATACCTAGGCTAAACACAAGCGCTAAAATTGTTTTAACCAAATTTGTTTTTGAAGGAAGCAAAGAAGGGATGTTTGGTAGCGGACGAGTGTGTTTCTATTAATGGGCAAGGTAATTTGGTTTGGAAGTGGAAAACAATTATAGTGGGGGGTTGGAAGCGGCAAAACTGTCGGATCTTATAGTCAACATCAAAAATGTCAATATGAATGGCCAACCGGATCGATGGGTATGAAATGGAGATGCTTCGCCTTTCGGGTATGTTTTCGGTTGCTTCAGTTAAGAGGATGCTATACAAAGCAATTCAGGTTAGTCTATCTATAAATTTTGATTGGAATGCATGGGTTCCGTTAAAAGTGAACGTGTTAGGATAGAGAAAAAGTGTATATCATATTCCAACTTCGGAGGATAATTTATGGGCCATTTTTTTGTGTTTTATGCTATTCAACAGCCGAGTCCGTGGATCATTTATTCACGCCATGTCTTGTTGCCGCAATCGTGTGGCAAAATATAAGTATAAGGTGTAAAATTCCTTCGATTAGGCGGTCTCATTGATAGATCTATATTTCGTGAGGCCATTCAAGCTATAAATTTAATTGCGTGCTGAAGTATTTAGCGAGCTAGAAAGAACTTGATCTTCTCTGACAATTTTTATAAAGGTGGAAAGCATTTGGGGGGACAAAGTCTTTGAGTTACTGTTGAACAAAGAAAAGAGCTAAACACGTGGATTTAGATTGTTGTAAACGGAAGTCTTTTTCTTGAAGATGTTTGTTGTTGCTGCCACCTTCTGCTAGCTCCTTGCTAGTAGGGAGTTTTGGCTCTTTCTAATGAAGTTTTGGAGTTAAAAAAAAATTAAATATAATAATATTAATAATAATAATAATAATAATAATAATAATAATAATAATAATAATATCTACACCTATGGTTTGAATAATCAAATGATAATTAATGAGTGAATTTGACTTGTTGAATATTGACTTGACCGTTGACCATGGACTTGACCATTAACTATGACTTTTCCTTCATAGCAAGATGTGCGAAGATAGTAAATTGTGTAACCGATTAAAATGGTTTCATAACACCGAGACTTTAGAAAATGTGATATGTGAATGCTGGCCATTAAACAATAGACATAGAACACGATTTTCATCACAATCAAGTTCCACACTTTAACCTTGAAAACAACAGATAACTTAACCCAAAATAAAATAACTTTACTAAAAAAAATAAAAGACTAAACAGCTCTTCATCGCTTGTAATATGTTGCTCATTCTTGCTACTTTTAAGACACATACATTCATCCTACATTATTAAGACTTTAGAATTGGAGAAGCAATATGAACATGAACAACTCATAATCGAGTAGGTTTAGGCACGCACCCGAAGCTTTTGTAGAACCTTTGGGTATTTAGCAAGATAATAAACACCCCACATCGTGGCAAGAGTAGTTGATTCATAGCCACCAATTAGAATGCTAACAATATTGTCAACAATCTCTATGTCACTTAACTGACCCCCTTCTTCGTCCTTCAACCTCATCAAACCATCCATCAAATCCTTGACAGATTCACTACTTCCATTCTTAAAGTCGGTCTTCCTTTTCTTCAACTCTTCATTGAAAATCGCAACAGCTTTTTTGCGACACTACCAAAATTATCGCACATATTTATAACATGTACACAAAGTAGATTATTATCAAAAGTTGACGAATGGTGAGTGAGAATATAACATAACTTTTTTTTATGCCTAGGTGGTTTATAATTTTTTTAAAGTGTTTTTAGGTGGCTTTTGGGATTATTTTAGTGTCCAGGCAGACCGTCACTTCAATAAGCGGACTACGAAGTCTGTGAGCTAGAGTGTGTTATTGAAATAGCAAACTCTTTGAAACCAAAATAATCCCAAAATCACCTACAAACACTTTAAAAAAATTCTAAGCCACCTATACATCAAAAATATTATAATAGAATGTACCTGAAGGCCATGATAATAAGCAAATCCTGGTATATTCATTTTGTAGGATCTGACTCCACTAATCAATCCAACAAAGTATTCGCCCAGCATATCTAGAGTAGTGCCCAGTTCCAAACTAGCAAAAAACATGCCCATATTCTCGAACGTAACCTTCTTGATTTCTTTGTACGAGGTAATCGTACGTCGTTTGGCCCAAGATTCAAGGGCCGCGATCATTCTTGGTTGCACGGTGGCCGCTATCCTACGAAGCGCTTCTGGTTGGTTAACACTTCTAGAAATGAAATTTCTGAGTCTGGCATGCGTTTTCCCATGGACCGCAACTACTGAATGCTTACCTACGAGTTCAACGTTTGGCCACTCCAATTTGAAGCTTTCATCGGATCGAAATACAAATTTGATCACGGTTGGTGAATACACTATCACCGAAGGTCTACCAAATAAATGCGTCTTGTACATTCCTATCCCATCACCAAACCTATTCATTTGCATAATCAATGACCATATAACATAGAGATGAGATTCAAATTTATTTAAATAACGGAACTAAAAATAAAAAAAAATAATGCATAGATATAATTACTTTCTACGCTTGGAATTGATATAATCGTCAGGGCGACGAAGGAATTTGAAGTACCAAAGAAATGTGTGTTAGAAAGGAAAGACTAACCTTGGAGGAAACTGCAGCTAATCAACAGCCGGACATCCTGCGGCAGCTAATCCACAGCCGCATATCCAGCTAATCTTCAGCAATCAACAGCAAAGATAAAGACAGCTAGCAATCAGCTGCTGTCTTCTATATTTAGATTACGTTTTTTTGTGTATAAATAGAATACCCTTCTTTGTAATGAGATATACGAATACACACATCAATTCAGTGTTTATGAATCAACCTTTTAACATGGTATCAGAGCAGTGTCGTTCTTGACCTGTTCATCATCTACCTTGCTCACCCAAAACCAAATCATCCTCTCAACCAAGCTGCCATGGCCGAAGCCGGTAACTTGGGAGAAGATTTATCAATTCAAATCGCCAACCTGCTCAAGAATGGCCTCAACCCACAAAACAGAAACCCAAAACTATCCGATAACCTTCAAATAAACCTCAAGCTCAACAGCCAGAATTACGCCTTATGGACCCGGATGATGAGGGTAGCCATAGGCGGTAAATCAAAAGCCTTCCTAAACCATCTATCAACCAACCCGCCGAACCAAACCAGCGAGGAATATGAGCAATGGGAACAAGACGACCTAGTCGTCTTCTCATGGCTCATACAGAACATCGAACCAACCCTTGCCAGCAACCTAACCGAATTCCCAACAGCAAAATCGCTGTGGGATGCCCTAGCTATAACATATAGCAGTGGGCGTGACAAGCTCCAAACTTTCAACCTACATGTCAAGGCGAATGAAATCAAACAGAACAATCTCTCCCTAGAAGAATTGTGGATTATACTCCAAGGAGTATGGGGAGAAATTGATCGGATTGACCCAAACCCTATGACCTGCCCAGCCGATATCCAAGCGTGTCACAAAATCAGGACGGAACAGAAACTGTTCCAGTTTCTAAACGCCCTCAACCGGAAATATGACCCTATAAAAAGGGAAATACTCCGGTTAGAACCCCTTCCAACCGTAGAAACTGCATACGCTACTGTCCGCAAGGAGGCCGCTCACCAGAATATTCTGGGAACACCTCTCAATGACACACAGGGTATCACAGCGGGTCTAATGGCCTCTGAAATTGACGGACTAGGGCTTGCGTCAAAGGGCTACCGACGAGCCGATGGAAAAAGAATCGGAACCAGTAAAGACGACAAAACTCACCTCAAGTGTGATCATTGCGGCATGACGAAACATACCCGGGAACAATGTTTCAAACTCGTCGGGTATCCCGAATGGTGGTCTGATGGTCAGAAGAGAGGCATAAAGACTACGGAAAAGGGGAAGTCATCTAACACCGGCAGCCGGGATGTCACAGGAGATGGAAGCCGGAGGGTGGGTTTCGGCGGATTGGCCGACGCCACAGATGAAGGAGACAAATGCTTAGGTAAAGGCGGAGAAGAAGAAAGAAAAAGGAGCGGTTGGTGGGCGGATGGGTTTGGGGCGGGTAAACCGAACCCATATAATGAAAACTTGAAGATGTCACATTTGGTCCCTGAAAATAAAGGAAATGCCAATATAGCCCACAAACATCACAAAAAACAAAAAACATGGATTTTCGATTGTGGTGCGACCGATACAATGACTTATGAGCTATCGGATATTATTTCAACAACCAAACCAGAAAAAACACATATTCAAACGGCAAACGGAGGAATAATGGATGTAAAATCGGGAGGAACTATTGAGATTTCACCTACAATAAAAATCTCTAATTGCCTTTATGTTCCTTCGTTATCGCATAAGCTGCTTTCCATCAGCCATGTCACGAAGGAACTCAACTGTATTGTCCTAATGTACCCTACGTTTTGTATTTTACAGGATATCAGGACGGGAGTGATCATTGGGCGTGGCACTGAAAATCAAGGGTTGTACTATGTGGATGAGGTGACTCAAAGTGGTGCTGTGATGCTGACTCATGGGACATCGGAACGGGAAGCTTGGCTATGGCACCGAAGATTAGGTCATCCTTCTACAAGTTATTCGCATATTTTATTTCCGAAACTATTTCCAGTTAATTCTATGTCACATTGTGAAACATGTGTTTTAGCAAAAAGCCATAGAAAAACTTTTAAACCCAATAACACTAAGGCTGCTTTGCCATTTTCATTAATCCATTCTGACGTATGGGGTCCTGCCCCAGTTCTTGGGGGGCAAAACCTTCGGTACTTTGTGATGTTCGTTGATGATTGTACCCGAATGACCTGGGTTTATTTTTTGAAAAACAAATCCGAAGTATTTGAAAAATTCACTATGTTTTACGCCATGATTCAAACCCAATTTCAAACAAACATCCAAATATTCCGATCTGATAATGGCGGTGAGTTTGTTAATACCTTGTTTAAATCCTTTTTCCAAGACAAGGGAATAATCCACCAAACTACATGCCCAAACACCCCAGAACAAAACGGTGTCGCCGAAAGGAAAAATCGCATTTTGCTAGAAATGACACGAGCTCTCCTGATTGAATCCCAGGTCCCGAAATATTTTTGGCCTGAAGCCCTTGCTACTGCTACCTATCTTCTCAACCGACTCCCAACAAAAATCCTAAAGCTTAACACTCCGTTACACACCCTTTCAAAATTCTTCAAACTACCCTCAGTTCTCACCCTTCAACCACGAATCTTTGGATGTACTTCCTTTGTTCACATACCTAAATCAGATCGAACCAAACTTGACCCTTGTGCTGTAAAATGTGTCTTTGTCGGGTTTGGAATGAATCAAAAGGGATACAGATGTTATAATCCAAAAACACGTCATATGTTCACCACAATAAACTGTGACTTTCTTGAAACCGAGTATTACTACAATTCCCAACTCAGTGGTCAGGGGGAGAAGGAATGTTTAGACACACCAAGCTGGTTGGAATATGTTCCCTATGTACCAACTACAGAGTCACCAACCACAGAGTCACCAGAACCCAATCTCAGTGCCACTGACGGTCCTAATGTTCCTCCTAACCTGGTGTCCGAGGTAAGTGATACTCATCCTATTCAGTCTGGTGGTATTTTTGAAGTTTCTAATGACTTTGAGGATACCAATACTTCTAACCATGAAACTGCCACAGAACAAACTGAAAATTTGCAGGCAGATGAATCCAGACAAGAAGAACCACCATCGAGATATGTGTTACCCCCTAGAACAAACAGAGGGGTTCCTCCGAAACGGTATTCTCCTGAAAAAGAACCAAGAAGATCTAGTTATCCTATAGCTAGTGTGGCCGATGGAAAATTCACTAAGGAAGCCAAAGCATTTATCTCATCTGTTTATTCCGAAGAAACTCCTACAAACGTGGATCAAGCCTTAAAATCTAAACATTGGAAGGAAGCAATGAACACAGAAATGGAAGCCCTAACCAAGAACAATACATGGGAAAAGTGTACTCTTCCGTTGGGAAAGAAATCCGTGGGGTGTCGTTGGGTCTATACGATTAAGTATAAACCAGATGGTACAATTGAAAGATATAAAGCCCGACTGGTAGCAAAGGGGTATACTCAGACACATGGGATTGACTATGCTGAAACATTCTCCCCTGTTGCAAAAATGAACACAATCAGGGTTCTTTTTTCGATAGCTGCAAATGAAGGGTGGCCACTTCAACAGTTTGATGTAAAAAATGCCTTTTTACACGGGGACCTAGACGAAGAGGTATTTATGGATGCTCCTCCAGGATTCACAAAAGATTTCAAAACTGGAGAAGTTTGCCGTCTGAAGAAGTCCCTTTATGGTTTGAAGCAGTCTCCCCGGGCCTGGTTTGGCAGATTTACGGTAGCTATGAAAAAGTTTGGATATAAACAAAGTAATGCCGATCATACTTTGTTTCTCAAAAAAATAGGAAAATTCGTAACCTGTCTAATTATCTATGTAGATGATATGATCATTACAGGGAACGATAAAGAAGAAATGGTAAAACTCAAAGAAAACTTGTTTGCTGAATTTGAAATGAAATATTTGGGCAGACTTAAGTATTTCCTCGGTATTGAAGTACTAAGGTCGAAACAAGGAATCTTCATTAGTCAAAAGAAGTATGTCTTAGACCTGTTGGCAGAAATTGGAATGATCAATTGCAAACCAGCAGATACTCCTATGAGTGTAAACCAAAAGCTTTACATGGAAGAAGGAGCAAAATTAGCAAATAAAGAAAGATACCAACGGCTGGTGGGAAAACTAATATATCTCTCACACACTCGTCCAGACATCGCCTATGCTGTAGGGGTAGTAAGTCAGTTCATGCACCAACCTCAACAGTCACATATGGAAGCAGTTTGGAGAATTATTAGATATCTCAAAGGAACAGTGGGTCATGGAGTCCTGTTTCAATCACATGGACACCTAAATGTTCAAATCTATACTGATGCAGACTGGGCAGGAGATAAGGGAAGTCGGAGGTCAACAGCAGGCTACTTCGCTCTAGTTGGTGGGAATCTTGTCACTTGGAGGAGTAAAAAACAAAAAGTGGTTGCTCTTTCAAGTGCAGAAGCTGAATTTAGAGGCATAACTCGAGGTTTAACAGAAGCCATGTGGATACGAAGACTCTTAGCTGAGATTGGTTTTCCGTCAAAAGAAACAAGTAAGATTATGTGTGATAATAAAGCTGCAATTCAGATTTCAGAAAACCCAGTACAACATGATCGAACAAAACACGTGGAAGTTGATAGGAACTTCATCAAAGAAAAATTGGAAGATGGTACGATTGAACTACCATTCGTTCGATCAAAGGATCAGCTTGCTGACATTCTAACAAAAGCAGTTAACGGGAAAATTCTCAAAATTGTTTGGGCAAGTTGAATTTTGGAAATCCAACTATTCAACTTGAGGGGGAGTGTTAGAAAGGAAAGACTAACCTTGGAGGAAACTGCAGCTAATCAACAGCCGGACATCCTGCGGCAGCTAATCCACAGCCGCATATCCAGCTAATCTTCAGCAATCAACAGCAAAGATAAAGACAGCTAGCAATCAGCTGCTGTCTTCTATATTTAGATTACGTTTTTTTGTGTATAAATAGAATACCCTTCTTTGTAATGAGATATACGAATACACACATCAATTCAGTGTTTATGAATCAACCTTTTAACAATGTGAACAATTCACCAATGACCGGAAAACCCATGTGGCCAGGAGGCAGATTGGTGCCGCCCTCTGATGAGCGCAGAGTCGCTGTAACTAGTCCATACCATATGTTATCCACTGCCAGAAGAGCCACATTAGTAGCGGTACCGCTCCTAACGCCACAGTCAACCACATCGTTAGAACTTAGAAGCAAGCGTTTTTTCCTCTTTGATTAATTACTGAAACTGTGGAATGCGATTCCAAGTATTTGTATACTATTTAGTATAAAAGATTCTATACAATATGTCACTTATTCGGTTAACGGTAGCAGACAACCATATAGATGTTGAAACATCATTAATATAATAGTATTGGACGATGCTAACTATATTTTCAACTTATTTGTTGCTATTTATATATACATGTTGATACGTATGGATGTTTTAACATATACATTGGTTTTAAGTTATTTAAAATATACTTTTGTAAAACTATTGTTATGTACCGTGTCTACTTTAGTTATATTAAATTTACCTTCGCGATAAAGTCATGGGAAATGAACTCGAACCCGACTATAGAATTTGAAACCTACATATTAAAACCTATAATACGACGATAATTGTTATAAATTAATAAATAAAAAGTAAAAACCCATAATGCTACCATAATTGTATTAAAAAGTTAAAACAAAAGTAGTTATGTAGCTTGGGTTTAATTGTTTGAAATTTCGGCCTTTAAAAATTGAGTGTCATATCACCTTTAGTTATTTAGTTTGGGTTTAAACTTTGGGCCTTTTAAATTGGTTGCAACTCCAAGTGATAAAACAAATTCATCTAATTAAAAGTAAATATGATTTTTAATATATGTATATATATATATATGGAAAGGTTCATTTGAGAAGAAATTTAATATGAGAAGAAAAGAAGAAAAGACATAATGGTAAATTATTAAATAGTTTATAACTCCTCTAATTAATTATGTTATCTTTAATTAATAAAGCAAAAACATTTTATCCTACACATTTCAAAATTTATCCTACATATGTCTTACACTTATCGAAATTTACCCTACACACATGTAAATTTACCCTACACATTTCAAAATTTATCCTACACATACTAAAATTTATCCTACACATGTCGAAAATTGTCTTTCACCATAAATTATTTTATCTTGAAAGAGTATATTAAAAAAATGAGTTACAAGTTTAATTTATTAGCTAATTAATGACAATTATAGATTTACATATATGTCCCTTTTTCATAATATTAAATGCACACATTAAATGAAGTAAATGGAGAAAATTCTATTGGTTTAAAAGTAATTTTTTTTATTCTTACAAAAATTTTTTCTCATTTGAACTCTCCATTATATATATATATATATATATATATATATATATATATATATATATATATATATATATATAGTCTTAGGATCCTGTAAAAAGGAAATTTTTTATGAGAAATGTGAGAAGGCATAGGAATTGACATGTAGGCATCATGTTTTGGGTTGTTTTTGCAAGAAAAACACGAAACATAACAATTTAAAACAGGATTTAATGGCCAGGATTTGATGATGAAAATCAATGGCCAGGATTTGATGATGAAAATACACTAGTGTATATGACGATTTGATGATGTAAATCAATGGCCAAGATTTGTTCACTGAGTTCACAAATACACTAGTGTTCACTCTAGAACCCCATCCTATGTGTGTGTGTATATATATATATATATATATATGGGATTGGGAGAAAACGCCTCAAAGTGTGAAAATGGGATCTTAGTAGTTTGTGATTGAGATTGATACGATGACATTTTTGTAAATACTAGGGGTCTGGAAGCTATCAGGAGGGGTAAAATAGGAAGATTCTAACAAGGGTGCACATTCTAATCACACGTCATTTCTCATCACAATATTTAAACGTCCATAATTTTTTATACGTGATTGTTTAAAAAAAATACAACATAAAATCTAGCGTTTTCTTATCTTTCCAATGAATATACTATTTATATACTTTTTGTATAATTACAATAATGTCACCGTCAAAAATATAAAATACACGCTGTACGTTTTATATGTGTAACACCCTGTAAAATCGTGTTCAATAATATCGTGACATGTGTTATATTTTTATATATAGTCTATTAGATACTAATATGGACTAAAAGTGACAACATGCTCAAACTGAGACTCTGAATGACTTTCTGATGTCAACATGCATAAACCTAGCCTCTGAACGACCATTTGTGTCGTCATGCATAAAAACGTAGCCTCTGAACGACCATTAGTGTCGTTATGCATAAAACGTTGCCTCTGAACGACCATTAGTGTCGTTATGCTTAAACTCGGCCTCTGAGTGACCGTTGTGTCAACATGCCTAGCCTCTGAGTGACATTGGAGTCAACATGCTTATACTGAGCCTCTGAGTGATCCTTTACGTAAGTCCTAACTCTCATATGTCCCTTTTATTAGACGAGAGTGATTAAATCCATTATTATATGAAAGTTGGATAATGGAGGGATTAAAAGTGTCAACATGTTAATTTATACCTCTGAGTGACCTTTTAACAAACCGAGAGCTCGACAATGTCCGGGCATAATCCCGGGTATGCCAAGTATTGGCTACGGAGGGCTTATGATGCCAAAAAGGTGTTTTAGAAGGCTTTTATAAGCTTTTATAAGTTAAGGGGCTAAAGTGTCAAAGTTTTAAAGTGGCCGTAGGGCGGTCGCGGGCTGCGAGAGACATGACCTGTGTCTCTCGCGGGGCGCGAGAAGGGGTCTGCAGTAGAAGTTTTTCTTGGCTGCCACACAAAGCTCCAAAACCATTAAAATCGAAACCATGGCTTCCCAAACAGCTATGTCACGTTTTGGGACACTTGTAAGCTTCTTCTTACACCCCTAAACACCTGGCTTCACCTCATTTGAGTTCTCCAACTATAAATAGGTGTTTAATTTCACATTCTAACTTGCACCTTCTCATTTATTCACTCTTCTCCCTCCTCTGGAAGTTCCTAGCTAAAAGGAGCATCCAACATAGTTCTTTTGCACCTTAGAAATCACTGGTAAGTGTTCCTTCTTTGTGCATTTTCGTTTATAGGCTTTTATAGCCAAAAGTCAAGCGTTTTACAAAGAACGCTTTGACTTTCGGTTAAGACCATTATGGTCCAGCCATTGTTCGAAATGAACATGGCTAAGTGATCATAATAAGGTAGGTGTTAATCCCTATAAAGGACACCTCCTGAAGATCACGTTTGCTAGACCAATTGACGGGTCAAAGTTATGATATTAAAAAGTCAAACATGCCATTTTTCGGAAAAATCATAAAATGATCTTATATATGTTATGAAAGTTGTTTTGACACTTTAACAAATTGGTAATAATTATTAGAACATGTAAGAACATGTTCGGCTCGTCATTTTCAGTTCTAGGGTCGGTTCGCAACCGAAAGTCGCAAAGTTTGACTTCAGCTTTGACTTTCGATTCTGACCCGATTTTGATTAGTTACCTACTGATCTAAAGTTGCATTATGATCATAATATAATATAGCATAACCCTTTGAGGTTATATTATATGATCATAATCAGAACCCAAGTTTATGCGCAAGTTCCATAATTATGCCATCTTTGACCAAAATGCTTTTTTTTTCATAAAACAAGGTTTTAAATAATAATGAACTTGAAAATGTGACACCCCAAATTTCCAACCAAACACCGGTGGGCCCGGGTGGGGAATATCATGACGTATGATAGTCAATTAAACACAGCTTAGCGAAAGTCTTGGATTTAAATTACTATTACAAACCGAAATGTTCAAAGTACAAAATAATATACAGACGGCTTGTAACGAAAGATCCACAGACGGATCGTAAAATGTACAAAAATGTATAACAGACTTTAGGGCAGATCTAAGGATTTGCAAGATCCTCTTATATCACTACCGAGCAGCTTCCAGCCTATTTCGTATTGTACCTGCACGCTTAGTCTTTTGAAAATACGTCAAGCTTTCGCTGGTAAATACACCCGACTGACTCATTTTGAAAACATAAAAAAATTTGATTTAAGTGCACAGGGCAGAAATCTTTTTATAACTTGGGAAAGTCAGCTTTGTAACCTGGTTAACAGCTTTACGTGTTTGTCAATACATATGGGGCCCAGTACAGAGACCGAGACATGATTAACGTACACACCACTTATGAACCCACGAAGGAGTTATCCCCAACTTGTGGGTAAAAATAATTTTAGCATTCGCATCTGTCGGGTGTATGCCTACACCCCATGCTTTGGTCGTGGCCATTATCTAATGTAATGAGCCAAGGATATCCAGAACACGGTCTTAACCCCAATGTTTAAGTTATCAAACAAAACTAATTAAAACGAATATGCGGATTTACTAGCCACAATCCGGCATTCGATTGATCCATTTCCGACCAAGCGGTAATAATTTACCATAACCCAAGCCGTATAGGGAAAATAATCAAGAGTATTTAACTGAGCTAGTCTTGATTTAAAAATGCAAGATTTAATATTTCAGCCGTACTCAAAATGAAATAAGTGCAGATAGCATTTACTGGAAGGCTCTAGTCTAGATTATGGCATAAGCTAACCAATTAGAATGCTAACGGTCTTTATTTAAGTCATAGACTTAGACCGACTAGCTTTAAGGATCAAAATCGGTACGATACGCTAAATTAAGCATGACCGGATAGGATGTAGTTTAAACCCAACAAGTACTTAAGACTTGTATAATATGGGTAAACAATTACCATTCTGGAATTTGAGATTAAAATGATAAGGTTAAACCCGTTTCGGTTAATTTTCGTAAACTAGTTACATATATTTAACCGTATGCATATAAGCGATATCGGGTAACCGGATGAGTAGTGAACAAGTTTTATATGTCATTATACTTTAAATAAGTTGTAATATCAGTAGGATATCAACGTATATCCCGAAAAGTTTTGGAACGAAATTATGTATCATAAGGGCGTTTTGTTAATTATATGTCGTATAAAAGGAACTTGAGTGTATTCTATGTTATGATCATAAACATTCTAGAAAAATCTTAATTTATGATATAATATCAGTATAAACATTCTAGAAAATACTTATTATGAATAAGTGTGGTTTATGGTTTAAGACCAAACTATGCACCGAAATGGCATTTTGGTCATTTAAAAGTATAGTTTACGATATTATACTAAAATCAGTTTATGATCAAAATATTAACATCATAATATGTTAATTACATTAACATATCAGTAGGTATTTCATTTGCAAGTTCATTGTTGATTAAACCCATGTTTTATGTAAAAAGGGCATTTTAGTCAAATTTTGACATTTTACGGAACTTGTGCATAAACTCATATTATGATTATGATCATGTAATATAACCTCAGAGGGTTATGCTACATTGCATTAAGATCATAATGTAACCTTAATACAGAAGTTAACTAAGGTCAGAATCGAAAGTAAAAGCAGAAGTCAAACTTCGCGACTTTCGGTTGCGAACCGACTCTAGGACTGAAATTGAACGGATCGAACATGTTCCCACATGTTCTAATAATTATTACCAACTTGTTTAAGTGTCAAAAATATATTTATAACATGTATAAACTCATATTATGATTTTTATGAAATCTGACCCGTTTGACTTTTAAAACAATAACTTTGACTCGTCAATTGATCTAGTAAATGTGATCCTTAGGAGGTGCCCTTTTAAGGGGTTAATACCTTCCTAATTACGATCACTTAGCCATGTTCATTTTGAATAATGGCTGGACCATAATGGTCTTAACCAAAAGTCAAGGCATTTGTCAAAAATGCTTGACTTTTGGCTATTAAAACCTATAAAAAGAAAAGAGCAGAGAGCACTTAAAGTGATCCAAGGGAAAATTAGAACTCAAAGGGAAGCTCTCAAATGGTCAGGAACTTCCAAGAGTGCAATAGGAGGAGAAAGAATGAATGAGCAAAGAATGAGTAAACTTAAGTGGCTATTTATAGTGAAAGGAGTGCAAGGAGATGGAGCCATGTGTTAGGTGTGTTGTAGGATCATTACATGTGTCTAATTAGGTGTCAAGAGCTGGTGAAGTGTGGCAATTTGCAGGCTAGGTGGCTTCTTCACAAAGATTTGGAGGTTTTAACACATTAGTCCCTCAAATATAGTTTTATAAATGTCATGAATTGTCCCTTGACTTATATTCCATGACATAATGACACAAGCTAGTCCTTTTCATTCAACACGAGATGTATTGAAGAAAAGTATGAATAACCAAACGTTAACGGGTGTCACACTAGGTGTCTTTACGACTTAAAAGTGTTTACTAGCTTAAATGTGAAAGATACGATACTTGCGGTTTCATGGATTAAATTACCCAATCTAGTAAGGTAAAAGTTTGGTGAAGAAACATAATACTCAATGATGGTAAATAAAAATATATTGTCTCAACCGAGAGACGTTTGGGTCAAGAGATACTTGTTTAAATAAGTAACATGAAAATAATAAAGTCTAGGGGTCTTTGGGTAATTTGCTGAAGGTTAAATGGTGAAAAATAAGAGCTTCAGAGGCCCGCCGTAGGCTACGGTCGCCAGACCGTAGCTTATGGTCAGTGTTATTTTGTTTCAGTAGCTTTAGACCGTAGCCTACGGTTATCAACCGTAGGTTACGGTTAGTTTTGTGAATTTTTGAGATTTTTGAACATGTTTGGGTGACTAGCTTATGAGATATGATCCGAGGGTATGTACACGTGTCGGTATATTACGAACACGAATTTCACAAGGTGTTACATAATCCCTCCATTGTCCAACATTAGCGGATTTTCAGAATTAATCCCTCTCGTCCAACTAGTGGCTCATATGGAGTTAGGACTTCGTAAAGGATCACCAGAAGCTCAGTATAAGCATGTTGACCCCGATGTCACTCAGAGGCTAGGCATGCTGACACAATGGTCGTTCAGAGGCTACGTTTTATGCATAACGAATCTAATGGTTGTTCAGAGGCTACGTTTTTATGCATGACGACACTAATGGTCATTCAGAGGCTAGGTTTATGCATGTTGACATCAAAAAGTCATTCAGGGGCTCAGTTTGAGCATGTTGTCACTTTTAGTCCATATTAGTCTTTAATAGACTGTATTTAAAATACAACACGTGTCACTATATTATTGGACACGATTTTACAGGGTGTTACATCCTCACCCCCTTAAAAGAAATCTCGACCTCGAGATTTTATTCAAAAAGATGCGGGTACTTTTGTCGCATAGTGGACTCAACCTCCCATGCATACTCGGGGCCTCGAAGGGCATCCCACTTAACCTTTACAATAGGTATAAACTTCCTTCTGAGCTTTTTAACCTCTCGATCCTCGATCAAAATTGGTTTCTCAGTGAACCTCAGGTTTTTATCAATTTGCACATCTTGATGTGACCTTGCTAGCGACTCATCGGCTAGACATTTCTTTAAATTAGATACGTGGAACACATCATGGATTCCACTTAGCTCCTCAGGCAGCTTGAGCTTGTATGTCACACCCTCAATTTCCACTTGCGGAGTTTTACCGGGAGGCGTGTAAACAAACCAGAATCTGAGACACTAGTAATATCGAACGACTCTATATGATTTATTTAAACGTTTTCCAAAAAACATTTGTTTACCCATTCATAATTATTTTCAATTTGTCTTAGTTTGGTTTCAAAGTTTAGCGGAAGCATTAGTTTCTAAGTTGTGCGGAAGCATTAAAGTAGAGTAAGGTAAAGTAACGGGCGCCAACACAAACGCCAAAAACCAAAAATCCCAAACAATATTCGTAAATGAGACTCGATAAAAATATGTCTTGGTCAATGCAAGTGAGTGCACATAGCTCTCCTAGCGTCCTGAGAAACATGTAAAGAAACAAGTGTCAACATTAAAGAAGAGTGAGTTCACAGGTTTTTATAAGTTCACAAGTTCGGTTAAAAGTTTGTTTCCCCCGTTATCCCTAACCCGGGATACCGATATAGTTCCATTATCCCTAACCCGGAATAATAATATTGGTTCCATTATTCCTAACCCGGAATAATAATGTTGGTTCTATTATTCCTAACCCGGAATAATAATGATATTGGTTCGTAATTAAGTTGAATGTTAACATGTAGGTAGCGAGCCTAAAGTTACGTCACATAAGTGTTCGCGATCGAAGCTGACTGTTGTGCCTCCGTGTTGCCAGGCCTATCACTGACCATGGCGAAAGTTAGGCCAAATTAATCACCCGTTGACCATACCCGGTCGGCTAGCGCGACTAGCTCGGGTGGGGCTTGTCGGGCCCAGTAGTACTACTTATAATTTCCCCGCTATCTAACCCAATACTAACGATCCGAGAGTTTGTCGAGGACTTCCGTGATATAGCTGCTTAGTGACCATAACGTACATTAACATTAACTTAGTTACCGAGTAGTTTAACGACGTTAATTTCGCATAGCGTAAAAAGATAGAGTTATAGAATGTATACATGTTTCTCCCCCTGTTGTTTAAAACCGGATAAAATAGGGGCCGTGAACTCACCTTTAATTGCTCGGTTAGTGTAACACAGAAGTAGCAAATGATGGGACCGCTAATTGCGTCCTAACATGTCAATCGGTTTAAAGTTAGTGTGTGAACACACTGATACAAACCCTACGCATAACTAACACACAATGCGGCACACATAATAACAATTTCGAAAACACAATCATGCATGTAAAGTATCATCATACTAAAATAGTGATCAAACCAACTTGTCATAAACACAAATCAACTCATACAACACTTTGGTACACACATACACAAGTTATCATGTTTCAGCTTGTACGCTCATAACTAGGCTGTTTTCGAGGATTTCTATAAAATAGTTCCAACGTTCTAAAAATTCCAATT
Organism: Scalesia atractyloides; assembly: GCA_947069175.1. Classification (NCBI taxonomy): domain Eukaryota; kingdom Viridiplantae; phylum Streptophyta; class Magnoliopsida; order Asterales; family Asteraceae; genus Scalesia; species Scalesia atractyloides. The sequence continues at coordinate 7,331,446 of CAMTDV010000023.1, read as the reverse complement.
TCTTTACAGGAGATGTCAACTAAACTGTAGAATTTTATGTAAACTTTTCAAGTCCTAAAACTTTACCAATTATTTATAAACATTTATATACTAGGCTGCAGTCAGATTCGTCGCTTTCTGACTGCAGTCCACGGGAAAAATTATTTAAAGATCATCGTTCATCCAATTAACAAAATTCCAGTGGGAGTTTTCCGGAAATTCCCGTCTCCAGTTACTGTACAAATTTCGTGACCCAACCCTCTACAGATTATGAGATCCGACTCAATAAACAACTAGCAAATTTTCAGAATTTACGCAGCTTCAGCTGCTGAACTTAAATGACCACTTAAAAATAGCAAACGACCTCAGAAAAATATGAATCCAGCGCCATTAGAAGCGTTTTTCAAAAATATACGTTTTAGGCTTCAGAAAATCCACTTTTCGATAAATAATGACCAGGTTACAGCCAATTGAAGTTGGCTGTAAATACCATTCAGCAACCTGTTTTCGACTTTCATCGCAATAGAACACGCTTAAACGATCAAGACTCTAATTAACAATGATCAAGAACAGGTTTATTTGTCACATATCATCATGTACATCAATACTCATGCAAACCCTAATCATATGATATGATTTTTATCACAAAAACGCAGCCTATGATTTTTGTATTCATCCAAACATCACAATCGCAAAAACTCGCACAATCAACCGAACTAAACATAAGTCATAACACTTTTCATAACAATGATTCAAACAATACATACAATCATGATCAAGATTTCACAAACCGAATGTGATTTGCAAAACAATTAAAATCCTAACCTTGATACGATGAAGATTAGCGAACCGGGAACGAGATTGGAATCAATCCGGGTTGAAGGCTTGTGCGATCAAGAGGGGGGGGGGGGGCTGCCGTCGGCTTCTTAGAGGCTAGGGTTTGTGTTTGTTTTTTTTTTTTATCATATAACCCATGCATGCCCTTATTTATTTAAAACAAGGAAAAGAAGGAGAAAGGGGTGGGGTGGGCTTGCGACCGCAAAGGGGGGGGGGGTGGGGGGCGGTTTGGGTGAGTAACTTGGGTCTCAAGTTTAGGCTAGTTCCTTGGGCCGCAAGGAGGTGAGGTTGATCCGTTTCGTGGTTCGGTTCGGTTCGGTTATTTATTATATATATATATATATATATATATATATATATATATATATATATATATATATATAAACTAATAATCGCGAAATCAAAACGTGATATAATAATTCACAAAATTCACAAACGTCTAATAACACATAGCACGTAATTTTCCTAATGCATTCAAAAGTTAGCGTAGTTATTGCGAGCGTGTAATTAAATTCTCCGAATCAATTTAGCGTAGGAATGAATAACCGTGAAGTAGCGCGTTTAAGATACCTGAAAAGCCGGGATGTCACATTGTAAGCTACAGAACTGACACATTCAATTACCTCGAATGGTCCATATATCTCGGGCTCAACTTGCCCTTCTTTCTGAAGCGCATCACACCTTTCCAGGGTGATACCTTCAATAATACTTTGTCCCCATTTGGAACTTAAGAGGTTTACGCCTCTTGTCAGCATAGCTCTTCAGCCTATCACGGGCAGCCTTGAGACGATCACAGATTTGTATTATCTTATCCGTGGTCTCTAGGACAATCTCAGGTCCAGATAGTTGGGCTTCCCCAACTTCAGCCCAACAAACAGGCGTTCTACATTTTCTCCCATACAAGGCCTCAAAAGGAGCAGGCTTGATACTCGTATGATAATTGTTATTGTAGGAGAATTCTATTAGGGGTAAGTGGTCATCCCAGCTTTCACCTAATCAATCACACATGCCCGAAGCATGTCTTCCAAAGTTTGAATAGTACGCTCACTTTGACCATTAGTCTGCGGATGGTAAGCCGTACTAAAGTTTAATCATGTGCCTAACGATTGTTGGAAACTTTTCCAAAAGTGAGAAGTGTATCTAGTATCTCTATCAGATACAATAACCGTGTAGGGACACAATCTTGTCCACAAACAACTTAGCCAACTTGTCAAAGCTATAAGTCTCTTCAATTGGCAAGAAATGTGCTGACTTAGTCAGTCTATCTACAATGACCCAAATCGTGTCATTACCACGTTTGGTCTTAGGTAACTTGGTAATCAAGTCCATAGTTACCATTTCTCATTTCCAAGTGGGAATCTCAAGTTGTTGTAGAAGTCCTAGCGGTTATTGATGTTTGGCTTTAACTTGCGAACACGTCAGACACTTAGCTACATAAGTGGCTATGGATTTCTTCAAACCAATCCACCAATAATTCTTCTTCAAATCTTGATACATCTTGTCACCACCTGGGTGAACTGCGTATCTTGAATTATGAGCTTCTTGGAGGATTAGATCCCTAAGTCCTCCAAAGATTGGAACCCAGATTCTGCCATTAAATCTAAGGATTCCATCTTTTCCAGGCATTAACTGATCAACAGTTCCGCCTAATCCTTCATTAGGAATATTAGCCTCTAATAGGGCTTGCTTTTGCGCATCTAATAGCTTCTCATTCAAGCTATTTCTGAGCTCGATGCTCTTGGCGTTAATTCTTATGGGCTTAACCCTTTCCTTGCGACTTAAGGCATCAGCGACTACATTTGCTTTGCCGGGATGGTAGCGAATCTCGCAATCATAATCATTAAGTGTTTCCATCCAACGGCGTTGTCGCATGTTCAATTCCTTCTGATTGAACAGGTGTTGGAGACTTTTATGGTCAGTGTATATAATACACTTTGTGACATACAAGCAATGTCTCCACGGTTTTAGTGCAAATACAACGGCACCCAATTCCAAATCGTGGGTGGTGTAATTCTTTTCATACACCTTTAGTTGTCGTGATACATAGGCAATCACTTTGCCTTTTTGTATTAGCACGCAGCCCATGCCAGTGTGCGAGGCATCACAGTATACGACTTCCTCAATACCCTCAGCTAGAGATAACACAGGAGCATTACTCAACTTGTGTTTCAGAATCTCAAAAGATTCTTGTTGTTTTGGACCCCAGTTAAACTTGACATTCTTACGGGTCAATGTAGTTAAAGGAGTGGCTATCCTCGAAAAGTTCTCAATGAACCTCCTATAATAGCCGGCCAATCCTAAGAAACTACGAATTTCTGACGGAGTCTTGGGAACTTCCCAATTCATTATTGCTTCAATTTTGGCGGGATCCACTTGGATACCACGCTCACTTACTACATGTCCAAGAAACTGGACTTCTCTAAGCCAAAATTCACATTTAGAGAACTTTGCATAAAGCTTCTCTTGCCTTAGCAATTCCAGAATGCACTGAAGATGTTTCTCGTGATCAGCTTGATCACGAGAATAGATAAGTATGTCATCTATGAAGACAATGACAAACTTATCCAAATAAGGTTTGCAGACTCTATTCATGAGATCCATGAATGCTGCTGGTGCATTTGTGAGCCCAAAATGAATCACTAAAAATCAAAGTGACCATAGCGGGTCCTGAAGGCTGTTAACGTCTTCACTCTTAACCTTCAGCTGGTGATATCCCAATCTCAAATCGATCTTAGAGAAATAATTAGCCCCTTGAAGTTGGTCGAACAAGTCATCGATCCTGGGCAGAGGATAACGATTCTTGATTGTTATCTTATTTAGCTCACGTAATCAATGAACATTCACATTGAACCGTCCTTCTTCTTTACAAAAGAATAGGAGCTCCCCAAGGTGAGGAACTAGGCTGAATAAAGCCTTTTTCTAAAAGTTCATCTAATTGCGTCCTCAATTCCTTCATTTCCTTCGGTGCTAACCGATACGGAGCTATAGCAACAGGTGCCGCTCCTGGTAGGATATCAATCCTAAACTCCACTTACCTATCTGGAGGTAGACCTGGTAATTCCTCAGGGAAAACATCGGGATATTCTGAGATAACTGAAAGGTCTTCAATATTTTGCTTCAGCTCGTTAATAGTTACTTGTGCCATGTAAATGACACAACCATTCCCAAACACTTGGATGCCTTAAATAACGACACTTTGTCTGGCAATCCTAAGTGTAAATCTCCAAAGATGGTGAGCATTTCACCAGACGGGGTTTTAATTTCGATGAGTTTCTTATCACAAGCAATGCGGGCTTGGTTATGAGATAACCAATCCATGCCTAAGACTATATCGAACCCCGCCAATTTCATTGGCAAAAGAGTGATAGGGATGGAATGATTCTTAATGGATACAGAGCATCCATCAAGAATGGAAGTTGCGGTTTCTAAAGTTCCATCGGCAAGTTCTACTTCATAGGTTATGTCTAGAGTTCTTATGGGTAAGTTTAATAGTTTACTAAACTTATGATCAACAAAAGGTTTATCCGCACCCGAATCAAACAGAACTCTAGCATATACGTCATTAATGAGGAATGTACCTGTTATGACGTTGTTGTCATTAACAGCCTCTCTAGCATTCATCTGAAAGGCACGAGCATTTCCTTTCTTTGCCTCTCCAGGCTTCGAATTATTACTCTTGAGATTCTTAGGGCAGTTAGTCTTAATATGCCCTTTCTCATTGCAGCCATAGCAGACTGCATCCTTAAGATCCTTGCATTCTAGGGTCTTATGCCCTTTTCTTTTACAGATACCACAGGGTTTAGCCTGTGGATCAAAATTACACTGTCCCTAGTGTCTGCGGTTGCTGGTCTTACATGTCGGTGTCACACCCGACTTATCTTGGTTCTTCTTGAACCCAAATCTCCCCTTATTCATCTTATTAAATCCTTGGGAGTTACCATCCTCTCTCTTCATCTTCCCGTCAGTCTCAGTCTTGACTGACTTTTGTCTCACCAAATCCAAGGTGAGTGAGAGAGATAGGTCAACAGCAGACCTATAAGTAGTAGGCCGAGCAGCCTTCACCATGCCTTTAATCTCAGGTGCTAACCCATTTATAAAACGCGTGATGCATTTGGGTTTAGGTGAAATCAGATAAGATACTAATCTGGATAAGGAATTAAAGTCGGTAACATACTTCCGACAGTCCAGATTTTTCATTGTAAGAGTCAGAAAATATGTCTCTATCTTCTCCGCCTCATGAGGTGGGCAATACGTTTCTTTAACAAGGTCCGCAAACTTGGTCCATCCCAAGTTATACAGGTGTACTTTTCCTGTTGACTGGAACATGGCCTTCCACCATACTAGGGCATCGCCCTTGAAGGATTGGGATACAAACTTCACCACATCCTTATCAAGACAACCGTTGATATCTACAATAGTTTCCATCTCATCGAGCCATCTCAAAGCTTCTATAGCCCCCTTTTCTCCATTAAAATCTCGGGGCTTGCAGGAGACAAAGTATTTATAGGTACATCCGTCTTTAGAAGAACGGGACCTATCATTAAATTCCAGTCTCTTTGGTTCACTCTTCGCATTTGAAAAGTGAGCAGAGCTCTCCTTTCGAGCTGATGATGGTGGAATAGTAAAGGTTTGCTCACTTCCTTAAATTTCTCCATGGCTTTTCCGACAGCTGCATCAATGCGAGCTTGGAAATCATCATTATTGATGGCTATGTTTTCAGCTTTGTCAGCACTATTATTACGGCGATTACTTTGCGTCTCATCTGAGTTAGCCATCTCTGATGTTTGGGTACTATATACCAAATTAAATTTTATATTAGCCATGGTATTAATAACCATATAGGCTATAAAGTTTGGATATATATAAATCCATTGCCTATTTGAACTAGTGTGCATGGAATCACAACTGTCAGGCTTAACATTTTAAATGAATGTTATCTATATTTGGCCTAGGTCTCAAAAGGACCATCAAAGGCAAATTATGATTTGGTCATAGTCCATATATTATTAGACAGTGGATCGTAATGTCACAACTGTCATTGTCACTTAGACAATTGTATATAGCACATAGGCTTGTCACAAAGGACATTTGATATGACACACAGGCCTGTCACTAATGGACATTAATTATGGCACATTGGCCTGTCACTAATGGACATAAAATACGGTACATTGGCCTGTCACTAATGGACATAAAAATATGGCACATTGACCTGTCACTAATGGACATAAAAATATGGCACATTGGCACTACATCACTAATGGATGTTTAATCATAGCCCCAAGGGCAATACATCACTAATGGATGTTTAATTATAGCCCCAAGGGCAATACACCACTAATGGATGTTTAATCATAGCCCCAAGGGCAATACATCACTAATAGATGTTTAATTATATCCCCAAGGGCAATACATCACTAATGGATGTTTAATCATCGCACTGATGATATTAGCCGGGATCAAATTTGATCACATAGGCTATATAAGGTTAGGACATAGTCCATTACCTAGAAGGCTAGTGTGATTCCTCAAGTCACACTACCAAGAGTATGAACATTCTTGAATGTTAACATAAGACTATCTTAATGGTTGATTAATAGTCCCGGTCGCATTGACCTTAAAGACTTGGAGGCTTGAACTTAAGTCCACCACCTCTGGATAGAAGGATAACTTCCCTTAACTATCATGATAGAAGACCCATTCGTACTTAACTATCATTTATACATTTGGCCAATATGTGGTTTATGCCACTTGGCTAATCAAACCATTATGATCTTTTAGGAATTATATAGCTGATCATAAATTTCGAGTAAAATCAGAGACGATCACTTGAAGAGGATGAGTACATATGCATATAATTCCAAAATATTTCATTAAATGATAATAGAAAGTACAATACTTGAAATAAATAAATGAAACTGATTGTCCATGCAAGGACTAAAAAAACAAAAATGTCCACGCAGGGACTACATATAAAAAAAGGAAAAGACATCACTCATCTTTCTTTCCCTTAACCAACTTGGAGAGCTTCTTGAAGAACTTATTTGTCTTCTTCTCCGTCTTCTCCGCTTGTTGCTGCATTTCTTTCATTCGTTCTAAGGCCTCGTTAATGGCCTCGAGTTGCGGCGGATGTGTTGTGGTGTGTTGTGGTTGTGGCATCATAGGATACTGGTACCCATAAGTTGGATATCTAGTAGGTGGATAAGCAGGTGGGAAAGGAGATGGGTAAAGCGCGTTATGCATGACCACTTGCATATAGGGGTCATGTGATAGTGCCTGGTAATTTATCGGCGTAGATGGGTTAAAAGGATCATATCCAGTTATATCCGGATATGTAGGAATAGGGTTATTAAAATCCGATGGTGGTGGTTGAACCATTGGTGGTGGTGTCGGTTCCACCACAGGTGAAGCATTTGAGGGTCCACCCATTTGTGGATCCTCTTGAATGGTTGGGTTTAGTTTGGGCAAAGGTGGCAGCGATCCCGACCGTTGGCCCGCACGTACCGATATACGTGCTCCTCTTTTCTCCTTGGTGGCTCAGGTGGAGGTTGGGGTTGGTCCACGGGTTCCATGTGGACATCTTACTGTATGGGAGGTGGTTGAGAGTGATGGGAAAGAGTATTAGTAAAGGCAAATTAACTCCAATATGGTCCCACTCATTAGGACCTTGATATGGCGATCCGGCATAGGAGTTGGAATTGCTTCGAGATTTCAATAGGATGTTTCGATCCTGATGGCGGCATCTCCGGGTCGGAGTCTTCGTCCATTAGGTTCGGTTGGTCCAACTGATTTTGGTCAGCTGGAGGTGTGTTAAAATAGTAATTAGGGTTAAATTCTTCATGGTGAGTGTGAATGGGAATGATGGGAATGGTGAGAATGGAGTGAATGATAGGAGTGGTGAGAGTGGTAACAATTTTGGGAATGTGGGGGCGAGTGTCTATGAGAGACAGAGTGACTCGCTGGTTGCCAAGGAGACGAATCTCCTGATTATTGGTAGGAATCTGAGTTGTGAGGTTGTGAAGGGATGCGCCCCGATGGTCCTCCCCTCATTGGACCTTTTCCTCTTCCACTTTGTCCTCTTACTCTTGGCAGCATTTTCCTGTTAAAAATCAATTTTAAAAACATACAAGTAACTTAATAATGAAAGGAGAAATCCTAGGTCAAAGCCTAGACTCGGAAGTCTAAGGAATGTGCTTGTAAGTTTGAGATTAAACACAAGAAGGATAGTGTTTAATTCTCTCAAACCTTGGCTCTGATACCAACCTATCACACCCCAATTTCCAACCAAACACCGGTGGGCCCGGGTGGGGAATATCATGACGTAAGTTGATGTCATCATAGTCAATTAAACACAGCACAGCGGAAGTCTTGGATTTAAATTACTGTTACAAACCGAAATGTTCGAAGTACAAAATAATATACAGACGGCTTGTAACGAAAGATCCACAGGCGGATCGTAAAATTTACAAAAATGTATAACAGACTTTAGGGCAGATCTAAGGATTTGCGAAGATCCTCTTATATCACTACCGAGCAGCTTCCAGCCTATTTCGTATTGTACTGCAAGCTTAGTCTTTTGAAAATACGTCAGCTTTCGCTGGTAAATACACCCGACTGACTCATTTTGAAAACATAAAAAAAATTTGATTTAAGTGCACAGGCACAAATCTTTTATAACTTGGGAAAGTCAACTTTGTAACCTGGTTAACAGCTTTACGTGTTTGTCAATACATATGGGGCCCAGTACAGAGACCGAGACATGATTAACGTACACACCACTTATGAACCCACGAAGGAGTTATCCCCAACTTGTGGGTAAAAATAATTTTAGCATTCGCATTTGTCGGGTGTATGCCTACACCCCGTGCTTTGGTCGTGGCCATTATCTAATGTAATAGCCAAGGATATCCAGAACACGGTCGTTAACCCCCAATTTTAAGTTATCAAAAAAACTGATTAAAACGGAATATGCGGATTTACTAGCCACAATCCGGCATTCGATTGATCCCATTTCCGACCAAGCGGTAATAATTTACCATAACCCAAGCCGTATAGGGAAAATAAGTCAAGAGTATTTACCTGAGCTAGTCTTGATTTAAAAATGCAAGATTTAATATTTCAGCCGTACTCAAAATGAAATAAGTGCAGATAGCATTTACTGGAAGGCTCTAGTCTAGATTATGGCATAAGCCAACCAATTAGAATGCTAACGGTCTTTATTTAAGTCATAGCTTAGACCGACTAGCTTTAAGGATCAAAATCGGTACGATACGCTAAATTAAGCATGATCGGATAAAATGTAGTTTAAACCCAACAAGTACTTAAGACTTGTATAATATGGGTAAACAATTACCATTCTGGAATTTGAGATTAAAATGATAAGGTTAAACCCGTTTCGGTTAATTTTGTAAACTAGTTACATATATTTAACCGTATGCATATAAGCGATATCGGGTAACCGGATGAGTCATGAACAAGTTTATATGTCATTATACTTTAAATAAGTTGTAATATCAGTAGGATATCAACTTATATCCCGAAAAGGTTTTGAAACGAAATTATGCCTCATAAGGGCGTTTTGGTAATTATATGTCGTATAAAAGGAACTTGAGTGTATTCTGATGTTATGATCATAAACATTCTAGAAAAATGCTTAATTTATGATATAATATCAGTAAAATTAGCAACATAAGTGTGGTTTATGGTTTAAGACCAAACTATGCACCGAAAGGGCATTTTGGTCATTTAAAAGTATAGTTTACGATATTATACTAAAATCAGTTTATGATCAAAATATTAACATCATAATATGTTAATTACATTAACATATCAGTATGTATTTCATTTGCAAGTTCATTGTTGATTAAACCCATGTTTTATGTAAAAAGGGCATTTTAGTCAAATTTTGACATTTTACGGAACTTGTGCATAAACTCATATTATGATTATGATCATGTAATATAACCTCAGAGGGTTATGCTACATTGCATTAAGATCATAATGTGACCTTAATACAGAAGTTAACTAATCTAAGTCGGGTCAGAATCGAAAGTAAAAGCAGAAGTCAAACTTCGCGACTTTCAGTTGCGAACTGACTCTAGGACTGAAATTGACGGATCGAACATGTTCCCACATGTTCTAATAATTATTACCAACTTGTTTAAGTGTCAAAAATATATTTATAACATGTATAAACTCTTATTATGATTTTTATGAAATATGACCCGTTTGACTTTTTAAAACAATAACTTTGACCCATCAATTGATCTAGTAAATGTGATCCTTAGGAGGTGCCCTTTTAAGGGGTTAATATCTTCCTAATTACGATCACTTAGCCATATTCATTTCGAACCATGGCTGAACCATAATAGTCTTAACCGAAAGTCAAGGCATTTGTCTAAAATGCTTGACTTTTGGCTATTAAAAGCCTATAAAAAGAAAAGAGCAGAGATGGAGCACTTACAAGTGATCCAAGGGAAACTTAGAACTCAAAGGGAAGCTCCCAAATGGTCAGGAACTTCCAAGAGTGTAATAGAGAGGAGAAAGAATGAATGAGCAAAGAATAAGTAAACTTAAATGGCTATTTATAGTGAAAGGAGTGCAAGGAGATGGAGCCATGTGTTAGGTGTGTTGTAGGATCATTACATGTGTCTAATTAGGTGTCAAGAGCTGGTGAAGTGTGGCAATTTGCAGGCTAGGTGGCTTCTTCACAAAGATTTGGAGTTTTTAACACATTTAGTCCCTCAAATATAGTTTTATTAAATGTCATGAATTGTCCCTTGACTTATATTCCATGACATAATGACACAGCTAGTCCTTTTCATTCAACACGAGATGTATTGAAGAAAAGTATGAATAACCAAAGTTAACGGGTGTCACACTAGGTGTCTTTACGACTTAAAGTGTTTACTAGCTTAAATGTGAAAGATACGATACTTGCGGTTTCATGGATTAAATTACCCAATCTAGTAAGGTAAAAGTTTGGTGAAGAAACATAATACTCAATGATGGTAAATAAAAATATATTATCTCAACCGAGAGACGTTCGGGTCAAGAGATAACTTGTTTAAATAAGTAACATGAAAATAATAAAGTCTAGGGGTCTTTGGTTAGTTTGCTGAAAGCTTAAATGGTGAAAAATAAGAGCTTCACAGGCCCGCCGTAGGCTACGGTCGCTAGACCGTAGCTTACGGTCAGTGTTATTTTGTTTCAGCAGCTTTAGACCGTAGTCTACCGTAGGTTACGGTTAGTTTTGTGAATTTTTTAGATTTTTGAACATGTTTGGGTGACTAGCTTATTGAGATATGATCTGAGGTATGTACACGTGTCTGTATATTACCGAACACGAATTTCACAAGGTGTTACATAATCCTTCCATTGTCCAACATTAGCGGATTTTCAGATTAATCCCTCTCGTCCAACTAGTGGCTCATATGAGAGTTAGGACTTCGTAAAGTATCACTCAGAGGCTCAGCATAGCATGTTGACCCCGATGTCACTCAGAGGCTAGGCATGTTGACACAATGGTCACTCAGAGGCCGAGTTTAAGCATATTCAGAGGCTATGTTTTTATGCATGACGACACTAATGGTCGTTCAGAGGCTAGGTTTATGCATGTTGACATCAAAAAGTCATTAGGGGCTCAGTTTGAGCATGTTGTCACTTTTAGTCCATATTAGTCTTTAATATACTGTATTTAAAATAAAACACGTGTCACTATATTATTGGACACGATTTTACAAGGTGTTACAGAAAATGAGTTTTCTACTGATGTAATATTATAAGTAGGATTATTTGGGATGTTAAACCAAGTTATAAACTGATATTTTAAGCAAATCCTTAAACTATGTCGATAAATGGCGATTTTAGCCCTTGTGGCTCATAAACTAGTTTTAATCAAATATTTTCATGGTAAATCTTTACCTACCGATATGTTATATTAAATAACATATCTAAAACATTTTAATCTGACCTTAATGTCAGTTTTCATTAAACATCGCATAAAACGGCATTTTACGACATAAGCGCCGTTTCGGCGCATAGTATGGTTTTAAACCATATTATTTGACCAAGACTTGTTACCTACTGATTTTAAAACTTATTTTAAACATATTTATAGTAGGTACATGTTATAAACTCAGAATCCCAAATAAATTATAAACTTTGTAAAATGACCAAAATGCCCATTCGGTGCATAGTTTGGTCATAAAAGATAATTTGCACATATAATTGACATCCTACTGATATTATATCATAAATAAATTATTTTCCAGAATACTCATAACCATAAACTTAAAATATATTCAAGTTCCTTTTATACGATATATAATTACCTAAATGCCCTTATAAGGCTTAATTTTGTTTTAAAACCTTAACGGACATACAAGTTGATATCCTACTGATATCTTAACTTACTTAAAATATACTGGCATATAGAACTTGTCCATGATTTATCCGGTTACCCATTATCGCTTATAAGCGTACGGTTGATTATACGTAACTAATTTACGGAATTTAACCGAAACGGGTTTAGCCTTATCATTTAAATCTCAAAATCCAGAATGTTTATAGTTTGCCCATATTGTGCGAGTCAAAGTACTTGTCGTGTTTAAACTACATTCTATCCGATCACCGTTTAATCAAGCGTTATACGTATTGATCATGTACACTACTCGGTCTAAGTCTATGACTTAAAGACCGTTAGTATTAATTGGTTAGCTTATGCCATAATCCACACTAGAGCCTTGCCGGTAAATGCTATATGCAATTAAGTACTTTTGTATACGGCTGAGTTATTGAAATTAAAAGAAGACTAACTCAGGTAAATATTCTCGACTTATTTTCCCTATATGGGCTTGGGATACGGTAAATTATTACTGCTTGGTCCGAAATTGGGTCAATCGAATGCCCGTTTGTGGTTAGTAAACCCGCATATTCCGTTTTAATCAGTTTTGTTTGATAACTTAAACATCGGGGGTTAAATTACCGTGTCCAAGATATCCTCGGCTCAATACATTAGTTATTGGCCACGACCTTAGCGCGGGGTGTAGGCATACACCTGACAGACGCTCATATGCAATGTCACACCCCGACCCGCAGCGAAAAAGGTGATCGGGGCATGATTGGGTTATCATCAAAGCTCATGACATTTATTTTAACGTTTCATATTCATTAATACAATTTAATGGAAATTTACAATCATAATTACATCATGACCTAAACATCAATCTAGGCTTCTTTTTTTTCTTCTAAGGCATTTCCTATGTTTTCCTTGCTTCATCCTTTTCACCTGTATCATGTGTAAAAAGGGTTTTTGGATCAACAAAAAGTTGGCGAGTGAATCCTATGGAAAACATTTGAACAAGTTTAATTAATTGATTATAAAATAGAGTGCACAACCACACATGAGTAAAAATAGATGTAAGCTTATTCACCAATCAAATTAATATTAAACAATACACACATGAACAATAATGGATCGTTTAGAGGCACGCGTTGCTCAACTTGTCTCTCACGAGGAACTGATGGGCCTAATGAATGAATTGCATAAACTGGACAATATGAAATACATAACTACAAACAATATAAACTCAATAATACACACATGAACAATAATGGATTTGTTTTGAGGCACGCGTTGCTCAACTCGTCTACCACGAGGAACTGATGGGCTTAATGAATGACTTTCATATAAGTTGACAAAATGAAATACATAACCACAACAATATAAACAATCTAAGTTTAGATCACAATATGGTATGGCACAAGTTTAAATAAACGAGTTAATTATTTTGTGACACATGACACACCCCAAAACGTGTAATTAAAAAGGGGGAGTTGTAAGATTCACTCAAATTGGGTGCGTTCGGTTGATGATGTTGAATGCGCACAAAGTGGTTTTAACCACGAGTGAAATTAACCTAGATAATGGCATAATGTTTCGGTAAGTATACGGATTTTATTAATCCATTTTAGTAGGATTGTTGGGTGTATTTTTGTGAGTTTAAGGCTATTTTCTAACCTTAAAAAATGTTATTTTTAAGTATTTTTAATTGATTTTTAATTAAAATAAATAAATAAAAATAATAAAAAAGTTGACTTTTTTGACCGTTGACCGTTGACTTTGACTTTGACTGTTGACCGGTTCGTATGTGTTATTGTGTGCGCTGGGTGAGGCTCGAACCCGAGACCTCCCGTACGCGTGCACGCAGCTCTACCAACTGAGCTACGTGTCTAACCCGAAATATTTCTGTTTTTAATTATATTTATATATTAATTAGATTAATCCGAAAATCAACTTATTTCTAAAAAGATTTTAATCAGTGACTCGGTGCGCTCCACAGGTCTCGAACTCGGGACCTGTGGGTTGAGTTAACACACAGTCCACCGCTGGACTGTGTGTCTAACTTGTTAAATAATCCGATTTATATTATACTTATGAACAAACTTCATTATTTCATTTCTGCCTTATTTTAAAAAGTTAGATAATTGTCCGAATCGGTGCAGTAGACCGGACTCGAACTCGTGACGTGTGTTTAAACATTCACACAGTCCACCGCTGGACTGTGTGTCTATCTTGGTTATTATTCCGGTTATTATTAAACTAAACATGTACAGCGGTGACTCCGGTTCGGTTAACAAAAAAGACATTTTTATTAAGGCAAGCATGCGTGGGACAAGATTCGAACTCGAGACGTTTACGTGTTTAATGTGCACACAGTCCACCGCTGGACTGTGTGTCTAACCCGAGTTATTTCTTGATTTAAATTAAACTTATATGTTACCGAAACTTCGTCTTCTTCGTCAGTTTTAACCAGAAACGATGACTGACTGGTTCGAAGTTTTAATCATGTTCGTTAGTGTTTTGAGGTTAATTACAGGTAAGAAGTATATAAAAAGAATGAAAGATTTAAGCGTAAGGTATACCGACTGGACTCCTCTGTTTCTCCGGCGAAACTCCGTTGACAGCAGAAACTTCCGGCGACGTGTGTCTTGCGGCAGAGAGTCTTCAGCCAGCTTGAAAAGGATGTGGGTGACTTCGGTATAAGCTCAGGGGGTTCAGTAAGGCTCAGAAGTGAAGGGCTCGGTTTTCCGGCGAGGTGCAGAACTTTTCCGGCGAGTGGAATTACGTCGGGTAAAGGTGCGGTTTTGAGCGAAAAAGCTTGCAGAGGTTTGAGGGGGTATTTATAAGGCAGGTCATCGATGAATTTGGTCGGATTTCCGACTTGATTCGTCGGTTAGAAATTCTCCGGCGGTTATAGCTTGTGTCGCGGACTCAGGCGTCAGTTATAACCGATGCAGTGTTTAAGGTTTACGTTATAACTGAAGTAACCGTCCAATCTCGCGAGATCGCCGGGATTTCCGACGACTGCATTTGGGCGCGCCGATTTTGAATTCGAGAATTATAATATGTATTAAATGTTTCCATTAATTAACAAGGAATACAAGTGGCGCCGTGGTTGAGTGTGTGGGTGTTAAGTCATTGACCCGGCTGACTGACCCGGGTTCGAAACCCGGCAGAAACATTATATTTTTATTTCATTATTTTTAACAATTTTTCAAAAACAAATTATATATTCCAATATAATAATTGTGTATCGTTTAAAATTAATTTGGGCATTAAATACGCCACGAAATTTTAAACTGATTGTTCGGTTAATAAACGGAGCGGGTTTGGTAAAATCCGTTTTTTGACGGATGTTACAGTATCCCCTGCTTTTTAGAAATTTCGTCCCGAAATTTAAGTAGTGATATATTTGACTAAAAGAATGATGGTGTTTAGTTTGACAGTTACATACTTAGAAGAAAAGTAAGAGTTTAAATTTTGTTTGAGGCGGTAACGTCCCTTGTAAGGGTTAAGTACCCTATTACAGGAATCGCTTTTCGTTGCCTACTGTAAAAGTATTGATAAGCAGAGTTGATTCGCTAAATTACCCAAGACGTTGGGGATAACTCCTTCGTAAGTTCTAAGTGGTGTGTATTTAATCATGTCTCGGTTTCTGTACTGGGCCCTGTATGTATTGACAAACATGTGAATCTGATACAAGGTTTGAAAGTCAACTTTCCAAAGTTAATAAAAGATTTTGTGCCATTTGCACTTAAAAATCATTTTTAAAGTTTTCAAAATGAGTCAGTTGGGTGTATTTACCAGCGTAAGCTGACGTATCGTACAAAGGCTAAGTTGCAGGTACAATACGAAATAGACCGGAAGTTGCTCGGTAGTGATAAGAGAATCTTGCAAATCCTTAGATCTGCCCTAAAGTCTGTTTTGTATTCTTTCTTGTACATTTTATGATCCGCCTGTGGCTCTTCTATTACGAGCCTGTATATTATTTTATTTCGAACATTTGGTTTGTAATAGTAATTTTACTCCAAGATTTCCGCTTTGCCATGTTTAATTGACTATGATGTTATCAACTTACGTCACAATACTCTCCACCCAGGCCCACCAGTGTATGACTTTGGGTTGGAAATCCAGGGTGTGACAATATGATAAACGTACTTGTACACAAACTTTACTCTATATCTTATATATAACAAATAATATATGATGTTTATTTTAAAAAGAAAACATAGTTTCTTTTACATACTTGACTATAATTGTCTAATTGCGTTGATATTAATTCTTATGGTTTGTTACCCTTTCCAAGCCTATCATCTCACTAAGCCTGCCATTGCCGTCAATGTAAGGGTAAACTAGTAATTGCAGTCTATGTCTGCGTCAAGTGAGGTATATAGATAGGGCTATCGACATTTGATTGGCTAACGGAATACCGAAAATTTTGGGTCCAAAAACTGACCACCGAGACCAAACAACACCTTAGCGGCGGCCGCCATCGACAAAATCTCCGGCAAAATTAATATAAAATGGCGGTGGCAATATCATCTCCGACTATCACTGCTACTGCTTTTCTCAAGACCGTTGACCGTCGTATCTCTCCCGCAAACTCTCCGCCGCTCCGTCCTCCGTTTCCCGCCAAAAAATCCTCCAGAATTCTAGCTATGGCACCAAAGAAGAAGGTAAGACCGTAAACACAAATTATTATTATTAAGAGCTTGCACAATTGCGTCGAAATTTAGTTAATATTTTCAATTCGATTTCAGTTTCAGTTTAGGTTATTGAAAGTTATATGAATTTCGTCTCGATTGTCATGAATAATTATGGATTTGCCAATTGTGTAATGAGATGCAATCGCATGTTTCTACAAGATTTAAGTTTGATTGTGTTTCGATTTAGAAGTTAAGTTATAATGCAGTAAGTTGAACAAGTTTTTCTTTTCCTTCTTTCGATTGGCTGCATTTTTATAAAAACTAATAAAACAAAGAAGGGGCCAACAAGAAGCTTGGAGTCTCAAACAAAAAACATTACGTTACGACGTCTCGAATATTAAAATGCTCCACCTCTCCCTCACAAGTTTATCCATCGACGACCTATGTTTCATCCATAAAAACGACTCCTCTTTGATCTCGTCTACAATCTTCAAGACCCGGAAAGGAACATTATCAAACACTTTCTTATTTCTCGCTTTCCACACACACCACACGGCTTGCATAGCACACCACAGTCACCCCATTTTTCCATAGATTCGACCATTTCATATTATCGATCCCCTCAAGCACATCATGAAACGAGCTGCTTGCACATTGAGTGGGATTTTCAGCCACACCACAAATATGCCACCAAACCAATTTACTCATCACACTCCGCAACCAAATGGTTCACTGTTTCCACCCCATTCCCACATAATTTACAAGATGCATCTGATAAAGCTATACCTCTTTTGCACAAAGCCGCCACTGTCGGGATGCCTCCAAGACTTACCTTCCAAGCAAAGAAAGTACTTCTTTTGGCACCGAAACATTCCATTTGAATCTCCCAACTTGCACCCTTTCCCCCAGTTTCTCAGCAACCTCCGCTCTAAACGAGGCGACCGAAAAAACCTTATTTGACCCCTCCCCATCGATCAGACCCATCTCGCTTGTATCTCGAATCACGGCCTTCCAAATCTCTTTTTCAGTCATCATAATATCCTTCCATATCCGTGTTTGACACTTTTGCAGCGGGATCCTTTGCTCTTGTTCTCCGTTTCCATGAAGCGCTCTTACCACAGTAGCCCAAAGTTGATTGGAATACTTCACATACCTCCATCTCCATTTCATTTTCAATTCAATTTTAATTTCAGTTCGGTTAATGAAAGTAATATGAATTTAGTCTCTATATCATTACGAATAATTATGGATTTTCTAACTGTGTAACGCGATCCAATCGCATGCTTCTGCTAGATTCAAATTCGACTGTTTTTCGATTTAGAAGTTAAGTGAGGTTCCAATGCAGGTGAACAAGTATGACAGTGATATTTTCCGTTCAGTTTCGGTTACTGAAAGTAATATGAATTTCGTCTGGATCATCATGAGTAATTATGGATTAGCTAATGGTGTAACGAGATAAATCACATGCTTTTGCTAGATTCCGATTTGTTTGTTTTTCGATTTGGAAGTTATGTTTCAATGAATGCAGGTGAACAAGTATGACAGTGGTTGGAAAAAGGAGTGGTTTGGGGCGGGGATCTTCTTCGAAGGAAGCGAACAAGTTGACGTGGACGTGTTCAAAAAGCTGGAGAAGCGTAAAGTATTAAGCAACGTAGAGAAGGCAGGGCTGTTGTCAAAAGCAGAAGAGCTAGGGTTTACTCTCTCTTCCATTGAGAAATTAGGGCTTCTGTCGAAGGCCGAAGAGTTAGGGCTTCTCAGCTTGCTTGAAACGGCTGCAGGAATACTCTCCTGCTGCTTTAGCGTCGGCTGCGCTGCCAGCTCTGGTGGCGGCGATATTAGCAGTTGTATTGATACCGGATGATTCTACTGTTTTGGTGGTGGTGCAGACCATAGTAGCAGGTACGCTTGCTGCCACTGGAGCTGGATTGTTTGTTGGTTCAATTGTGTTAGATGGATTACAAGAAGCTGATTAGAGTGTTGTTGTTTTGTATCATTTATCAGTTGAAGTATTTGGTTGTGAATAATCTATGTTTGTTGTAATTTAAATTTGTTAACAACGGATGTGATTATATAATATGTGGAGGAAGTTAATCAACTTTTTCTGATTGTTTGTACATGCTTTTAGTTTTTGCTACAACAACTAAACAAATCCTTGGTTGAACTCCAAGAGGAGAATATGATAAGTTACAAGTAGATTGATTTAGGGGTGTTCATGGTGATGATTTTTGGGTTAAACTGTTAGTAATGGTTTTTGAACCCTTTAAACCAAGTCCAAATGGATTTAAACCGAACGATTAATGTCACTAGATTGATGTAGTGTAGAATTCTATATAATAAGAATGGAAAATCACTGTTCACGAGACAATTTGAGCTGAGTCTGGGTTAGCGCGGGCTCGAGCTTGAAAAGATACGAGCCGAGAGAACTCAGGCTATTAATCCTCTAGCGATCTGAAAATTTAAAGCTCGAACTCAGCGCGTTGACGACTTGTGCCGGCGAGTGGCTAAGCCAACTTGTATAATTTTCAAGTATCAGCACATAAGAAGACACTAAAGAGTCAAAGTAAATCACATATTGAAGTAGGGTGTAAACGAGCCGAGTAGAGTCCGAGCTCACATGCATTTGAGCTCGGCTTGGTTAGTTAATTATATTTTATATGACATGTATAATTAATTTTCTATGTTATAATTAAATTTGTATATATTAATAACATACATATACACTATTAGTTATTTAATTGATCGGTTCATCTTATACAAGTTATTATAGATAAATATGTTAAAAATGTATATATATTGTTATAAATTATATTATGCTCATTTGTTTTTTTATTTGATAGGTTGTAATGAAATGGACTGAATTGGTATAACTAAGCTAAACTTGAGACCGACGACGAGTGAATCTCCAAACAACATATATATGTTATCATCGTTGATCTTTTTAGCTACTAACAATATTATTTGGTTCAAGTTTGAATGAAAGTTGTTAGGCTTCATGGAAACAAAAGATGTTAGATATATGGTTCACATTTGGATGATGATTACCTGTTAGCAGAATAAGATTTCATTTTATTTGGAGTTCTACAAAAGTGGAAGCAGCAATTATTGGGCTTATTAAATTTAACTGGGCTTAAGATGGGCTGGTCACCAAAATAAGAAAATGGAAACAGGATTGAAAGGCAATTCAATCGGCAGTTTTTTGGGGATCAGTTTCCAGCGGAAGAAGACATTCAAGAGGCATATATATTGTGGTGCTGTGGCAGAAAGATCAAGACAGATACAAAAAGAATTGAGGGCCATTCTTTGGGCTGGGACGGCTGTAAAAGAAGAAAAATACCCAAAAGGTTTAATATGTTTGTCATATATATGGTTTTAGTATGCAGATTCAACAATTGGCAAACGTTTGTTTCTTTCTTGTCCATGGCTTTTTCCCGTTAATTTTAATGCAAGATATTTGTGTTCGATGATTGAATGTTTTGAATATCAACCAACGAGTTAACAAGTAGTAATCCAACTTTATTGAATGACAACTTTGGAATGAGTGTTAATGATATGCATGTGACTGTATTTGTTTTAGTGTGATTGATTCTTGCCTAAATTCGACATATTGTTTATAGTACTCCAATAGATCGTGCTTAGTACACCCTAGCTAGTTAAGTTAAAGATCCAACCGTTGGTGTATAAGTACATGGATCGTGTTTTAGGATAATTAATAGTGAGTTCTGGATAAGCTATGTCTATGTAGCCGATTAAACATTGTTATCATAATAAAGTCTTGCCATTTGCCACTAAGTAACAATCCCGAAGTCGAAAGTAAGTGTTGTTTCTTATCACCGTCTTCAATGTGTTACTTGCTTCGTATTTTCATTGCAACTAATTAGTTTAGCTTTAGTTTAATTCTACCTTTAGGCAATCTTTTCGCATTTGCTTTAATTATCAAACAATACATGTAATACTAATCACATGGTTCTCGTGGATACCACCCTACTTACCCTGTCTAGGTTATTTAGGTTTTTACATGACTTGATAATTGTCAACATCAATGTAGGTTTGATTGCTTACTTCGTCCACTTTCATAGTTTTGTGTTTCTATGCTGTAAATGCTTGTATGAACTGCATTGTTTACACGTCCACTCATTATTCCGAACTATGAACAACAATTTGAATATAGAGATCAACTAAGTTTGTTTTAGTATGATTGATTCTTGCATTACTTCGACAAACGCTTAGAGTCTTCCTCTAGATTGTGCCTAGTACACCCTAGTTAGTTTAGTTAAAGATCTGATCACAGTTGGTGTGTAAGTACATGGATCGTGCTTTAGGTTAATCATGAGATCCAAATAAGCTATGTATATGGAGCCGATTAAGCAATGTTATCATAAATTAAGTCTTGTCATTTGCCACTAAGTAACCAAACCCGAAGCTGGAAGTAAGTGCATGTTTCTTATTTCCATCTTCAGTGCGTTACTTGCTTCTTATTGTCCTTGCAACTAATTAGTTTAGCTTTAGTTTAATTCAACCTTCAATCAATCTTTTTTGCATTTGCTTTAATTATCAACCAATACGTGTAATCCTAATCACATAGTTCTGGTGGATATGATACCCTACTTACCCTAACTGTCTAGGTTATTAATTAGGTCTCTACTGGACTTGACGATAGCCATCATCAATGTATGATTGATTGCTTTCCTCCGTTCAGTTTCATAGTTTTGTGTTTCTTTGCTGTAAATGCTTGTACAAACTGCATTCTTTACACGTCCACTCAATAGTCCAAACTACGAACAACAATTCGGATATAGAGATCAACTGAATTTGTTTTAGTGTGCTTGATTCTTGTGTAATAATAGACGGTTTATAGTACTCCACCGAATCGTGCCTAGTACATCCTAGTTAGCTTAGTTAAAGATCTGATGTTTGGTGTGTAAGTGCATGAATCATGCTTTAGGTCAATCGTTAGATCCAGATATGCTATGTCTATGTAGCCGATTAAACATTGTTATCATAGATTAAGTCTTGCCATGTGTCGCTAAGTAACCAAACCGGAAGCTGGAAGTAATTGCTTGTTTCTTATCTCCCTCTTCAGTGTGTTGCTTCTTATTTTCACTGGCACGCAGTTCAGCTTTAGTTTAATTATACCTTCAATCAATCATTTTTGTATTTGCTATAATTATCAGGCACTGTGTGTAATACTAATCACATGGTTCTCATGATTCGTGAATACGATACCCTACTTACCCTAAGTGTCTATGTTATTAGGCTTTTAAATGACTTGACGATGGTCATCATTAATGTAAGTTTGATTGCTTTCCTTGGTTCAATTTCATAGTTCCTATGCTGTAAATGCTTGTACAAACTGCATTCTTTACACGTCCACTCATTAGTCTGAACTACGAACAACAATAACAATTTGGATATAGAGATCAACTAAATTTGTGGTGGAAAAGAAATCACTTCCTTATTTTATGTCAAAATTATCATTCTTATCAAAAAATGGGGTTGATGATGACTCTTTAGACTTCCTTTAGTATTGGACCATCTTTTGATCTGTCATTTTCTTCTGGGCACAAATCAATCAATTAAATGGAAGCTGTCAATGATTTATTGATGGTACTTTAGTGGGATATAGATGCTTCTTTTTGCTTTCAGGAACAACTTAATCTTCTTAATTATCCATTTATCCTTTCCCTTTCTGGAAGTTTAAGTGCAAATTTGCAAAAGAAAATACACTTTACAAGCTTATCACGCTTCCAGTGCTATCACTTCATACTACCCCACCATTTTAGATCCACTTAATTATTTGACTTGATTAGACTTTTAGTTTTTTATGTGAAGATAACTATTTCTGGATAACCATGTGATACAGATCCCATAACAAATGTATACTTGAAGCAATTGGATAAGTGCAAGCTACATAAAACGGGTATAACTTTCAATTTTAGTTGGAGTTACAACACATAGGTAACGGATAGAAACGTCTCTAGGACCCGTATAATGCTAAAACGCCATAGGCATTTTGCGCCCCAGCCGTCAGACATGAGTTCCATTAATTGGAAGCCCGATTCCGAATCACAAGCATTTTCCCCAACTTTAGCAACTTTTTTTTTTATATTCTGTTTTAGTTGTCAAAACACGTAAATCATTGACTGCATTACTTTACATGTTATTTACTTGCTTAATTTAAGTAACCAATTAGTCATCAGTTTTGAATTTTGTGATTTAACATACAAGAGAGCTTGGTGTATTGATTTTAGCTCCACCTGTGTCAATAACAAAAGATAAATATTTGCAATAATCATTAATTGGCTTCATTCAAGTAAACAAAGGAACATACATGGCCACCAATGGTAAACTAGAAAATAACCGAATAAGTTGCATATCTCACTAACTTACAAACACATATGCATCCACATATAAAATACATTCCATGGCATAGAATATCAGACCCCTGTTGACTTGCACAACATTCTTGTGTCATTTGAACCATTGGTGCTTTTTGGTCGATATTTATAGGATTTAGCCCAGATGAGATAAACAAGGAAGTTAAGCCCACTAAGTACACACATCAGCCAGTAAAACCTTTCAAGATGATAATGATTTAAGTTACTCCCATAGAGCCATGGCGTGTGATGGAAGGACCCTGTAACATGGTTCACTATAGCCACAAGCACGGAGCTAAGATAATAACCCATTGCTAACGAAGCCCAAGAGAGAGATGTAGCCAATGACCTCATGCTAAATGGTGCTTCTGTGAAAAAGAAATCCATCATGCCAGCTAAACTAAAAAGATCAGCTGACCCAAGAAATAAGTATTGCAAAGAAACCCAAAGGAATGTAATTGGCAGTGGTTCACTAGAGTTCATTAGAGTGGCCCGATGCGCGACTTGTTTTCGTTTTATCTCAACTAAAGCTGCAACTGCCATAGCCATGACGGATAGAAACAACCCGATTCCGATTCGTTGTAAATGGGTTATACCCATTTCTGTTTTGGTTATCTTCCTTGCAAATGGGATTATGACATGGTCATACATTGGTGCTACTATCATGATGAAAATGACTGGGAATAGAGGAAGAGAAGCTGGTGGGATGCGTAACGAGCCGATTTCGGTGTTCATGGTTGCTGCTTGTTGGACAGAAAAGGTAGAGAGCTGAGCTAGGCAGCAGTTGAGCATTATGGTTGACATGAATACTGGGAAGATTTTGAGGACAATTTTAACCTCTTCCACTTGCTTAACATTGACCTTAAATGTTGGAGAAGTAGACCTGTTCATAACTGCTCGGTTCAGAAAGCCGAGTTCTTCGGTTATGTTCGCTTCTTCTTTGATGTTTTCTTCAATATTTTCCATTGAACTTGTTCTGGATGATGGGTTTGTGCTAATTACATGAGCAGTTCGTGCATTACCTGAAAATGTGTTGAAAATTGCTGCTACAAGTACCTGGTGTAAACAATTTTACACTGAAGCTTTGATCAACATTATTTTTTCACTTGTATTGGGGATTTTGAAAGTGTTCATAGGTAGCGCATGGGTTGTGTTTCTAGGCACTTCGCTAGCTGAAGTAGCGAAGTCTAGACTTCGCTATTTTTTTGTTGACTTTCCGGTATAATATTTAAAACGAGACAAAAAATACTTTATATTTCGAAGGAACTCATTTTTTAAAAAGTTTATATGGGAATGCTGAAAATATAAACAAAACTAAGTAACAAAACTGAAAAAAAGAATCAGATATTAAAAGTTATTAGAGAAAATAATATATTAAATGAATTTTTGAATAACACATACTTCAACTAGCAAAGTGCCTAGAAGCACAAAAAAAATTCCATGCACCACTTACAAACACTTTCAAATTCTCCTAAACACCTACAAATAAAAGGAAACTTGCATAAAAAAGGTGAGTGCTTTAGCTGGTGAGAAATTTGCTTTCACCTATTAAAAGGTTATATGTTTTTGAAGATTTTATTTTAAGCTAACCACCTTTAAAAAGTTTTGGAATGGTACCTTGCATATGATTGTAATAGGGCTTCCTGTAGGAAGTTTGATCCTGTAGAAGGTGGAACCAAGTAGAAATATAGGGATAGATATCAGAATAGCCATGGTGGATATACCAAAACCCCATTGCCATCCTTTATTATCCTCGATCCACACTGCAAATGTGACTGCAATAAGTGCACCACAAGCAAGGCAAAACACATAATAGTTAAAAAAAGATGATCTTTGCTTTCTTCCTTGAGTTGTTTCTTCATCAAATTGTTCAGCTCCATGAGGTGGAAGCGAGCCTTTTATTCCACCAACACCCAATGCCACCAGATACAATCCTATGTATAAAATCGCTTCTTTACCACCTTCAACTTGTCGGCATTTATCATTCCGGTTGGCTGATAAACAGCTTTCTGGTTCCAAAGAACGCGTGTGGGCTTGAAGTGTGAGTAATACAAGACCCTGTTACAATAACAAGTGACGGAATTAAAACTTTTTAGCCGGAGGGTTATCGCAACTCCTAACTTCTACCACTAAAACTAGAGGGATCCAACTTGATTTTAAAAAATACAAATATTTTACGTATAAAAATTGAATAAATTCTAGTTATAGAGTCAGCACACCCTGTTGACCCCTTTTGCCGCTTACAATAGTCAAAATCAATTTACTCAACGTTTTAATGTCTTTTGACTTATTACTTTCTTCTGTTTTGTCTTTTATATAAGGGGGTGGCCCAAGATGATCTGTTTAGAATGGATGATTAATGTGTATGGGTAAGTAGGTTCTGAGACAACAAATGCTCAGAACATAAAATCTTGTTATTTATATAATTTAGTTTTCTTGGATTGCTTGGACCACACATGGGCGCCGGCCATAACCGCTTCTAAGTAATAAAATAAACATAAAGATGTTAGCTTCTTGGTTTAACTCTATGCATATTGGATCTCACTTGCCTCAGCATGACGTCAGTCACAGTTCATATTAAAAACAAAATGTCGGGATAGTATCCGATTATGATAGATTTTGTCATACTCAGCCATCATAAGATGTCCTATTCCTAGCTATCGAGTTGCCTCTTTCCAAGGGAATCGCATATATAGAGGAGAAAGAGAGGCAATAAAGAAAAAAAATTTGAGATGGGGAGCATCATTGACTTATTGTTTTAACCGTAATACATTAGGCGGTTATG
Source organism: Scalesia atractyloides (assembly GCA_947069175.1). Classification (NCBI taxonomy): domain Eukaryota; kingdom Viridiplantae; phylum Streptophyta; class Magnoliopsida; order Asterales; family Asteraceae; genus Scalesia; species Scalesia atractyloides. The sequence goes on along the minus strand of CAMTDV010000023.1, from coordinate 7,305,481 downwards.
TAATTCTATAACCGACTGTCTTTGCCTATCCCATCATATCTGACATACACACGTAAAAGCAATTATACGGTTCTCATTATCTAATTATATAACCGACTATCTTTGCCTATCCCACGATATCTGACATACACACCGTAAAAGCAGTTATACAGTTCTTGTAATTCTTTACTTTTAATTGGCTATGTATGTATATAAAATTTATTAAAGGTTTCTTACGTACCGCAAGTTCAATTGTAGCACTTATGAGATAAATGCAGTAGGTGGTGAAGAAAGCATCAGCTAAGAATCCACCAAGGAGAGCAAGAAGGAAGGCTGTGCCCATGAAATTGCTAACCAATATTTGAACATCTTGATGGAGAAAAGTGCATAAATTTTGACAAATAGAGCACTAGGTTGCTTGCATTGGCCAAATATGCCAAATTCTCCAATACCTCCACAACTATATACATACAATTAAAAGACTTGGTTAAATATATTATATAAAAAACCGTCAACTTTGTATTTTAAATTAACAGTTGACTTACCTAAGACAAAAGCTGCAGCACGTATGCCACCATGTTGACCTTCGATTGCTGGTTTCTTTCTCCAACTTACATACCTGCTAGATTTGCTTATCTGGCCTTCTTCATCCTACAAGAACATAACATATTAAAATAATATATCATTAAAGCTAGAATGTGGTAGTAAAGAATAAGCAAAAAGAATAAGTGATGATACCATATTGTTCTGCAAACGAGATGATCTTTATCTGCTAAAGAATATATATTATGCTAGTTACAAACTTTTATTTGTGGTGAGAGAATTATGATGCATGGCATCCTATTTATATAGGGGCCGGGGTCAACCCACCTGGAATGGTCTAGACAACTTGAAAGTGATTGCTTTAGCCTTTTGCATCCTAGCTCTACTTAATACATGTTTATAACCTAAGAGAGCCTATCACCAATTAATTAAATAATGTTTTATTAAGTATTGTATTTGAGAAAAAGAAAACTTGATCCGAGCCTTTTCAGCCACTTCTCATAACTCAACAATATATTGTGCAATATGCATATACATAGCACGAGTACGTTCTAATAGTCTCTAGTAATATTTACACTGCTAGAAAATTAGACAGTTACTACCGCATTTCTGGTCACAAATAACCTTTCGAGACCGTACGGTTACGTGGGTATCCCATTTTGTGACCGCTTTATTAGCAGTGATTAAGTTACGACGGAATATCTGACTTTTTTGGTCACAAATCTTGCGACCGGCTCATGCGCTTTTACAATTTTATTGTATTTTTGTTTTGGTTTGAGATCATTAAACGAATTTCCATATTTACAATATTCAGATATTTATTAAACATTTGCGAAATTTTAAGAATTAAAAAATGTCCCAAGTTCACTAATCAAACCAAAGTTTTCTACAAAATCACAAAGTTATACAATTATCTACAAATATAATACAGAAAAATACCCAAATTTCAATGGCAAGTTTGTAGCACATAAAAGAAAAAGCCATGAAGAATCAATGTTGCATTTACATATTTCCAGGCCAAGGTGTTTTCCATCTTGCATATAGTCGATCCCTCTTCTGGAGTTTTCTAATCTTTTCCAATCGAATAATAATCACATGGCCGTTTGGAGATGGAATTATTTTGTGAAAGTGATTGAATTGCATTTGGTTCTGTTGACCTGCAAAAACAATCATCTTCTCTCACCAACTATTTGTGAAATGTGTTGCATGATATGATCCTACTTCAGCCTTAAAATACTTAAACATGACCATGAATATGGAAAATGACATAGATTCATCATTATATTATTGATTCTTTTAAAAGTTGCATCTTTTGATCATCAACTAAAATAACTAAAAATAACAAAAAGTTCCATTTGTTGATCTGTATAGGAACTTGAACTTCTCTCTCCAACTTCTTTCATTTGATGTTGTGCTTATATTTCTTACATGGAGTCCATAAGCCTTCAAAAAAGGAGATCTATATGGTAACAGTCTAAGAATCCGAACCACTCCATACTTTTTTAAACTACTTGGCAAATGTGTCCGTTACGATTAGATCAAAAGCAGTTTAAAAGAACACACCATAAAAGTAGCGACTACGTAGGTTTTGGATTTCGTATTTTAATCACACTAATAGCTTTCTGAGTGTGTAATTACCCTAATAAAAGTAGCGACTACGTATGTTTGGATTTCGATTTTAATCACCCTAATATCTTTGAGTGTGTAATCTCACTTTCAGACTAAAGTATTTCGTGGGTATAGAAAAACAACTAATCAGATAAGACAAAAAGTATTTTCTTTTTCAAAGAGCCAAGAGTTTTATCTGTGAGAATTGAATCGTAATAAAAATGAGAAAAAAATGATTTCAATATACGAGATTGAATCATCATACTGATTATACTAATTGAGGTGAAACATCACAACCTTTCATAAAAAGGTATAGAGTTGGGGTGTAACCGCAATTACACATGTGGAAAATACCATGAGTAACTCTTATCATTAGTAACTATTTGCTACCGGATAATCTGTTGCTACACATGGTCTACTGCAACCATAGCACCATTACTACTTAAGTTCAATTTGTTATTGACCAATACACTGAGTCGCTACCAATGATCTTCGGTTTGACCCCATCTAGGGTCATTGCTTCTTGGAACCAATCATGGTCTAGAGGTTTCGCATCTTAGAACATTTGAGGTTCCATGGTTATAATAGTTTTGATCGAACGTATATTCTACACCTCCGAACTTGTTGATTTAATGTTTATTATGATTTCTCGTTTGATCTTCTTGTAAATCTTGATTACCGGGATAGCTTGATGACACTAAAAATAAAATCACTAACATATTAGTTTCCTTTACTAATCCCTTATAAAAACATGCATGTGCATTCTTGTATATTTTGCAACCTTTGTGATTAGGGTCGCAAATCAGTCCTAATAAATTGTTAAGGTTTTATTTTATTAATTTTTTGCAGGCTTTCAATTGTCGAAATTTATCATAATTAGCTATATTGTTGAATATTGATCAAGCTACGAAGCTAGTTTACTTAATGATACTTCCGAGAGCTAAAAATACATCATTATGCAAGACAAAGGGGCTATTATGCTCATTAGGGTGAGGAAACAAATACAAGATTTACATATAATCAATTTGAAATTTCATCGGTGGTTTAAAGAGGCATGTAGGTTGTTGTTTCTCAAGTTAGTATGTAATATTTACTATTGTAAAGGATTCTTGGATTGCAGTTAAGGTGCTTATATGCATTATGAATTTAAGCTGAAGCACAATCAAATTGCCAAAGTTTATGGTTTACAACCATGGATTTGATTAAAAAAAGAGTAAATTATAGTTTTACACCCTAAGGTTTGGGGGTACTGACACTCTTATCCCTATTTTCAAACTCTTGTTGCCTTAGATCCCGACGTTTCCTGATTACATCAAACTTGGACCCTCTCAAGTCAACAGTCGTTTGACTGTTAGTAATGTGTGAAATGACGTTTATACCCCTCTTTCTTCCCAATTAAAACCTTAAACCATTAATTAATCTCCACTTTTCTCAATGGTTGTGCATCTCATCATGATTTTCAACATTCCATTCTTCATCTTCATTGATTCATCTCCTCTTTCTTCCCAATTAAAACCTTAAACCATCATGATTCATCTCCACCGTAATTTCCTGTTCTTGTCGTTGATTCTAGAGAGCTTGACTGAAGATTTCAGAACTGATGATGATGGAGGGGGCGTGATCTCCCGTATGAATAAAGCTTATCCGACTCAGCGTTCATATACAACCGGTCTGAATAAGTAAATCTGTTTAAACCACACATAAATTTAAAGTTAGGGCTTTTACTTATTTTTGACTTGATTGTGGGAAGAACAAATTTGGAAACCTAAACTTGTTGATTTAGGCTTTAATTCCAGTGAAGCTGATTATGGTGTACCGGTATGTAATGGTTGTGGTGGTGGTTTTCTTTTATGCATATAATGAAAGGTGAATCCATAAAATTGGCTGGTATGGTTTATTGGCTCTAGAACTAGCCAACTACCTACCTCATCAGATCTTCTTTAAGTTCAAATTGAGTCTTCATTTTGAAGCTAGAGGTTGATCCAGATCAGTTAATACATACTTTCGAACTCAGATTTACTTTTTACATGTTGCTTGAACGAATTCGATGGGTTATGGTGGGAGAGAAATATATCATTAATAAAAGAAGTATTTGAAATATATTTATTTTTTAATTATATATAAATAGGGGAAATGACCATTTTACTCTTTGACCGTTAATGGGTAACGGTTGACTTTAAAGAGTTTAGGTCGAGGGTCCAAGATTGATATAATCAGGCAACGTTAGGTGGTAAGACAACAATATTTTGAAAATAGGGATTAGAGTGCAACGCCCCCAAAACTTAGGGGTAAAATTGCAGTTTACTATAAAAAAGTATTCCAAGAGATGACACACTAAGTTTGATAGAAGGAAACTTAGTAGAAATGATACAAACTTCAAACGAAATACCTTAGGCTAAGAGTGGATTCAGGGCCCATAAAACGCATGAAAAGTTCTTGACGAGCTAGATCATGTATTAGATATGCATACATAGTTTGGCCTAGTTGTCGGACCCGAATTCCATCGACGATGAAGACTTTTCCTAATTTTTCGTTATTTGTGTCATTCCTTTTTGTCCGGAATAAGCGTAATCCTTGATTACATTATTTTTTTACTACTTACAAAGTTTATTTCAATAATTATTAGACATTTGGTAAACCTATCAAATTTAGAATTTCATATAAAAGGCACTCATGTAATGTTTTATTTATTCATTTTTGTATCAAGTTTCTTAAGAATTTATCTCAGTTTATCTTTTTACTTCTGCTTTGCATCAAGATTCGATAAAAAAAAACAAATCCTGACATAATAAGCGGCATCGGGTAGACTCAAATGAGCATGTTATACTAAACATCAATATTCCTCTATAATATGGTAGGTGTAAAAATTATAGCAATGAGTCCCTTGAATATTCTTACCACCACTATACACCATATCATGTGATCTCCGTATCACTCCTGAATGTTCATCGATCGATCTCCTTGCCATGAAGGGCAAGTGGGCCACCACTGATGCTTTATGGGATGTTACTAGGTTACATCAGTTTCAATTCCCATCTAGATCGTCCCATCATGGTATCATCTTCATACCAAACAAATCAATAGACCTACTTTATTTCATGCATGAAACATAGGGTGGCAAACATGATTATGAAACTGTCCAAACTGCGTGGACGGTAGAGGTTGAAACTATGGTCGGTCTATCTCTATCTTGTGAATAATCAACTCATGTTTTGCCACTGTACAATGTCATCAGATTTTCTTAAAATTTGGGATTTCAGTTCAGCAGATTGTGTTCCGAACTAAAATCCTACATAGTAGCTATCTAGATCATGACAAATTGTTATCATATGTGTATTGCAAATTTGCAAGACCTTTTGATACTCTTAAATTATAAGCATATATCTTTCTTTATCTATATCCTTGTCAACAGAAAGTTCTAGTGTTGGTGTCAAATACTAAATGCTGTCTCTCTCAAGTCACTATTGTACCTTCCAAATGTGTCTTTTGAACCAGTAGTTTCCTGTTCCTAGCCAACCCATGGGTTTGGTCCAAGGACCACTTGCAGTACTGCACCACATTAATGAGCTAGATAAAAGATATATCATGTTTATTGTTTTTCCACATGGTATAACAGTTGACCATTTTCACTATTTCCCCGAATATAAATCACATATATAATAAATTTAATATGTAAATCACATATAAAAGACTAAAATCTCTAGACCTGGTACTAAAATCCAATGGTATAAAGACAAAATTTTGGAATTATCTTGGAAAATCTCTAGACTATTTAAAAATAAATAATTGGCCGCTAAAAAAAGTCCGTAAAAAAAACAAAAACAACGATGCACAATAAAATACTTTTCATAATAATAATTATTAAGTCCATTAATGCTCGGTCACTCGAGCACACTCATAGGCGAAAGGTTATCCACTCTTGTGATCATACAGGAGTAGTGGCTGGTCTCTTACCAATTTCAGAAGAAACCCACCCGCTCGAATGCCAATGTAGTAAAACTCTTGGTTGGCTCGTGACATTTTGTTACAAACAAAACTTCAACCAATAACCTATCTTAAAAATCAAACAGGATACCGCTAAATCACTACCCTTTAGTAGCACTAAAAGCATGTTTTCTTTGCACATATAAACTCCATTATTGAATAAATCGAAATCTTTATCCCTAACAATGATACAACTTAACTTCACTAACATAATAACTTTTACGTATATTTACAAGCATTTTTGTTTACAGTCTAATCTCATATACAACTTAACTTCGCTAACATAATAATTTTTACGTATATTTACAAGCATTTTTGTTTACAGTCTGATCTCATACATTTATCTCTTATTGTAACGACATATATTTAAAGTTGCATATTGTAGTTTGGATCAATGGCAAATAATTATTTTTTTACACATATATATCGTTATAAGATATTAGGAATATAACTGTTATCTAAATAGGCATCTTTATATTAGTTATATACGATAGAGAAACGTTCATCGAGACATCAAGTTGTTGTATACAAATCAAATTCCTTGCTTTTCCGATAGAGAAACGTTCATCAATCCATCAAGTTGTTAGATACAAATCAAATTCCTTGCTTTTTCGGTTATGTTACTAGATATAAAAAAAGCTACATGTTACGTGTAACACACGCACCTTTAAAACTGTTATACACGATGGAGAAACTTTTATCAAGTTGTCAAATCCAAATCACATTCCATGTCTTTTTTCGGAGTAAATTGCAATTTTCGTCCCTTGTGGTTTGCTTGAATTCACACGTCCACCCTTAACACCTTACGTCCATGACGTTTCAAGTCTTGTCACTATGTGTCTCTAAACATAACGCACATTAGTTTTTATGTGAAATTAAATTACTAATCCCCCCGCCACACACACCCACCCACCCATCTTCTCCAAGCAAACCACCACCACATGCCACCAAAACACCACAATACACCATTGTGAACCACCTTCTACAGCTCCACTATCACCACCCCCATTCATGAACCCCCTATTTGCAACCAATCACCACAGCAAACCGTCTACCACCTTCTATCTCTGCCACATCAACCACCATCCACAGCCCTTAGCTACATGTTCCACTAAGACCCCACTCGCTGATACCATCTGACCCAACCTGCAATCACCACTCGAACTCCGACCACTGTAGCTCCCACCTCTGCCATTGTCACGACTCTGAACCCTACCACCGAATGGATGAGTCAATCACAGATCTGTGAGGGATGTTGCTAGATTTGTGGGGTCTAGCGACGGTGGCAGTACTAAACTTCAACAGTGGCTACGATGGTTAGGGGGTGTTTGGGATTAAGTTTGAAATTGACTTATTAACTTATTGAAGCCAATAAGTCATTTGGAAAAGCTTTGAATCCTGGTTTTTGAAAATGACTTATTGACTTATTGGTTTTTTCAAAAGCTATAAGCAATAAGTAATTTCCAAACTCATATCCCAAACACCCTCTAAAAATATGAACGTCTGATGATGTATTTGTTTAGTTAATAAGGGTATATCGGTAATTTCGCAACTAAAGTAACAGAAAAGTAATTGCCCATCAACTCCAGGGACGTAAAGTGTGAAAAAATCAAACGTCATGCGCGTAAGATGTTTAGGGTGGACTCGGAGACGAAAATTACAATTTACTTCTTTTTTCGCAAACCAATAGCTATTTTTTTCCTCTGTTGTTTCCGTCTTCATCTTTGCCAACCTCTTCCACTAGTTGCTTCATTACTAACGTCATAACGTTGTCTTCTCTAGATATAAGGGCCTTTTACTAAGCTTATCACATTTCAGGCTTTGAAGTTTAAATTTTACTTGTTAATTTCTAAACTATATGGTTTAACTAACTGTTAAATATAAGCTATATTTGTGCACCTTTAAAGTTTAAATTCACTATAATTTTCCCTCAACACTTTTGATGATATAATTTTACTTATTAGTACTCAAAGATTAGGAAATCAAGAAAAAAAAACTAACTCGCCAACATATGTGATTTTAAAAAAATAACGCCCAGCTTATTGCTATTCAGAATGGGTAGCGACGCATCTTGTTGTCCGTCTACCTGCCATTAGTCTGTAATCGTCTTTGTCGTTACCATAAGATAAATACAGTAATTCTAAACTTATACGCGCATGTTTACAAACATATATAGATAAATCAAGCATTATTAAAATGTAATTAGAAGATTCCAGATCAATGTTGCATTTTAAAAAACAGGACAAGCAGTGTCAACATCAATAACATAAAAAATTTTGGATTCATATGCAAGTGGGTACTATGGACGGTTCCTGTAATAGAGTAGAGAGGCTAGATTAATACAACGACCCAGGTTGTGGTCCAACCATGTGAACCAATGCCAAACAAGTCAAAAGTTCATCATGATCAAGATAGAGGGTGTAAAGTCACATTTACTATTAGTTAAGGGTGCATGTTGTAAGATGGGTTAATGGTCGTTAAGTTAGGTATTCAACCTAATGTTTATCTCTCTCTATCTTTCTTTGCTCAATATTGTAAAATCTGTACATACATAATGACTGAATGACAAACACTTGTAATTTTGCACTCTAGCTTTCATCGTGTATGATTCAAAAGTGACTGAGTTGATAAAATTACAACACAATAGTGAGGTTCGGTTGGTTTCAAAGGAGTGGTTTGTGTGGATCTAAAGTCGAATGACTAAACAAGTAAAATAGTAATTAAATGTATTTAATTATTATTTGAATTATCTTAGCATTAAATTTGATTAATGTTTAATTGTTTAAAGATAAGTATAAATAAGAAATACGAATCCTCGTATAATTAGATTGTTTTCTCTATTAATATTACTTAAGTCTTTAAATTTTATTAATTCACAAAAATCAAAAAAGAAGTTTGTGGATCTCATTTGTATTCAACACTCTCTGATCCCATACTCAAATTTAACATGATGACAAACGCTTGTTATGTTGAATTTTTTTTGTTATTGAAAGATTTAGTCATCTCTTTCACAAATTCAAACACGTTTTTCAAGATTTTGTTATTGCGATTTGTGAACTACATTCCTAGCCTTTTCTTGAGTTATTATGTATATTTTATTAAAAATGAACTCAATAAAGTTTCGGTTTTGCCAAACTGGATCTATAACTGCTTTAAAAGAAATAGGGCCCACATATCATTTTGATTAGATGTAACTTATAAGATATCATTCAAGAAAATGTCACTATTTGGGCCGCTGAGGAGCCCGCCCAAAGCCCCAAATTACCTTCTACAAAGGGCATCCACAACCCACATGACATTGGGGCCCACTCCAAGTACATACGGTGTGAGTTTTGATCCATTTTTATATTACACATGCAACTTTATCAAAATATAACTAAACTTCATCCTTTATATTTTTATTGAACATAGTTTCATCAACTTGAAAGGCCCATTAATGGATCCTGGTAAAATGAGCCTACTTCTATTTTGGGCTATGGTAACAGCATTTACTCATTTTCAAAGGTTTCCTTCTAATTTGGGCCAATTGGTCCACAAAGTTGGGTGTTTAGTTGTTTACTCAGCGCTTATCGCCCACCTTTGTTTTGCTACATTTTTCTTTAACAAGACTAAACCTACCTATAGGTGCACAAATTTTTTAGACCGGTCCAGTTTGATTTAGGTCAAAATAGTAAAAATCATTTTTTGTCAAACCGGTTTATAAGAGGCAAAAGGATAGTTTTGGTTTGGCTTTAACCAGTTAACTGAAGGATTCTCAAACTCATTACAAACTGGCAGTTCTCTTAGCATGATTATGAGTAGTTGTCCAACAAAAGGTTAGCTTTTAGACCACACGTAGTGGCATGAAAAGTGACGTGGAGGCTCCTCTACGCCGGGAACACCACCCCGGACATGGCATGAAGGGCGGCGTGGTGGTGATGGTAGGGGATTCTTCAACGGCGTGGGGCGCTTAGGTTTGGTGATGTGGAGGCTTATCATTGGTTGATGGATTTTGGTTGGTTTTGATTGGCTCTTGTTTATTTTTTTATTTTAATTTATTTTTTATAAAAACGTCACCAACCACGCCGCTTCCACTCCTTCATTTTTTTACACCACACCACTTTTCTGACGCGTACTGATGTGACAACCACATGTCAAATAACACCACTTTCTTTCATGCCCCCCAATCCGTATACTCTTACAAGCACTAATATTTTACGAAGTATAAACTAAACTCCATTTCAACCGTCTAATTCACGGAACTTCTGGTCTATATTATAAATTAACTAACTTTCATTTACCTCCCGATAAATCTTATTATATCAAAATAGCCCCATCGCACTTAAATCACCCTTAACCTTATTAATAATTAAATTACTTGCTAACCTTTTTTAATGCCTTGCATCACCATAAAGCACTTGCAGAAAGTTAGTTGGTGGGACTGAGTTATATTTACTTAATTAAGCATGGTCATCTGTTTTTACTCGTCGTCATTGCACTCGTATGCAATTTAAGTACTTGTATAATATAAAAAAAAATAATTAAATTATATGATAGAGACTTCCTTAATAGACCATTTCACGGTTTTTGTTTCAAAATGGATTTAATGTTTAACTTTAAACATAAATTAACAACTGGGATACATAATTTTTTGTCATTAAATTGCTGAAAATCCCAATATAAATAGAAAATTAAAAAATATATATTTTAAACAAAATCTTTATGGGTGATGCAGGAAACATCTGGATACTGAGAAGTTGAGAGGCATGTTAGGAAAGTCTAAAGCAAGAGTTGTAAGTGGAGTCTTAGCAAGTAAAGTGATCGACGCACAAAGTTTAGTCGATGGGAAATTCCACTTTTGGTTTTGCGCTTTTGAGTCGAGTGGTATACAACCCTACATCTTCTATTAGGGAAAAAGAGGAGGGTTTGAGTGAGATGTTGTATGGGTTGTGTTTATGGGTGGGCCAGTCGAATCTACATACGGCATGAAGCCAATATCAATTAAGATACCTGAATCTAAACATAACATGAATTTTCGCGGGTTGATACAAACATAACTCGTTTAACCTGGAATTATACTTTTTTATTGCACTTTTATAAATTTACAATATGAAATAATTAAGTTTATGCTATAAGTTCGCTCATCTAACCTTAAATTTTTTGTAATAAAATACTCGATCAATGTAACTTATGACATATATATAATATTAAAAATAAGTATAAAACAAAACAAGTTAAGTAGGTCTACCAATAAACCTAGTACTCAAAAATATACATCGGGTTAATTTGAGTTTATTCAAAGTATACAACAGGTTAAAATGGGTGAGTCTTATAAAACTTGATCACTTAAAACAGGTCAACACTGCCCACGTCCACCTTTGTTTATCTCCACCACTACTTGTTTTCGCTTTCACCACCACCCCATTGCCACCTCCTCCGTTGAGGCCTCAAGCCCTCAAACCACTACTAGTCCCAACCATCACAGCCACTTCCATCTTCGCCACAGTCGCCCCCATTGCCGTCGTTGCCACCACCACCACCATCGAAATTGTTGCCACAATCAACACCCCGACAACCGTCTCATAGCCTCTACTGTTGTTGGAGCCATATCGTCGTCGCCGTCAGCACCACTTCAACTTGACAGTGTCGCCAATCCCGTGTCTCATACTTGATTGTAACATTGTGTCACATAAAAAGCCCAATACCGGCGGGTATGTGTCAAGTAATTACCTGTTATGTAGGAGGATCAGATATACCTCTTAATTTGTTAAAAAATATCCATTTGAATTCCCAATCTTACTATTTTATTTTTTTATATAGTTTTATTATCCAGTGAAACTAGTAATTAAAAACTAAAAGTTAGTGAATTAGTAGATTATTCTATCACCAAGGACAAAAGAAAATAAAAATCAAAAGAAAATGTTTACGTGCATGGTTCGGAGTATGTATGTTTCTGGTACTCGTGTCATGTATCACATAATATCATACTTGTCTCGTACCCATGAAATTGTTTTAAAATTAATCTCATGCCCAGTCCCATTTCCAAATACAATCTCTAATGTTTCAGGTTTGCTCATCAAGTTTGGATTCATTTTGTCATTTCATCCTAACCTGATCTACTAGTTTTGCCATACTTCACTGAATTAGATTCTCTCTCAGTAATAAATTGAGTAGATATACTATATTTTATATATATATACTTCACTAGTTTTAGTTTAACTTGAACAATCATGCAAGTGAAGTACAGACATACGAGAGGCTTTGAAATCTTTTCACATTCATTGTATTTTGGGTTGTAGTAGAGAGAACAAAAGATGTGGGATCACACATTTAAAAGTACTTTATTTAAGTTGTAATTATCTTAACCAAATTGCTTTCTCTGTATATACATGTAGGTTTTTCTCGTAATTAAACAATTAGAAAGATTAGGCTATAACTGAAGGGTTTAAAGTGAAAAATTTAGTAAATTTTTCTTTTAGGTGATATGTCAAATTTTGAAGCTATAACTTGTTAACTGTATTAGTTACACTAGTCACTATGATTTCATTGTTTAATCATGATCTCATGGTCCACCGATTTGATGTTTGAAGGTTCCATTAGGTGTACATGTTTTTGCACAAGAGGGCAAATTCGACATTTCAACCCCAACATGACAACAATACCCTAAGAGGCGTTTAGTTCCCTCAATCTTCCAAAAGCAATTGGAATTCGAAAAAACTAGTAATTTTAGAGTTTTTTTTTTTTTTTTTGGAACTAATGCTAATTGTGAATGACTTTTCGCAACTAGTGTATGGTTGATAATTTTTCAAATATAATGTCATCTCTATTTGTAATGGCAATTTACTAGATTGTGTAGGCTGTAAGAGTGTCTTGTCACATAATGTAAGAAGCAATCATTGGAATCAGTTAAATCGCTAATATTAGTGGCAATTGCTTGCAAAAAAAGCAAATTGCCATTATTAATGGCAATCATTGACACAAGAAACCAAATCACCAATTTGAATCGCCATCTCTGAAATAAAAAAAGTAAATTCACTTTTTAATTGTCAATGAAATAACCCGTGGCAAAAGGCGACCTCATACATCCCCGACCGCAGACAACCCTGGATGGCCCAAGCCCACAATCTCCGGTTCAAGGGAAAACTTGCCACCCAAAGTCGGCTACGGTAAAGCCTGATTGGGATCGGATTCGAACTTGAGACCTAAGGCCTCAAACCCAAATCTTCACTTCCCCTCTAATACTGATTAAGCTAGAGCTCATGTAAATCGCCATTTAGTGAGTTATTTACTTGTATATTTAAAACCCAAAATTTGATTCAAACCCACCCAAAATATCAAGAAAGATAACTCTGGACAAACACACAAAATGATCAATGACCAAATCAAAATGCATCAATAATGGACATCAAGTGCTCGTCATCCTAGAATCAGACACATCCAAACAATCATATGAAAAATAACTCTGCCATCATAAAATTACACTTACAAAAATGTGCAGCAGGTCGTCGTTAGCAAGGGTGTGTAGCAGAAAATGTGCAGCAGACCGCGGTTTCCAAGTGCTAAGCAGTGGAAATTGTCCTTCTTAGTAGCGATTCACTTTTTATGCGGCAGAATTGTCTTACTTCTGCAAAAAGCTCCTAATTTTATAAAGAAAACAAAATGTAAAAAAATCAAAAATAAAATAAAATTTTCCTATTATAAAACTCCATTCCATCATCATCTCAATGAGTCCAAAGTTAGCCTCTCAAGTTGAATATCAAATTTCACGCACTTTAACCATAACTATAGAACGAAGATCAAATTATAGAGTCTAGCAAATGGCACATGTTGATGTTGCAAGTCAGTTGAAGGAATTCATGTCAGTATATTGTTACATATGTCATGAAACTACACTAAGATATTGAAGCTCGGTTCTATAACATATAACATATGTGTATATTGCAAATATCATTATTGATTCGTATCTTGAAGAAGACTTATCATGATAATATGCAGCAGAATTTTAAAATGTACTTTTCTTTGCCATGGATCTTTTAAAGAGATTTGCGGTTGGGAGAGATATACATTGTATCAGTCCACTAGGATGCAAAGGAGTTTGTAAAGCTATTCGGTGTGGGTGACGGACCTTTCTCCAGGACGACCCGTCACGTCAGCAAACGCATCAGAGACCTTGGAGGACGCCCCTCCAGGGATGGAAGCTTGGAAATGGGTGACGACCCGACCCCACCTAGTTTTTTTTAATATTATAGCCGTCCACCACACCACCACCATCAGCTCCACCTCCGACCACCACTCTCACCATCATCTTCTCCTGCAAGTGCCTCGTCGGCAATCATCACCACCCTAAAAACATCGGAATCATCATCACCACCCCACCTACATCTACCGCCATCACAATCACCACCCCACCCGAAAAACATCATAATCAAACCCTAACCTGTATCATCTACCGAATGAGAGAGAAATATGAGAGACAGGGAGAGGAACGCGAAACAGTGGTGACGATGGAGTCTGTTGATGATGTGACAGGTGGAAGTGGTGGAGGGTGGTGGTGGTGGAAGTGGTGGTGGTAGTTGTTGGGTGGAGATGGTGGAAGTAGGAGATGGGGTGGGTGTTCAGTGAGTTTAAAAAGCCCGTCTCCAAAGTCTCCCTGCCGATGTTGAGGACGACGACGACCCATCCGGCGCAGTGTTGGGGGCGTCGCCGGTACAAGCCGGGCCGGGACGGCCCCCACACCGAGTGGCCTAAGCAGAAAACAAGTCTTGGTTTGTTTACTTTTGTCTGATTGAGGTTTGTGTCATAATTAGTATGTTGTTTCAACAGTTTGTTTGTTTCCGTTAAACAACAATTAGTACTTTTATATTAAATGGTTTGTTAGAAATATGGTTAATTGGTATTTTAATATATTTATAATTTAATAAAATTATAAATATTAATTAGAATCATGTGGTGAATAAAAGAGAAACTCTTGAATAGAGCTTCTTATGACATTTAATTAGTTTTATTAGAGTTTTTAAGTTTTTAATTAAGTGACTAATTAAGTGAAACCTTTCACTAATTCTTAACTTATGTACAATTAGTAGGCTATGTGCTTCTTTTTGTGTATATAAGAATATGGTATTGCTTGATACTTGAATAATACTAGAAGGAAGATGAACACTTGAAGACCAACTAGAGAGAAGAGTACTCTCTACTTGTTTTCCACCACCATCACATCCTTATTTGTTCCATAAGTTCAAACACTACGATTACCTAGTGTAACCTCGGGCGCGTGAGCCATCTTTGGCAGTACATACTGCTTCGGCTGTTGTACCCTGGGAAACAGTCGCGTCGTCTTTAGTAGAGGCGCGAAATCTGTTTTAAGGGAAGCGTGTTGAACACGTGCCTCAACCAAAATCGTCAACGTTTTAGTGTGCTCTTTGTTGCAGTCTAGGATGCTATAAAGTGCAGGTGAAGGACCCACCCGAGATGCGGCTTGAATTTAGATTGGTATATATAATTATATTTTATATTCTTTTTATTTAGTTATCGCAACCGATATTGTACTATGATATTTCCTATGAATAACGAGAGTCTCGCTATTATATATTTTGTAATTATATTTTATAAAAAATGAACCTAGTTCCTACAAACTTAAAACCGATTTCAAGAGATTGTTGTTACAATCTTAAAACCTTATTTATAAGGATTTTTGGTTCATGAAAAGATTTATAATAAAAAATAAATAAATAAAATATTTTTAGATATCATGATCTTATAAATATATTTTTGGGAAATATGTATGTAGTACAACTTGTTGTGTTTGGATTTCTTGAGATTGAGATACAATCTCAAATCCTATACCATGGTACAAAACGAATAGTTTTGGTGCAACCGTTTGGTTTTTTGAAACGATTTTGGAATCGTTAATCTTTTCTAACTTTTGTGTTAGATCGGGTTTATTAGTGTAAACCACACGTTTTTGTAAACGTTAAATTTTCTAACATGTGCGTCAGACCGGTTTTATTTTTATAAATAATACGTTTTTTGTAAACGTTTCATGTTTTAACATGCTTGTTAAAAACGATCGTAATATAATATGGTTAAAAAATGAGTGTTAATTAATAAGTCTATTTTTATAAACTAATAAGCCTTATAATAATTTTTTAATAATTTATTTCTAACATGTGTGTTAGAAACGTTTATGAAAAGCGCTAGTTTGGAAGCAATTTTTTAATTGTTCATTTCTAACGTGTGTATTGGAAATGACTTATTTATTTGAACTATATATGTGTTTATAGCAAATCGAATTAACATTTTGTGGAAATGTTAATATTTCTAACGTGCGCGTTAGAATTTTTTTTTCATTTTAACATGATTGTTAAAAATGGTTAAAATACAAATGCTTTAAATGTTTTATGTAAATATTTTATATAAGTAATTTGTTATAACATTGATTTTAATGAATGGAAACATATATATTATGCTTTGTATGGTTTAGAAATAAAAGTTCATACGTTGAAGTTGATGTTTGATTGACTTCAAGAATTAAATCACCTTAAAGTGATGGCTTTGTTATTTATATAAATTTAATGAGATTATAATTGTTTACTAGACTCTTCAAATGGAAGATACTCTTAAATAGAGTTTTATGTCAATTTATTAGTTTTTACTACAGTTTATGTCTCTAATAAAATCTCTAATTAAGTGAGACTCTTTTCACCCATGTCTCTTGTATCAAAGTAGGCTATGTGCTTACTTGATGAGATTGGAAAACTACAAGAGTAAAAAATACAAGAATTAAATCACCATAAGCTGATGGTGTAGTTGTGTGGGATTTATCACCAACATTAATTTGTGATTTTTAAATCCAAATGGTCATGTTTTATATATAAAAAAATGACTTAAATTTTCTAACACATGTGTTATAAAATGTGTATCACAAATACATGGTAGGGATTGTACATTGTATATGGCAATGAATGAAAATGTTTTATGTAAACATTAATTGCCTATGGGTGATTTAAAAATGATGAGAAATTGTTTGTTTTATAAAATTTATCCTTGGAAAACATTTTATGTAAACGTTCATTTCAGTAATGTGCCCGTTATAACATTTTTTTTAACATGCGTGTTAGAAAACGTTTAGTACATGCGTAGTAAGACTAAACAATATAAAACCGTTTGATATTTTGGGTTTTGATTTATGTTATCATAAACTCTAATTGATATTATGAATATTGTACATTGCAAAACTAATGAAATATTTTAAAATGTTTTTTAAAACAAAGTTTGGCACAGTTTTAAGAATTCAGATGGTTTGCTACTCCTTCTAGAAGTAGCATATGTTGAACAAAGTAACAATCTCGTGAATATTATTTGATGGAAAACAACTTGGTGTTGTTGTGAACAAATTTAATTGTTCAAGTTTACTACTTAAATGTAGCCTTTGTAACAACTTGGTGTTGTTTTGAGCAAAATTTTCCAAGTTTAAAGTTTCATTATGAAATGGGGAACTTGTACTTACAAGTACATGGAGTCTTATTGAGTACCTCAAGACAAGCCATGAGACGATATCTTTGAGAAGATTTAGGTCGGATTATAAAGTGTTGAAGATATAAGCACTTTGATATTTGACGTACATATCGTCTATGCTTTTATTTAAATTTCAAAAGTGTTTGGCACTTATGATTTAGTTTCCAGTGTATTTTATTGTTTTGTGTTCAATAGCTTCTGATAACACATGCAATTTTTTCAAAGAAATAAATCACTAATGTTTGTGACGTATAAATTAATTTTGTGGAAAGTACTTATAACGTCAACTATACATTGTTTAAAAGAATATGGTTTTAAACGGATAGTACATGAATGTATTTAGACATAAACAACTTGAGGGTTGTTGCGTTGACTGAAAGTCAAAGACGAAACATCAAATGTATAACCACATCATGAGAGAATAATGAAAGAACGTACTCAGTGTATTGAGATAAAATACACAAACGATATCCATGCCGACATACTTCGTTAGAAGTGATTAGAAAATTTACAAGTGTGAATTCTAACGTATGAAAGAAAAAGTACTATATGTTATTGTATATCTTTGATAAATCTTGCGAGATTTGTTTCGAGTGATCTATACGTAGATACGTCTACCACTTGATTATTGTTAGAACTATATGGATATTTTATATTCGTTTGGGAGAGCATCCTAAATATATATATCTCCTAATGAGTAAACAATAGATGCGTATAAATCACTTATGGCAAAATTGTGAATGTCATGTTGTTGAGTGTCGATCTAGTTGACTCTATCTCACACATATTGTGATTGTAGAGGAGGAACATTTATCTTGTCGGTGATGAATATGCTCGCCAAGTGACTTGGATTAAGCCTTATGTTTAAGTCCTTATGAGTCAACGGTAAAGCGTTGGAGATCAAGGTAAACAAATTATGTTCCTTAATTGAATGATAAAATTAGCTATGTTTATATACAATAATTTGTGAGACCTTCCTAAATATTGATATTTTAGGATTATGAATAAGTCTCATTATTTTCTCTTAATAAGGGATGAATGTTACAAAGTGTTATTATGATATCCTTAGGGCCGTGAAGAATCAGAATGATGCATCCTCTGTTCACATGCTAAAGCATTGTAGTCTAAAGCATGCTAGACTAGTACTTGGTTAATTATGGGTCTTGACGTAGACTAATTAACTCTAAACATTCAAATGTTTATGAACACAAAAAGAATTTGTGTACAGACAAAGTTGAGGGAGAATTTTCATTCATTATAAGGAAAAGACATGAAACTTTTGAAGAGTTTGTTCGAAAAGCTAATGACGAGAACTCATTGTCTAGGCTTATTCTAGATGTTAAATTAGAATTATCCTAAGTTGGTCACAAACTTATGACAATTGCATGTGTTGCTTTGGTCAGCTCGGAAGCTTATATAAGCTAATGCAATATGAGTTGAATTCACTGATACAATGAGGTTGATCTTGTTCAATCATTGTGTATAAATGTCGTCATAAGTGAAGTTACGGAAATGTTGATCAAATGGCAAGAAATGTGGCGGAGGATCCATTTAGAAACAACCGTATAAGGGTATGTAGAAATGGTTTTCATTACCCCATCTGGATGATATCCTATAACACTTAAATGTGGGGTATCTTGCATTTGTATCATAAAAGTTTAGCAATAAGGATTTTGTAATCCAATCTAACATTGCAAACAGACGACTAAGTGGAGGACACAAAGGTCGTAGTACATAATGGAGATGTGTTTGCCTTAAATGATATCTTTATCTTAGAAAGACATATATTATAACCAAATTCAGATGGCCACTGAGGTTATAGTATTAGAAGTTGACAATAGGCAAATTAACTTGCGAGTTAAGAACACATCATGACAACTGATCTCAAATAAGTAAAGTTATTTGTTGTGACTAGACAAAGTCAAAGATAATGTTATGGATCCAACAACCTAAGGGTTTATTAGAGATCAAGTTGTGGAATGAGACTAAAGCCTATTAAAAAGGGTATGTGAAGGAAACCTAACTTAGTTGACTGGAGATTCCAAGATCTATATTCAATAGGACAACTAACTCATATGCCTAAAGGTGGTAACTGTGGGGGCATAAATAATATGCATAAGCTAGTATATATGGTTATACAAACCCCCAAGGTATAAAAGGGTGTTTAAATACGTCCTAGTCTATTCCTATGATATTCAGTGACAAAAAGTGAGGCTAAGCATAATATGTGGTAAATGATTTGGATAAATCACGATAACCACAATGCTTTTAATGATCTAAGGAGAATCACCTATGTTAAAGAGAAGTGGAGTCGCTTTGAATGGAATTGAGGGCACAGTTCCTAGAGCTCACCAAGAAATTGTTCCACGACCATTATTGGACACGACTATGAGGAGATAACCCGGCTAAGGAGAGTCTTGTGTGAAGTGTATTGTCGTCTACACAAACGGCAGACGAGTTCAAAGACATCGGTGTCTACTCAGAGCTAGTGGGCTAAGTGCATTTCATGAGCGAAGATTCAAAGGGTAACACTTACCTATCGTATGCAAAACTCAACTGTCGAGGTTCCATTGGAAATTTTATGTGTTTTGAAAGGTCTCCATTCATGTGGGGGATTGTTAGAAATTTGGTGAATGGATATTTAATATATTTATAAATTAATGAAATTATAAATATTAATTAGAATTTTCATGTGGTGAATAAAAGAGAAACTTTTGAGTAGAGCTTCTTATGACATTTAATTATTTTTATTATAGTTTTTAAGTCTCTAATTAAGTAACTAATTAAGTGAAACCTTTCACTAATCCTTAACTTATGTACAATTAGTAGGCTATGTGCTTATTTTTGTGTATATAAGAATATGGTATTGCTTGATACTTGAATAATACAAGAAGAATGATGAACACTTGAAGACCAACTAGAAAGAGGAGTACTATCTACTTGTTTTCCACCACCATCACATCCTTATTTGTTCCACAAGTCAAACACTACAATTACCCGGTGTAACCTCGGGCGCGTGAGTCATCTTCAGCAGTACATACTGCTTCGGCTGTTGTACCCTGGGAAACAGTCGCGTCGTCTTTAGTAGAGGCGTGAAATCTGTTTTTAGGGAAGCGTGTTGAACACGTGCCTCAACCAAAATCGTCAACGTTT
The DNA here is from genome assembly GCA_947069175.1 of Scalesia atractyloides. Lineage (NCBI taxonomy): Eukaryota > Viridiplantae > Streptophyta > Magnoliopsida > Asterales > Asteraceae > Scalesia > Scalesia atractyloides. Next base: position 7,284,721 of record CAMTDV010000023.1, on the reverse strand, counting down.
TAGTGTGCTCTTTGTTGCAGTTTAGGATGCTATAAAGTGCAGGTGAAGGACCCACCAGAGATGCGGCTTGAATTAAGATTGGTATATATAATTATATTTTATATTCTTTTTATTTAGTTATCGCAACCGATATTGATCTATGATATTTCCTATGAATAACGAGAATCTCGTTATTATATATTTTGTAATTATATTTTATAAAAAATTGAATCTAGTTCCTACATGGTTTTGTTTCCCGCCGCCTTGAGACGGGTTCCATTATCCGAGCGGTATATGCGCTAACTAGGTAAATAAATTACGATATAAGGAAATAGATCATAAAACTAATTGTTTATAAGTATATAACAAAATTTACAATTAATGATTAAAGCAACTAATATATGTAACACTATTAGTTTTTATCCACATTGTTAGACTAAACGTAATGGGTGTAGCGCGTTTATTTTAAATTAAAGATCAAGCTTGTGTTTCACGTATTTGAGGCACTCCTTTAGCTAGTTCGTTTAGTTTAGCAGTAATTTGGTGGTCGAACTCAGCCACATCTTCCAATATACGACGTAGTTGTTCAAAAATCTTGATTTCTTCGTTTGAGTTTGACATTTTAAACCTATAAAATTATGTTTCAATTAGAATCGGTTTATAATTCAAGCACAAATATAAAAAGAATACAAATTGATTTCATATGTAGAACAAAGACGCTCTTGCACATCGCTTTAGCCATACGTTTTTACAATGTTATTTGTCATCGCCCACAAAGTTGCAAAGCTAATTTTTAAGGCACACAAAACAACAAAAAAAACTTGTAAAAACATAAGACCTAAACACCGACGCCTATTACGTAGTCGTAATTTTGTTATTGTAGGCTCAAAATTTTGGGTCTTACCGCTTCTCATAAGCCAACACAATGAACAAAACCCAAAACTTAAACATTATTGCCTGTTTACGAGTTTTTAAATATACATATCTATATATTATCAATTAGCAAAAAAATATATAAGCACCAAAACCGTTAATGCTTAGTGGCACAACACGGCTACAATAATTATTGCCATGCCAAATGACGACCACCATCATAGCTATCATATCTAAAAATGACAAGAACTATGGATGACCATAATGGCATCTTCATCAATAATCAAAATTCCCACAAATGGCTTGCAAATGAATCCAGATAACAAAGGAACACACAACATATACCCAAAGAGGTTACATCCAAATTTGCATATGTACACCAACCATATACACATCAAATGAAAAAAGCATAAGATACATACAACAAATGCCTTATAATGTTGCTAATTGATAATGCAGAATTGACAAAGAACATGCATAACAGTCTAAGGAAACCAATTGTTGCAAATTGATCATATACAAATCAACATGCATGTCATCACTACCATAATCAAGTATACAACAACCATAAAACAAAGCTCAGAAGACACGGATGGCTACATTCGACAATGCCATGCCAAACCCAATTGCCATCATCTCATTACTTTCAAGTATTGATGCAAGACATCGTCATTGACTTAACAGGTGAATATTTACCAACAAATAAATGTAACTTCAACATAAAAACACAGATAAGATATCAAAGGATTCTCGGAAGAACACTATAGTGTAACCTTCATTGACCTCATACTATAAATAATAAAAACCGCTCACAATAAACTAAAGGTTCTAAAATAGAACTTGTATTTGACCTCAAGAAAAGCACAAAATCTCAAAACAACAACAACAAAAACGATAACATTAACAGTCTCACAGGGGATTCAAACATAACCCCCAATCCTTCAACAAAACCCACATGCAACTACATCGGCTTCAAAGCCGCACGAAAACAACCTAAAAAAACCAGGCACAATGCCATCAAAGTGCAATAGCAACAAACAAACCCAAAAAAGGGTCGGAAAATGGAAATTCAAATCAACCACCAAAACCATAGAAATCTAGGGATAAATTGATTGTAAATTAACCCCGAGCAACAAACAAAGTTCGTTGCTTAAGATATAGAGGTGGTGGTTTAGAGAGGCTTGAGACCGACAGTGCAGGCGGAGGAATGGCGATTGGGGAAAGGGCAAGAACAGGTGTGTCGGTCACAAAGAGAGAAAGTCATGGCTTCACAATAAAGCAACACAACAAAGAAACAACCATTATATACCCAAATAGGTTACAAATAATTAAGCCCAATGTACAATAACCATATACAAAACAAATCAATTAAGCATAAGGTTCAATGAACATAAGCCTTGTAATGTTGCTAATTGATAATATATAAATATGAGTATAGGAATTTTAAGCATTGAAAACTTGTAGTGTCTCTTTTACTTATATATTTGTTTATTTATTTTTATTTTCTCAACCCATTAATTTTCAATTTTTCTAATTCCTTCTATGAAAATTTGGAAAGAAAATAAATAAATTAGGACAAGTAAGCATTCTAACCACTCGCCTCTATCTAGTTAATCAAAACATGAGTATGTCAACACCTGAATTAACTACTATCAAAATGCAAGGGGGTGATGAAGTTCATCTCTTTTTATACATGTGTATAAAACCCAACACTAAACAAGGGGTATTTTGTAACAACAACCAATTTAATCTATGGCTTTTACCAACACAAAAGTATATGTAGATAAGAGAAAGTGATACACCCCACGTAAAAAGCATTAACCCATGTGCCCATAATATTGTCCTCCATGATACCATGTAATTGTGACTGTCAAGCTTTTATTCTTGGAATCACGTGAGAAATTTTTAGCAGACCCATGGCATCCATCTTAATAGTACTCCCACCTGAAACACAATTTATTATGAAGTTCTAATGTTGTTTGAGTTTGTATCCCTAAGACGTGTTGTGTCCGGTAAAGCCAAGACTCATAAACCCACAACATCTCCCTGATGTGTCAATGATGTGTGGATAGGTTTTATCTATGACAAACACATATTTCTCACCCCCTCAAACGAAGTCAATGTCCTCATCAAGTGGTTCCACGTACATGAACAAACGTTACACTTTGCTGGGAAACAATTTGTATACCTCTCCCATACCAACCATGCTTTTTTCGATTACACTCATAACTTTTCCAGTTGTAACTCATCCGAGTACTTGTGGCCCTAAAATACATTGTCATGCATAGTAGCCACAACATAGCACCGTTATGATCCATATACGTACGCTATGGCATTGTTGGGTTCATAGGTTGAATCCATCATATTAATATATATATTAAATTCTAAACTTTAGTTTGTCTCTATTAGTTACTGTAGCTATTTTTGGATTGCCACGTTAACTCTCATTCTTCCATCAGTCTTGCTTTCTTGACACGTATCCTTGCATATTTATCTTACAACCACACATATAAGAGAGAGAAAGAGACATGCGAAGCAGGCAGGGAGAACTCGATCCGTTCCACCTCCCCACAGGTGTCTCTATCACCGCTCCGCACCGTCACCACCACCGCCGTTAAGGCCTCTATCATTTTTGGTAAGGTTTCAGTGCCTTTTTGTCATTCTCTGGCACAAATCATCAGCCGTTGTGATCGGGAAAGGGAGATGTTGTGGCGGTGGGGGACGACGTGCCGTATGCATCTTTCTACGCCGATTGTCGTCTTCCCAACAACGCCGTTCATTAGGGTTCTAAATCAACTCTCAGATTGATTTAGGTATTCCAATAAACCCTAGACTGAACACCATAAAATAGGGCTTTTTTATGTTGAAGAATGTTCATCGACAAGGAGTAAGTGATGTTCATCTTTATAGGTAAACTAATTAAGGTTTTTAATTCATGATTCCATGGCATATAATGTTTATATTTGAGTAAAAGGATTCTTTTTTTAAGTATTGGTGGTTATCATCAGTGATTCTTCAAAGATTGGTAAGTTACTCAATTAAGAAGTATTTATTTAAGTTGATTTTAAGTATTAGAACATAAGTTTAATGATTTATGGGAATATTAGGAACAATGCTATTGTTGTCTTGGGTGAAAGCAGGATTGAATTTTTTTTTTTTTTGAGAAATTAAGAGCATTCAAAAGGCTTTAATTGGGATTTTTTTCATTTAATTAGTTAAAGTTTTGTTTGGTTTTTTATTCCTGAGATCTAACTTGATTGATTTTAAGGTAAATATGCATCTGTCTTCTGTATCTTCAATGGATTTTGCTTCCTTTTCTTATATAATTCAATTTCTGGACTGAGGTTGCTTCTGGTGTTTGCCATTTTGAAGCACATTTTTCCTTTTGGCCAATGTTCAATATGTATTGGGGTTAAGTTTGGTGCTTTTGTCTCATGTTTCTACTTTGTTCATACCATCTTTTTTATCCAATATTGATTAGGAGTGTTGATTTTGCTTATACTACCATATCTTAAAAAAACTGGACACACTTATTTGGTAAATTCAACATGCACTCTTACCAACATTAAAGCAAAGTCTCAAAAGGCATTTAAGATTGTAAAAGTTTTAACCTTTAACAATAGATGGAAATTTTTTGACAAGTTATACATTGAAAAATGAATAAGGATCTACTTGACATAAATGGTCTGCATTTTTTGATCTCCTCTTCTAATTGTTGTAGGCGTAATGCAGGGACCAATTTTGATCTCATTCAGGTTCAACTATGAGTATTGCATGGTACCTATCACAGTGCCTAAGCCTTATCCATTTAATGTAAAAACAACAACCTTTGCTGCAATTTGTTATACACCATCAACAGTCTTGGTCTGAGTAATATGTGTGAATATTTGTATTTCACATCTCCTCTTTGCTAATGCATGTAGATTGAATACATAATTTTCACTGACATCGTCTTTTGTTTCTATTTCAACCTATGTATTGGCGTGTAGTTAATAAGATCGACAATGTAACATTATCCCCCTATAACAGTCCTCTCTATTTTGTACAAAACTTGCTACTTTACAAACCATGGTCTCTATTTTGTGACTGCTTAATATCGTCATACTTTCAATGTCAGGTTTCAACCGTGGTGAAGCGGTTGATCTTTATATTTTAACTTCTCTAGACATGTTTTGTTTGTTTATAGTTTTGATTCCGAACTGAAAAGATGACGAAATAAAAGCGGCTTACTCCCCGGCGGTAAGTGGATACAGAGCAGCGGCGCCGACTTCTGTCATTGCCGTTTCTGACCGGAATCAGTTGCCGGTGTTCCTTCATAGCCGCCACAGGTAGGTCGGTAGAAGAGAGGGTAGAGACGGTGGCACAGTGGTGGTGGAGTTGTGGTAGCGCCACATATGTGGACGTAGACGGCACGTAGATGTGTTGGGCGAGTAGGGCCAACATTTGGTTGGTTGTGTTGGTTTGTGTTAGTGGTGGGCTGCGGCTTTTGATAAGAGATAAGTGTGAGGTGGATATTATGGAGGTGGCTACGACAGTGGTTATGGATTTCATGTGACTCAAATTGTGTTTCTTTCAAAATCAACCTTCATTCTTTGTAATGGATTAAATTGTATATCTGTATTATTAAAATCATTTACATAAGTGTTTCTTTGTGATACATGAATAAAATAGAAAAAAGTGAATACAACTCATGTCTCACAAAAGCCAAACAATTATATTCATCGTTTCTCATCGATCTAAACTCATTAGTTTTTACTTACAAATTGAGATTGACGATTTGATTTGGATAAGTTATAGATACATTCATCAAGTAATGGAAATTATTAAGTTACCTTTATTAAGTCTCAAAATAATGTCATGAGATTACGCCACGACACGAGCTTAATCGTATCGATAATATCATGAACTAAATTGTTACTGACTGAATTCCTGTCACAACGCGAGCTTAATCGTATCGATAATGTCATGAACTGAACTGTTACCGACAGGATTCCCGCCGCAACGAGCGTGGTACTTTTACTAGTTTATAATTAAACCCTAAAACATTAAAGGAAATCATTATAGTTGTTTCATTAGTTTTCTCATATTTGGGTTCATCTAAAAGTTATAGTGGTGGATGGTGATGGTTTTGAGTTAAAGGGGATTGGTGTTAATTGTTTAAGGTTGCACGCCAGAAAGAAATATTCAAGAACACCAAAAACTAATTGGACAAGAACAACAAAAACAAAGCATATGATGATATTCAAGGGCATGGTTAATAACACGCAAGCCATGATCATAATTTAAAATCTTTGTGAAGCAGCAAAAGAGAAAGTGCAAGCAATTACTACCAATAAGGACTTGTAATGTATTTAATAAAGTTAAAGCACGAAATTATTGATTTCTTGAGGTTCTGGACCAAGAATGCAATTTTATTTAAAATAATATATACCTCAGTAGTCACCAAAAAAATATGTTGCAAAGACGTCCACTCACTAAACCAAAAGGAATCCCTTTATTTGGGCTTATATATTAACTTCTTCAAACCGTTGCTTTATCTTTCAATACTTTACACAAAAGATATATACAACAATCTCTCTCTCTCTCTCTCTCTCTCTCTCTCTCTCTCTCTTTGGCTGAAATTTCTTATTTGTGTTCACCTTTCTGAGATCGGGGGCTGACTTCCCGACTACCGACGGGGAGTTTTGTTATGATGGGTGTGTCCAACAGGTGTTCACATACTTCCCACATCACCGAGATCATCATCACCAGCTTCTTCCGCCACAAGATCATTTAAACAAACTCATCTCTTAAACAATAACAAGATTCATTCGTTTTTCTTATTCACAGCATCACGTTTATACATATGTAATACATAAGATAATGACTCGTTGAGTAATCCTAATAATAATAATATACCCAAGCAGTTCTGGTGGGTACTATTATAGTGGTGTGGTAGCCATGGCAGCTCGGAGCTATCTTTATGGTGGTGATTCTCGTAGTGATGCTGTCGGTGGTGGCGGTGGCTCAGGTTTTAATTCTGTTATGCTAACAAACACGAGGGTTTCTTTCTTCTTCTTCTTCTAAGCCTCTTGATTCCTTCTTTGTCTCTGGATCCTCTCATTCTTTCGTAGGTAACCACTTATGTTTCTTGATATGCTTTTTAGATCATATACTGTTTAATTGATTATACTTGACTTTAGAGTTTAGAGCATCATGTGTTGTCTACTTATAGATTTATTTGGGTAGTTGAAAAAACAATAAAAGTAGTGTTTTTTTGGCCTTTGAAACAATCTTTTTGAAGTAAACAAGAAGCTTTTTGTTCCCTTAAAATCATCAAGAAAACACATGGGCTAAAATCTTTATGGTTGACTTTTGTAATCATCAGCAGGGTCCAGATCAATGGTTAGTTTTGAGGACAAAAGAAACGGGTCAAGTGGCTCGTTTTTTCGAACGTTTGATCAGGAAGACAATGGGGATGATGAATATGATGACTACTTTCACCATCCGGAGAAAAAAAGACGACTCAAAGCCATCAAGTTCAGTTTTTGGAGAAAAGTTTTGAGACCGAAAACAAACTCGAGCCTGAACGAAAGATTCAGCTAGCGAAAGAGCTCGGATTGCAGCCGAGACAGATTGCGATCTGGTTTCAGAACCGCCGTGCACGGTGGAAGACCAAACAGCTAGAGAAAGACTATGATGTTCTCCAAGAAAGTTACAACCAACTCAAGGCTAATTATGAGAATCTACTTCGAGAAAGGAAAAACTAAAATCTGAGGTAGTTACTATATCCTTAAAACTTGTGAAATCTATGGTTGAAAAAATGTGTAAATATTTTTGAAAGCAAAACTTCTATATAAATATAGAAACCGGCTAACAAAAAGCCATAACACCCAACATACAGAAACTTATAAGATTACATCACGAAATTTAAAATGAAATTTGGACCTATTTCTCACCCACAAGAACGAATCTCGTCTTTAATTACAAACGTAATTTCTTGTTTTAGGTTCTTGATTTAAGTGACAAGTTACTTCTGCAAGAAACTGAAAAGGGAACCTCGGATTCATCAAGTACAAAAAGCCCATCTGAGCCACTACAACAAGAGCATGTTGCAGATTGTGTGAATGATGAAGATGTAACAAAGACCTCAAATGATGGGATCCAATCTTTATTGGAGCGGGGTGATTCGTCTTATTTGTTTGAACAAGATCAAAGTGATGAATCACTAGATGGGAAAATAACTTTGGGAAGATGTTTGTAACTCCTGTTAGTGGCTACATGCTGCCAAAGATTGAAAATGGTGAGTACCCAGAACTGGATGCTGTGAATTCTTGCTACCTTGGGTTCAATGATCATGATCATGATGGTAGTGAAGACCAGTCCTTTGGTTTTTGGTCTTACTGAGTTAACTCAGAGACCTATTTTAAGTTGTGTAAGTTTTATGTTATGTTTTCTTCATGAAATTTCTCAAGAATGATGTAGAAAGGAATAAAGTCCCAACTTGTTACACCCTCAATCCATGAGTGGTGATGTTGGTTTCTTGTTTTTTTTTCTTTTTTTTTTTTGTATTTTCATATTGATAGCAAGTTAAATTAATGTAAACAACTATAACGGCAATCTTGT